>JAUIMM010000084.1:0-512500 GCA_031769625.1 Taudactylus pleione
GTATAGTCCGACTCAATCTTCCCTAGGAAACACTAAGCCCTTCCCCCCCTCATGCATCCATGCTTCCTGGATTAGGAAAAAAATAAAGAAAAACACCACAAGGCAGTTAAAGAGCTACATTGAATGTTTTGAATCAACCTTAGAAAACAAAAAAGTTATACTGTTCGTACGCTCACGCGGTAGTAAGAACATTTCAAAACTCCATGCAAGTCGTACATTAAGTATCAATGAAGTTTAAAAAAAAAAAAAAAAACACACTGTATGGTTTATAGTAATCATCATCTTTAGTCTATTCTCTACCACAAGCAGACTGCATCTGAGACAGCATTATCAGCAAGTATAAAGGAATGTGTGCCCTGTCACACCCCCTGCTAGCTGCCTGCTTCATGGGGAATATCAGAGAGGCTTGGAGAGGACATCTGCTTGGTGGCTCTTACCTTAGTTCTGGCACAGCTAATAGTGTCTCTAAATAACAGGATTCACACTAAGAAACACTGAACTTCAGACACACCCCTGATTACCTAACAAAATAATCGCAGGCTAAACTATTTCAGTCACATGCTCCAGGCTGCCAAAATGCACATATAATCCACACAGTAAAGTGATCTTTAAGACAGACAAATTGCAGACATTATACAGTTCAGAACCTATGAATCTTGCCCAGGATCAAGTTTTAAACTATAACCCATCTTTACATCTCTCAAACACCTAACATTTTCCAATCAAATGTCCCTGCGTTTTCCTTTTTGTGTCCCACAGGCACCTTTTGTAGACGATTGTGAATTTGATCTCTTCAAAATGCTATACTGCTGTAGTGTTCACTCTAGGTCCGGCAGCAGGCAGGGCGCCGGACCTAGAGACAGGGCATGCACCCGAATAGGGTGCATGGCCAAAGAAAAGAGACACGTTTATGACGCGCCCCCTTTTCATCACGCCTGGGGGCGTGCCTGGCACTTACAGACACGCCGGGCAGCCCCCAAGCGCAGCAGTCACAGTGATTACCGTTGCGCCGCTGTTTTGACCACCTGCTGGACACTGTGATCCGCGGGTGGAGACAGAACCCGCAGGCTGTCTCAGCGGGGCGCCACGCTGGAGGGCAGGGTGCTTTCTGCCCTTCAGAAATAGGGCAGTGCGCGGCGCCCCACTAAAACAGCCTAGCGGGAACGTTACTGCTGGGAAAAAGGAAACAATCAGTGACAGCACTGTGCACAATGCAGGCAATAAACTCCCAAAATCCACTCTTTAGTAGCACTAAGCTGTATCCATCGCTCCCCTGAAAGAACAAGTGACCCGCAGACTGAAAAATACTAAACTAGTGTTTGAATCTTACTAACAAATTTAAAGGGAAGACTTGGGAAAATTCTCAGACATTTGAATGAAAACACCCAGGGCCAAATGTAATAGGGTGAGAGTTTAGAAGATGTGAGAGAAAACTCAGCCAATGTAATAAAGTCACAGAAAATGCATGTTTTTCAGACTCGAAAAAAAATCAAGAATTAAACTCTCATCCAGGTGTTTCCTGTATTGAAAATGCAACCTGATCAATGTATAAGGGGCCTATGTATCAAAGCTTGATGAGAGATAAAATTGTGAGCTATAAATCACCAATCAGCTTCTAACTTACATTTTATAGGAAGTTTGAAAAATGACAGTTAGGAACTGATTGGTTAATACTTTTTCTCTCACAATTTTAGCTCTCATCAAGCTTTGATACATATCCCCCTTAGGGGCCTATTCATCAACACTAAAATAAAGTTTTTAAGGACATTTTCCTTAAATAACGTTATTTTGGTATTCATGAACAGACTTAACACAGGAGATATCACAGATATCTCCTTGCTAAGTTCCCCTGCGTTAATTTCCACACTCCCCATACATTAGTACGAAACTTAACGCATCTGTAGGCAGTGCTGTGCATGCGCTGGTTTTACAGATGTAACAGCGCATGCGCAGCACTGTTTCCAGATGCGATAAGGTAATGTAGGCAGGGAATAGTATCTATTTCCCGAAAAGCTGTCATCGCAAAAATGACAGCTTTTCTGAATAGATACTTATGGAGAGGTGGAATGATGAATTCCACCTATAATTAGCTAGAACTCCATGAGAGTTCTAAAGCTAATTATCTCCAGAGAATTTTAATGTTTAATGAATAGGCCCCTATGTATCAATACTTCATGTGAGATAAAATTGTGAGATATATATCACCAACCAATAAGCTCCTAACTAAAGGGGGGCATCCACTACACGAGTTTAGCTGGCGATTGAACGATAACGACGTCGTTATCGTTCAATCGTTTAAAACTCGTTTATAAATCTTGCAGTGTTTGGTCGATCAACGATGCGCGCTCCCGCTGGTCGTTTGATAGTCTCGTCAGTCGACTGAACATGCAGGTCAATTTCACTTGATCGTTTGCAAATCGTTCAGACTGAAAGATAAAATTTCAAGGGAAAAAAATCAAGGGAAAATAGTTTAGAGATTGGACAGGGAGTAGATCGTCTAGTGGATGCCCCCCTTTACATTTTGCAGGCTGTGTTTAAGAAATGATAGTTTGGAGCGGATTGGTTGGTGATCTATATTTCACAATTTTATCTCACATCAAGCTTTCATACATAAGCCCCTTAGTGTGAGAGTTTTATTGCTAAACGCTCACATTTTCTAAACTCTCACTCTATTACATTTGGCCCCCAATCTAGTTGGGAAAGGACTGTCCTCTTGGTGCCCTACACACGTGGTAGTTGAGGGTTTAAGAAAGAGCAGCAGGGATAGATATAACCGACAGTCAGAAAGTTTAAGGCAGTAAATAACAGCAGAGCTAGCACAAGCCACATACAATGCATATAAATATACTTATAATGGGCACTAAATCAACTACTCAAGCCTCAAAGGACTGGTAGGATTTGTGCGCTGTATTACCTGGCACCAAGAAGACTGGACCCAAAATATCCGAGACCTGTAGCTTCAGAAAAGCCCTGATTAATGGCTGTCGAGCTTCTCATATAGGGAGCAGGGTGAGGAGGAAGAACAGGGAAACCTCATGTGAGGGATCGCGCTCTGGGCTGGGGGAGAGCTACTTCCCCGCTGCTACATGAACCGCCGAGTGCCGCTGGCCTTTAACATGGTCCCCGACACCAGCATTTAACTGTCCCGGTGGTCTAGTGGGGGAGGGAAGGGACCAGTCGCCCCACTGCAGCGTCCTCCGGCAGGTCTCCACCGCTGGAGGCAAGGACTGCACAAAAAGCAAATCCCTGCAAGCGGGGAATCGCCTTACATGTTCCGCTCCATCTGCAGTCCTGGGTCCCCAGTGGAGTGGCAAGTATAGCCCCGCTGGGGGTCGCTGTAATCACCAGACCTCTCTCAGACGAAGGTAGCTGGCAAAGGTAGCTGGAGCAGCCGCACAGGCGCCCATTAGGACGCCTTGCTGCTTGCTCAGTTAATTTAAAAAAAAAAAAAAAGAAAACCTCAAAAATAAAACTTTGCGCTGCCTAAGCAGTCCCCTTGTTCTAAAGGTGCGACCGGTCCTGTCCAGCACTAAATGAAAACATGTCTGCTGGGGGCAGGGTATATGTGGAGGAGGCCCGGGGCATCCTGTGGGCTAAATGTTTAACTGTTTGGCGCCCGGATTACTCCAACCACACACACCCCATGGTATGGTATCCCTGTTGATCCCCTATGGACCTTGAAGAAAAAAAAACAAAAAACATTTCACTAGAATGGAAGTGAATAAGCTATTTTCCCCATATCTCACAATAAGCCTTGTTATGCTGGCCATAGACCAGGTGTGGGCAATAAGTGGCCCTCCAGCTGCTGTTGAACTATACATTGCAGCATGCCTTCACACAGTTTTAGCATGCCCTGATAGCAAAATTGTAACAGGGCATGCTATGATATGTAGTTCCACAATAGTTGGTAGGCCGCTTATTGCCCACCCCTGCCACAGACAGATAAAACTCGCCGTCAGAGCAATTATCTGAAGTTGCTATACACTGTCAGATAACTGGTATCTCTGTGTGATGCTAATTTTATCCACTATCAGATCTGAACACCAATTATCGCATCATTTGAGCATGCTGAACGATTTCTCATGCCTGACTGAGCGATAATTGTTGCTTGGTCACAGTCATAAAGCCGATAGACAGCTGATCAGGATGATAACTGCACAGTATATGGCCACCTTTAGAGAAAAATCATACTGTAGTTATTTTTTAAATCATCACACCAAATAACTTTATAAATCAGTCAGAGAATTACAGACAAGTTTCAGTGAATTAAATTTTGCAGGTCTGTATTATTAAACTACACAAAACATAGCAATGACATAACAAAAGGCAAAAGAGCCCAGGTAATAAATCTGTCACCTGGAATGATGAAAACATTTTTTTAAAGCACCCTAAATTAATGTTGCAATTCAATTGTTTTTGGGCGCCCTGGATAGGGTGCCCATGAGCGCCCAAACCACAGACTTCACATTTCTGCTCACATCCTCAGGAGGGGGCGAGAAGCAATGCCATCCTGGCAGCTATCGTGCCAGAATGGAGCAACAATTGCTCCATCGGACGCCCAGCACTGACAGTTGCAGACGCTACCAATTGAATCACCTCCCTAAAGTCCAAACCCTATTTAAACTAGGATTGGTTCATCAACTTATTTACCATGGACAGTTTTTAACCATCGGGTTAAAGCCTTCTTATGTGCAGAGGAACAATAACTGCATCCATGGCTGAGCAACGGAAAAATTATGGTCTTTTTCCATTGAACATCCTGGTGCCTCTCCCATTGGCTGCGGGGCCACCACGTGACACAGAAACGCGACCCAGAAGAGCTACAAATACCGGATGCCGGGTTCACTCATTCACCTACCTCCTTAGACTACATAGAGTCAAAACAGGTTAGACCAACACCTGTCCTACAGAGCATCTCACACCTCCACCTTACTTCAATTTTGTCTTATGTATACCGCCATCGACAGTGGGAGATGGCAGCACATCCCAACTTTGCATCATTGTAAACTGTGTTCATCATATAGCCCCCAGAAGCACTACCAGCTGCCGGTAGGACCTAGACCACATGTGCAGATGGGGTTGCCTTAGTTAGAAAACTGCATCTGTCAGATAATTAGTAATGACCCCCCCTAGGGGGAAGAGCATCACTCCAGGCTGATGAAGTATCTGGAGCCCAGACGGAGAGCAGCAGTTGCAGCCACACCACTGCTCACCTACCAGTAGGTTCATTTTTGGCAGCTTTCCTGAACAGTGCAGGACGCCACCACTGCACACATCCTGAACGCTTAGACTCACAAACTGAGCCTCAGAGACTATAAAGTCTGAAAGGGGAAACCTATCGATCACTGAAATAGATGGTAAAGGAGTTCCCTTAAAAACCCTACCTCTCCATACAGCGCACACCCATCATATCTATATTCACAGAATAGGAGTATAGCAGTTTCATACTGCTATATGCATAAAGTGTGCTCACTACAAGAGCAGACCCAATAACAGCAGATCACACAACATTCACCTGACAGCATTCAGTTTATCGCGTTGCTTTTTCAATAAACGGCTTCCCACTCACAACTAACCCTATGTAATAGGGTGCAAAAACATGCAAATTCGTATATTTCTCAGACTCCCACTGCCGAAACTCGCATCCTGAAGTTTTCCATGGAAAACATACAACTCAGCCAATGTAAAAGAGTGCGGCTTTACTGGCACAATATTACTTAACTCGCAAAAAAATAGTCCTGCTTCATGCTAGCGAGTATAGCCTGAGCAGGTGAGAGTTACACAGAAGCATGTACAGATCAGTGAGGTCCGTGATGGCTTTGTGTGGGAAAAAAAGCTATTAAAATGTAAAAAAAATAAAAGAAAAAAATATAGGAGTAGGGGTTCCCCGGATTAGCCACAACCAGCATCGGACTCTTTCTAGCGGGGGTGCAATACCACAGCTGTTGGACCCGCTTCACGGTATCCCCCGTGCAAAACATCATCACCCCATGCAAGATAGCCCAGGTCGGGGATCCTTGGGGAGGTGGGACTGCTCCAATAAAGGGGTTCCCCCGCTCCAGGGCACCCCAGGCCTGGGCTGAAAAAGCCTGAGGCTATCCCTGGCACTCTGAGCAGTGGGTGCCATGTTGATTGTGTGAAAAATAGAATAATTTTGTCCTTTACAAGAGAACTAGAGGTCCCAAGCAAGCCTTCGCCGCATGCTGGTATTTGGAGAACCACAAGTACCAGCATGCAGGGCATTAAGAGCCCGCTGGTACCTCTAGTTCATCGGCAAAATAAATATTTTAAAAATGGCCCCGGCCAGGGCTAACTAGCATGGGGTGATAACGCTTTGACCGGGGAACCCTGAAAATCGCGTTCCATGGCTGTGGCATTACACCCCTGCTAGACAGAGCCTGGTGCTGGTCTGGCTAATACAGGGGACCCCTACTCATTTTGTCCCCATGTTTCCACAACCAGGACTGGCTCACCGAGCCTGGTGCTGGTTAATGAAAATACGGTTGTCCCCTACATCTTTTTCCCCCCATATTTTCACAACCAGGACTGGCTCAAAAAAGACCAGTGCTGGTTGTGCTTTTAGGGGATGACCTAACAATTTTTTTATTATTTATTTTTTTAACATTTTAATAGTTTTTTTCACACAGAAGCCTTCTAGGATCTCACCGATTTATGCATGCTTCTGTGTAACTCGTACCTTGTGATGAAAGACGCATTACAAGGTGCGAGTTTACCCGCAGTTTAACTCGCATGCCAGTCAAACTCGGAGCCTTAAACTCGCACCCCATTACATTTGCAAATTTAGGAACCAACTTGCACCTTCAAGAAGGTTCGAGTTTATACTCGCAAAAATTCTCAGACTCCATTACATACCGCCCCCCATCTGCAAACATACCCTGAAATACACCCTCAGAACCATCACCACTGTTCAAGCATGTCCGGTTCTGTTTTTGTTGTGGGCACAGCACCGGGACCACTGGACTATGCTGAGGAGGGGTTGGGTATGAAATCCTGGCTGCCAGGATGCCGCTGGTCAGAATACTGACAGCCAGAATCCCGACCCCATAGAGAACAGCTGTAAGTAGTATTTTTCTAACTACCATAACCTCCACCTAGTGCTTAAACCTAACCTCTCCCTCCCCATAAACCTAACCTCTCCCTCCCCATAAACCTAACCTCCCCCCAGTGCCTAAACCTAACCTCCCCCCCCTAGTGCCTAAACCTAACCTCCCCCCTAGTGCCTAAACCTAACCTCCCCCCTAGTTCCTAAACCTAACCTCCCCCCCTAGTGTCTAAACCTAACCTCCCCCCCTAGTGTCTAAACCTAACCTCCCCCCCTAGTGTCTAAACCTAACCTCCCCCCCTAGTGTCTAAACCTAACCTCCCTCCCTAGTGCCTAAACCTAACCTCCCCCCCTAGTGCCTAAACCTAACCTCCCCGTACCCACACTCAACCCGCACGCCGGGATGTCGAATACATCCCGCTGGTGAGAACTGGTGTGAGAAACTGGATGCACGGATGATGCTTTTACTCATAGGTCACAATCACAGGAACAAAAAGGCAGGGCAGAGTAAAACTAGAGAGGCACTGCCTGACTGTGGCTGAACACCGCCCACTCTAGAACACTTGTACGAGTGGTGCTTAATACTGAATGTGGAAGTATGGATACACACTATTGTATGCACTCTCTGCAAGTACAATAGATATGACAACTGGAATTTGCATGCAGCTCAGGTGTTGTTGCATTATAGGTTAATTGTTTAGATTTTAGATAAAAATAGGTTTGAATATATAAGTTACCCCAGGTATAAATATAACATAGAAAAGATTCTTCTACAGGTGCAGATGAAGTCAGCCAGGTGGTATAGCTGAAGTGAACACACAAAAGCTGAAATGACTTTCACAGTGTAACAGATGATGGTAGCTGTATAGGAGTTAGCACTATGATGCAAATGACCAATTGATTGCAGGAATATACTGAAGCAGACTGCGCACAGAGAACCAATGAATCCGCAGGTAACGTGTGCAGGATGTTCCGCAGATGGTGCCAACAGCAAGAAGCAGGGAGTGCAGCTGTAGTTTAAGTTAAGCAGGGAGGCACTGGTGTAGAGTGGTGGAGCACCACGGAGCGTACTAGCACAGAGCAGGACCTCACTCAGCAAGTTACAGGTAAGGAAGGCAGTAACTAGAATGCTGACCAGGAACAAGTGGTAAGACGAATTTTGCTGGCGATGTGCTAATGGGCTGAGGTTTAAATAGGGGAGACTGAACACTGATTGACTGCACTGGTCATGTGAATGATACAGTCTGTGGATCGGTGCAGCCATGTCAGAATGTAAACAATATGGCGTCTAAGCCATGCCGTAAGCTGGAATCAATGTTTGGAAGGATATACAGTGTTTGCACTGCAGGAAAATGCCATGTGGCAAAATGATAGCGGTGGGTAAAGGCCCCCCCCCATACATCAGCAATCTGAAAACCACAATTGAACAATTTTAATATTTATTGCCAGTTCTTAGGATTTCCCAATCTAGCAATCTGCGCCCATACATTACAGATCTTTTTCAGTGATTTGCAGATCGATTGCAGCAAACAGATCTGCCAATCTTGAAAGGCCCATCATTTTACTAGTAACGGTCTGCAAATCTGCTGATCATGTCCATACACTAGCAATCTACAGCCCCAATCCATCTGTGAAATCCAACATGTTGGACAATCTGATTTAACAATTCCAATCACTTTTTGGTTGCAATCTGTGAAGCCCATACACTGCAGAATTTTATACACAATCGATTGCAAATTGCAGAATTGCCACAATCGATTGCTGATATATGGGGGCCTTTAGATAAACAGGTTTGGTGAACCACAATCTGACAGCACACCCTGCATGACTCTACACAAACAGCTCCCAATCTAGATACACACAGGTGAGTGCTTCATAATTTCTTTATCTCCCATCTCCAATTGTAGAGGCCGGATACCCTTTACTCTATCTTAGCTGCTCCACACACCACCAACAACCACACCAATACCAAAGAAGCGCAATTACAACAACCTCCACAGATCCCACAATGATAGTATAACCATCTACCTTCAGTAAGCAATCATTCATTGTTGTTAATCATTGGTGGTCGATGGCCAACCCTAATTTCAACCTTATCAGCCACAGATAAAAGTACACATTAGTGACAAAACCCACGGCATACACAAAATGTGATTTATACAACATCACCAACTCTAAACGAACTCTGATCAGTGTACAGTTGCCTTTCCACAGCACCCACAAGAGAATCCTCCTGAAGGGAGCATATCACAAGTCTGCTCATTCTTAAATTAGGATTGATTGCTCCATACCCACCTTAAAAAGATATACTGAAACACTATAGTATGTAATGACATAACAAACCTGTTAATATTTCTTGACATCAAATGGTTGCAGGACATCCGATTTACACTTACTACTAATGTAGACTCAACAACATTAACAATTCACATTTATTAGACAAAGCGCATACCAGTACCTCCATAACCCCAGGCTCAAAACAGACAAAAAAATTGCTTTAAACATATCAGAGCTATGAAACCAGAAATTAACAATAAAAATATATACAAGTTCAAAAGCTACAGATATAGCAATTAGTGCTCACAACAGTACAAACATAAGAGCTATAAACATACACTCATTAAAACAAATGAGAACATATTTAATTAGAGCTTGTAAAGAAGAGCTATACTACAACTACCTATAAACGCAACATAAATGCGTAAGAGCTATAAACATAAAATTGACAAGAACATTAAACAGCTTAAGAGCTGCAGACAAAGTGGCAATAGCTATAAACAAATATCCTAAAATATCAATAAGGATTAGTCAACCCTGAGCAAGGACATTCCATACATACATAACACAATATGTCCATCTTTCCACCAACCCACCTAAGGGGAACATGCCAACCAGGTAAGCATAACGCGCTCTCTCCCACAGAATGCAACAAACCTTCACACAGACAAGTTTGACTGCTCCACACAAACACCACAAGCATCTTGTAAACCAGGATTGGAGCTTGAACTTTCTGTCTAGGCAGCAAATGCAACTTCTCATATTAAATGCAGGCAACCTTGACCATATCTCGCTATAGCAAATAAAGCAATGACAAAATACAATAGTATTTTCACTCCCTTAGATACAGTATATAGAGTATGGCAGCTTTCCTCAGGCACATCACCTGTTCCATCCGTGCTAACATTAAAAATGTGCCCAATGGTGAAGCTACCTTGATATTAAACAGTGATAGAGCTCAAAATGTTATATGGTGAGAGACAGATATAGAAAAGAAGCTCATCTGAATTAAATTATGGTGTGGAATTGTTTCCACTTTACATCCTCATATATGGAACCAGGCTGTAGCTTACTATGTATATGAAGAGCTATACATACCCAAGTCACAGTGTAATCATGTTTAAAAAGAGAGGTCTAGCATTAAACACATACGTATTGCACTTACTAACCTATCCAAACAAGAATGGAGTCTTGACTAAAGCTGGGTACACACCTGGCCGACCTGCCATTCATCAACAATTTGTAGGTGAATACACACTTACCAATTGTTCGGGCGATATTTCTGCCAGCAGAGCCATTTGAATATGACCACCCAATGAGGACATCACTGGAATGGAGGACAAACAAGCGGGGACATGGTTTTCCATATGAGCTGCGGGCCATCAGCAGCGGGGGCAGTGCGGGGGGGGGGAGGGGGGCTGGAATGGAGGACACACAAGCAGGGACATGGTTTGGGATATGAGCTGCGGGCCATCAGCAGCGGGGGCAGTGTGGGGGAGAGAGGGAGGGGGACTGGAATGGAGGACACACAAGCGGGGACATTGTTTGGGATATGAGCTGCGGGCCATCAGCAGCGGGGGCAGTGTGGGGTCTGGAATGGAGAACACACAAGCGGGGACATTGTTTGGGATATGAGCTGCGGGCCATCAGCAGCGGGGGGAGGGAATGTTGGACACACCAGCAGGGACATTGCTATTTCTATGAGCAGCAGCCCATCAGCAGCGGGGGCAGGGCGGAGGGGGGGGGGAGAAATGGAGGAGACACCAGTTGTGGACAATGTATTCAGTGGGCCATCAGCATCGCGACTGCTGCAAAACCTGGCATGTTATTTTTTCATCTGCGATGTTATTTGGAAAACCTGGCATGTCATATAGGACCTGCCATGCTGCTGCAAAACCTGCCATGTTATTTTTTTCATCTGCGATGTTATTTGGAAAACCTGGCATGTCATATAGGACCTGCCATGCTGCTGCAAAACCTGCCATGTTATTTTTTCATCTGCGATGTTATTTGGAAAACCTGGCATGTCACATAGGACCTGCCATGCTGCTGCACAACCTGCCATGTTGGTTATGTGACAGAAGCCCTCACAGGTATCACGGGGAGAGGCACAGCACGTGCTAGCGCATAAATGGATCTCAGTGACATAGGATATAGTATTTTTGATGGGACAGTTTTTTTTTTATATCAAAGGGTTTTTTATTTTAATGTTAAGAGAATTGATATACCTGTTTTTTTAAATGTCTCTTTGAATCTTTGTATTTCAGACATGCCTGGTAACAGGGAATACTGGACAGGATTTCTTGAAATCTGCCAAGCCAATGAGTGTCTCTGGAATATGCAATTGAAAGAATACTCAGATCGGGGCTTGAAACACAAGGGCTATGTCAAACTGCAGGAGTATTGCAAGGCCCTGAACAAAAGTGTAACCATTGACTGGGTAAAGCAGAAGATCAATAATTTCTGAACAACGTTTATGCGGGAGCACACAAAATATATGAGTGCGCCAAACGTTCCGGAGCAGGGGCAGATGAGGTGAAGAAACCAATATAATGTTTCGTCCTGCCGAAAGAGGCGGAGACACAGTCAGTTAGCTTACTGGAGCCGGCCGTGGAGGTGAATCCTCCTATTGAAGTAGCGGAGACTCAAGATTCTGTCAGTTCATGGACTATATATATTTAAAAAAAATTCTAGAACCTGTTAAATATAGTTTTCAGATGCTATGTAGTCATGTAGGTCCTATTTTTTTTTTATATTTTAATTTTTTTTTTTTTGGGTTTTTGTATTTTTAATAATAAATTGACAGCTTTGTCCTATGGAGGAAGTAGATCCTGAGCCTCCAACCAGTGAGCTAACGGAACTTGAGGCAAGAATTGTGGAGGCGCCACCAACAACACCGCAGCCTCAGCCAGCGGCGAAGAGGCAGAGGTTGGCAGCCAAGGGGGCACAAGCCTCAAGTTCCAGACCTAATCGGGCTGAAAGATTTTTAACACGTGCTGAGGAGGTTCTTCAGACAAACTCGGATGACTTAACTGTTTTCGGTATCAACATGGGCAATGAGTTGAGGAAAATGAAGCCCCGAACCCAATTTCTTTGCCGGCGGCTTATATATGGGCTTATTTATCGTGGTATTTCAGATGAGGTGGATGAAACCACAACGATAAGCCCATACATACCCCAGCAAAGTCTTCCCACGGAAATAAGTACCATTCACCTCCATGCGCCAATTCCCCCAATTCCTCCTCCACAAATGTCTCCCCGTTCTGCGTCGGGATCCCCTGCGTCACCGTCAAACCTTCCTGGGCCGTCCTCAATTGCCCTTCACTCTGCTGTTGGGAGTGCATTGGCCACTCTTGCCCATGAAGATTTTTTTGGATACCTAATTTTTTTAGACATGTTTTTTTTATGGCATGTTTGCTAATTCTTTTTTAGCCCGATTTCTCCTTCTCTTTCGTCTGGATGTTGGACAGTTGCTCATAATACCATAATGTTGGACTCTCTTCACCTTATTGTTGCCCTTCCTATGGAATGTTTGGCATTCCATATTTTGTGTAGACTTCCGCTGACATTGTTCGGAATATTTTTTGATCTTCTGCTTTACCCAGTTTGGGTAGAATTTGTTTTTTTGCCCATGCAATACTTCTGCAGCAGCTGATGAAGCCTTGCAGCCCCGATCTGAGTATTCTTTATTTTCAAGGCACTCAGTGGCTTGGTACTACCCAGAATATCCTGTCCAGTACTCCTGGATGATTTTTTTTTTTTGTATTTTAAAAATTAAAAATATTTAATTTAAAATTGGTCTGTCTTTATTTAAAAACTTATTTTAATTAAATATTATTAAGCAAACAATTAATGTCTTTAGTATTTGCAATGTATAACTGTTGATTTAGTGGGCCCAATTTAGACCCCCTTTCACGCGCAGAACGCCTACAAGTGGGTCGATGTTCCATCATCCTGGACGTTTGCTAAAGCTGTGGGTGGTCACCCACAAGTTAACGAGCAGCCAGGAGTATGGTTTTAATAAACAAATTTTTTTCCACCCAGATTCCGACCATTTGTAGATGATTATAAACAATGGTTTTGGACATATTTTACAAAATACCCAAATTGTCCCTGGGGTGGTGGCTTGGTGAAAAAGGGCGCCAAGATATTTTAATAATTGCGTATATTTGCAGTAGGGGGGAAATCCACACTTATTTAAAAATTTATTTTACAGTGAAATCACAGGTGCCACATAGCTGCTAGCACTTGTAGTTCCACAAGAGCATAATGACAGGCATGCTGGCACTTGTAGTTCAACTGTAAGATTCCAAAAAATAAGATCATTTGCCCAACACATTACACCCATACACAACATTGAAAGGGATAGGGAGACTAGCGCCAGGCTTCAGCGTAAGGCGGGGGTGCTGGTGAGGGGGGTAAACTTCTTTGAGGGGTTCCCCACTCCCCCAAAATCCCTGGCTTACCCTAAGTGATTTACGGTGGTAATGCTTTGGACCTAGAGGCCAGGAGTTTGGGTCTCTGAAACTTTGGCGTTACTCATGTACAAGAACAAAATAAGTAAAGAGACAACTTAAAAAAGACAACACAGGAAAACATAACAAAGGGTTCAATTTATTTTTCCTTGTAAATACAAATTGTCTGCCAGGTAATTTTTTTAAAACATTTTAGGCACGGTCTGTCTGCCAGGGAACGGCACCGTCACCATTAAAATAAGAGACGTATCGGTCCCTGATTTGCTTGGCCCCCCCTCCTGTGACACCTTGGGGAAGCAAGGGAGGATTGACAGAGGACCAGTTTGGAAGTGCCGGTTCAGTGGAAACTCCTGTTGTCAAACTGGGTTGTCCTTGGGTTTTACGCAGCAAAAGGTTATGTAAGACACATGCTGACATAACCACCCAATTTACCTTATCCACACGCAGATTTATAGCAGTGTGGAAAACTGTAAAACGATTACTCAAAATCCCAAAAGGTGTTCTCCACTGTTCTTCTGGCTCTGGATAGATGATAGTTGAAAATTCGCCATTCTGGTGTCAATGTTCTTTGGGCAAATGGCTTAAGGCCATGTTTGTGCAAGGCAAATGCCTCATCACCCACAAATACAAATGATAACCCATGTGAACAATCATTAGCAGTAGGAAGTTGTAACATGTTCTTCTCCAGCCTTTCATAAAATGTTGTGTTTTTAAATGATCCACCATCGGAGGCTTGACCATTCTTTCCTACATCAATGAAGATAAATTCATATTTGGCAGAAACTATTGCTATTAGGACGATACTGAAGTAGCCCTTGTAATTAAAGTACAAGGAGCCAGTATTGCTGGGTTGGGTAATCCGGATGTGCTTGCCATCAATGGCACCACCGCAATTTGGAAAATCCCATCTCCTTTCAAATTCCGCAGCAATGTTCTGCCAATCGGCAACTGTAGCAGGGAACGGAAATTGAAAACATAAAATATGTTTCAGCACATTTAATTCTTAAATTGATGATCCAAAAATAACAGTATTTACAAGGGTCAATTTACTACCCAGTGGTTTCAGAGACAGAGTGAAACAACAATAAAGGTGACAGGCAATTGGGGTGTTTGTGAAAAGACAATGTGAAACTGTTGAAATGCCATCCTTACATAAAATCAAATTTGGAGGGGTATTCAATATCAAACGTTAACCTCGCAAGCGAGGTTTTCGCAGCACATTGGAGGTTTTGCCAGCGAAAAAGTATTACGCGCGCTCCCGCTTATCCCCGTATTCAATTGGAAATAGTCGAAAACGGGACCCGCCGATACTTGGATCGGCAAAAAAAAAAATGAATTTTCAGGAATTAATTCTCGGACCCCCCTTAAGATGTCCAGACCTCTGGGATCACTATGGGTACCCCCGTTTTTGTCTGCAGAAGAAAGTCGAGGTTTTTAAATAGCTTTGCCAGGTGTTTTTTCCTGCCGCAGCTATTATAAACCCCGACTTCATTTAGAAGTTAAAAATGGGGGTACACAGTGATCCCCCATGTCTAGACATATTTAGGGGGGTCCCTAGAATATTTCCAGCAAATTTCCGTTTTAGTTAACCTGTAAATAAAATTAGTCAAAAATTAAAAAAAAAAAATGACATAAGGTCTCCCCCCCCCCAAAAGCCAAACCAGCCCTGGGCTTGCCAGCCAGTGGTGGTTTCTAAAAATACGGGGAACAAAATGTGTAGGGTTCCACCGTATTTTAGAAACCAACACCAGGCTGCAGGGACTAGTGCTGGTTTTAAATATAGGGGGCAAAAACGACGTGGGGTAACCCCTATATTTAAGACCAGCACCAGACCCAACCAACCGGGGTGTAATGCCACAGCCCGGAGACCCAATCACCGGGGCTCCAGGTCCAAAGCATTACATCCCAAGTCGGTCAGCGCAAGCCGGTGATCTCGGGGGAGTTGGGGACCCCCCAAAAAAGGGTCCCCCCTCTCCCGAGCACCACAGGCTTACGCTGAAGCCTGGGGCTCATCCCCATACCCCTGGAGCGGTGGGTATGGGGGCCAAATAATGTAACACTATTGTACTTTACAGTGGAACTACAAGTGCCAGCATGCCTGCCATTTTGCACTTGTGGAACTACAATTGCCAGCAGACATGCGGCACCTGTAATTTCACTGTAAAATAAATAGTTAAAAGACAAAAACAAACACACCATGCCCAGTACAAGTTTATTACATACACCTACCCATTCACACATACTTACTTATACCAGAAGTTTCTGTCCCCTTCTCCAGTAGATCCTTACAACTTGGCCCTGCAAGAAAGATTTCAAACTCACCTACATCCAGCGCTGGTCTCCGTAGTAATCCATGGGATTTAAAAAAAAAAAAAAAACGAGTTACCCGAGCCACGCAACACAGCTATCTGTATGTGTGTTGTAACACATACAGATAGCTCCCGAATGGACGCAGCCGGCACTTCACGGGGCATTGCAGTCCCGTCAGCCAATCAGCGGCAGCGCTGACTGTAGCGCGGCCGCTGATAGGCTCCGGCTACTGACAGTTCCCACGTGGTCGAGTCACACCACGTGGGAACTGTCAGTAGCCGGAGTCAATCAGCGGGCGCTCTACAGTCAGTGCTGCCGCTAATTGGCTGACGGGACTGCAATGCCCCGTGAAGTGCCGGCTGCGTCCATTCGGGAGCTATCTGTATGCGTGACAACACACATACAGATAGCTGTGTTGCGTGGCTGCGGTAACTATTTTTTTTTTTTTTTCTTTAAATCCCATGGATTACTACGGAGACCAGCGCTGGATGTAGGAGAGTATGAAATCTTTCTTGCAGGGCCAAGTTGTAAGGATCTACTGGAGAAGGGGACAGAAACTTCTGGTAGAGGTAAGTATGTGTGGATGGGTAGGTGTATGTAATAAACTTATACTGGGAACGGTGTGTGTGTTTTGTCTTTTTTTAACTATTTATTTTACAGTGAAATTACAGGTGCCGCATGTCTGCTGGCACTTGTAGTTCCACAAGTGCAAAATGGCAGGTATGCTGGCACTTGTAGTTCCACTGTAAAGTACAATAGTGTTACATTATTTGCCACCCCTATTACCCCCATACCCACCGCTCCAGGGGTATGGGGATGAGCCCCAGGCTTCAGCGTAAGCCTGTGGTACTCGGGAGAGGGGGGACCCTTTTTTGGGGGGTCCCCAACTCCGCCGAGATCACCGGCTTGCGCTGACCGACTTGGGGTGTAATGCTTTGGACCTAGAGCCCCGGTGATTTGGTCTCCGGGCTGTGGCATTACACCCCGGTCGGTTGGGTCTGGTGCTGGTCTTAAATATAGGGGGTACACCACGTTGTTTTTGCCCCCCATATTTAAAACCTGCACTAGTCCCTGCAGCCTGGTGTTGGTTTCTAACATACGGTGGAACCCTACACATCTTGTTCCCCGTATTTTTAGAAACCACAACTGGCTGGCAAGCCTGGTTTGGCTTTTGGGGGGGGGGGGGGGGTAATGGGGACCTTATGCCATTTTTTTTTCTATATTCTTGCAAATTGTTTTTACAGGTTAACAAAAACGGGAATTTTCGGGAAATATTCTGGAGACCCTCCTAATGATGTCTAGACATGGGGGATCACTATGTGTACCCCCATTTTTAACTCCTGCAGGAAGTCGGGGTTTCTAATAGCCGCAGCAAGTGCATAAATGCGACTTTGAAGAAAGTGGTGCAGAAGAGCATTTAGAATTTTTTTGGGGGAAAAATAACTATGACCAGCAAATTTGGGGTACTTCACAATGGGGGTCAGCATATTTTAAAGTTGCTAAAGAGACTTGAAAAAAATCATGAAAAACCCACTTGCGCAAGGAGCTGCAATGAAAAAAAACACCTGCGGCATACTTGGGGACCTCCACAGAGTCAAGTTCGCTATTTTTTAACTTTGTTCCCCCCAATTTTTTTTTTTTGACCCCCAAATTCAAAGTGCTTTTTTTGGGGTGTCCCGATTTATTTATTTTTGGACACAGATCGTTTCAAGGGGTGATTCTGAAGGGTGCAGGCTATTTTTTTTTACGCCTGCACCCCTAAACTCAAAATCTGCATATTTTTTAAACTGCTAAAGGCAGGCAAAAATGTATCCCCCTATTTTACATGGACTTTTCACCAGCAAAAAAAAGTTTAATTAAATGTTATTAAATTATATTGAATACGGGGATAATGAAAATCGCCAAACATATTACGTCATCGACGATATTTTTGAGCAGATTCCGACCTTTTCCCTACAAATTTATTACCCCAGTCAGTTGGTTAAAAAAAAAAAAAAAAAACAGTATCATTACATGCAAATAAAAATAATAATTTAAAATACCTTTAAGTACTGGGGCTGGAGGGCTTGGTATATGGCCTTGCACGTCTCCCGGTATGATGACGCCCAACGCCTGAGGTAAAATGAGGGAACCAAATTTCAGGTCAGCCAAGGATCTTCCGGTAGCCAAATATCGTAAGGTAAACACTAGCCTCTCCTCAGCCGATATGGCCCTCCTCATATTCGTATCCTGTCGCTGAATAACAGGAGTTACAAGCTGCAGCAACTCCTGAAAGACGACGTCGTCCATCCGCAAGAAATTCCGGTAGTCATCCGGATTATTCTCACGGATTTCCATGAGCAAAGGCATATGGGACATGGTATCCCTCCGCAAAAGCCACTCCTTTGTCCAGCAAGAGCGAGGCCTCCTCCTCCTCCTCTCAGCCCTCTCCCTGTCAGACAAAATTGCGACTCCTGCGTAGGCCACCATCATTCGCTGACGAATGGGATCCATATCACTATAGCACAATAAACACACTTTGTAAAAGGCAAGCCAAAAACAAAGCAAGGCAAATTAGCTATGCAACAATGTTTAGCTGGTATAAACCTAACCAAACTAGCCACAGAGCAAGAAATGCAAAGCTTTAAAATGGCCCCCAGCTTTTTATTCCCTCATGCTAGTCACACCCAGCATTTCCCTGTCAATTATTAACTTTGGACCAATCTTTCTCATTTGCATTTCCACCGTTTTTTTCTGTCAGATTTGTCCAATATCGTTTAAATCGTCCAAATCGTTGAGTAAATTGTTTAAAAAATCATTCGAATCGTTTAAAAAAAAAAAAAATAGTTCGAACGATATCGTTCCAATAAAAATCTGACCGTGTGTATGCACCATTAGATAGTGAGATGTTGCAATTAGTATTATATTGTGGCAAATATGCCAAATAGTTCACGTGCTCACTCTCCAAGGCCTGAATCTTACCACCAATGTTGATGCCCAGCAATGGTTATCACAAAAAAACTGTGGTGGGGGAATGGCCTCTGTGTATTACACTCCCTGGATGTTGACAAATTGTCCCTGCCTGAATACAATGTAGCAGCGGTCCTGGAAGAAACACATCCACGGCCTATTGTTATGTGGAGGGAGACTCAGCTCATGCTGTGAGCAGACATGCACAGTTCAGGGTCCAAGGTATCTCACCAATCACAAGTTAAATGTCCAGCAGCTGGTATTAATGTCCAAAATAGATCTTAATGCATTTCTCCGTTATGTATATCCAACAGTTTCATCAGAAGGCGTCAGAATGACGTCGTTCACAGACATAATGGGGTGTACACACCCGCCAATCCACTACAGATATATCGCCCGTTCAATGGATCGGGCAATATATCGGTCAGTGTGTACCCAGCTTAAGAGTGAATGTTGTCCCATCTGCCACAATAATACAATAGGAATGGATGTGTCCAAAGAGTAAAATTGTCATTTCAAAACACACACGCACATACACACACACACAAAGTGTGTGAGTGTGGCTTGAAATGACTCCATGTAGAGTGTAAAGATTCTGTGAGCAGCCCTTCAACACAGATAGATAGAAAAGTATCTTACTGGAATCCAATTTTTGGTGTGCCCTTTCTGAATGATCCTCAGAGTGATTCACTATAACTCAGGGCTCGACAAATCCCGGGGGTCAGGTCGCCATGGCGACCAGATTTTACAGGGAGGGAAGAAGCAGATTTATCAGCCCCAGCGGAGCTTATTGCAGTGGGAATTTCATGCACAGTGTGCCAGCCCAGTGATCGCAGTTTTAAATTGGGTCCTGTTACCTGTAGGACCCGCTGGTGTTGCAGTGGCAGCAGAGTCTCCCCAATCAATCACCGCGCGGTGTCTAGCAAGCGAAATTACCGTACGGCACCTCACCCCCAGCCAATCACCGATTGGTGTCTAGCAAGCCAATCACCGATTGGTGTCTAGCAAGCCAATCACCGCGCAGTGTCACCCCTGCTAATACTCTTCTCCGCAGCAGCTGTATACGGGCAGGTGTATTGTCGGTGGTGCCGGGCCCATCTAGCAGCCAGCGCTCCTTCAGCAGCGCTGAGCTCTGTGCAGGAAGGAGGCAGGGAAGGTGGACACTGCAGTGAGGAGGGAGCTGCAACAGTGACCCCGCCTGGAGCTCCCAGCAAAAGCAAGGAGGTAACCACTACCCCATGTAACAGCTGCATAACACACTTTTAATCCTGTAACTTTTGCCCTGGCTCCTGGATTTTAGAAAAATTTGTCGAGCCCTGCTGTAACTAATACGTAAAATGCCCATACACAGCATGACATGCTTGGTCATGTGTTCTTAGGAAATTAGCCCATGATATATTAAATAAAACTCCACCTAGAAATGTATAAAATAAAGTAGTACAGACTAACATAGCAATTACTGTACGCAGATATCAGAATGGATGGCTGCACAGGCCAACCATCAACATTCAACACAAAAGGTGTCTGCGTGCTGACATTCTACCTACAATATATTTTTCATTCTGACAGGTGTTCTTAAGTGCATCTATCCAAACCAACACATATAAAACAGGACTGGGGGACCAGATGCCGGCACTGAGCCTGTCAGCTTGTACCACCTGCAGGTTTACAGGTAACCCCATCCCTGGAGCCTACTATTGTATGACAGGTGCTCTAGATTCCAAAATCTTTCCACCTAGAAACCTCATAAAATAAAGACATCCCTATAAAAGAAAGAAAAGACCCCCACATATCAGCAAACAGAAAACCACAATTTGAAGATTTGTTGCACAATTTTAGGATTTCCCAACTAGCAATCTGCACCCATTCATTATAGATATTTTTTTTAGTGATTTGCAGATCGATTTCTGCAAATACAGATCTACCAATCTTGAAAGGCCCATTCTTTTATTAGTAACGGTCTGCAAATCTGCTGATTGTTACCATACAATAGCAATCTACAGCCCCAATCGATCTGCGAAATCCAACATGTTGGACAACCGGATTCACCAATTACAATCACTTCTTGGTTGCCTATACATTTTTTTTTATACAAATCATTTGCAAAACGCAGATTTGCCACAATTGATTGCTGATATATGGGCGCCTAAAGTCATAACTTTGCAGTTACCAATGTCAGACTAGCTGGGACATGCAGGGCCAATTATAACAATGACAATTTCTTTACGAAAGGTTAATTTGTCACAGCTACTCAATATTTCTTTAAGATATCACTTTGTCCCTAGAGCAGCGCTTCCC
The DNA here is from genome assembly GCA_031769625.1 of Taudactylus pleione. NCBI lineage: Eukaryota > Metazoa > Chordata > Amphibia > Anura > Myobatrachidae > Taudactylus > Taudactylus pleione. The sequence goes on from JAUIMM010000084.1 coordinate 21,373, forward strand.
AAACGCGGTCCTCAAGGCACCCCAACAGTTCAGGTTTTAGAGCTATCCATGATTGAGCACAGGTGTTTAAATCAAATTGACTGAGGTACTTAAGTCAATTTGGATAGCCTTAAAACTTGGACTGTTAAGGAGCATACACACTTGGCGATATTAATGAGCCATTGCACGATTACGACATCGTAATCGTGCAATCGCTCAGTAATCGTGCACTCTCCTGTCGGAAACAACCAGCAATGCGCACTCCCGCTGGTCGTTCCCAACATTGTCCATCGCCTGAACATGCAGCACAATCTGCTGATAACCACAGATTGGCATGTTCAGGAATGATGGAGGGTGCCTGCACTGAACGACTGATCATTCACTGCAGACACTACAGGGGATCAGGAACAACGGTACGATTAAGATGTGGTAATCGTACAGTCTTTCCTTATCGCCCAGTGTGTACGCACCATTAGGGTGCAAGGAGGACAGAGTTTGGGATCCTCTGCCCTAGAGAATGACCTTTATGTCCAAATATAAATAATATTTTCAGGAGGGAATCTTTCCTGGTTATTTTGCTCTAAGTTTGTGTTAAAATGTCCAACATGTCCTGCAGTCCTGTCTCCCTCTTGTGGGCCAACTGAAATTTACACTTAGTGAACCAAATAAGAGGAGTTTTTTTAGATTTACACTATTGAGATTTTACTGATATCTTAATATGCAGCAAATTAAACAAAGTATAACATTGTAAAGTATGATCATTAATTTAATACACATCCGTAATCATATACCATTGCATAAGTAGGATAAGAGAAATATGAAATGTGACAAGTGTTATCATAGCATAAAGTCAGTGACTAATGATGTGCTGCAGGCGCTCACCATGGTATATGCGAGCACACAGCAGCATAAAGTAAGCACCCGCTATTTTTGGAAAGAAAAGAAAACCACAGAGTTTACTCCAGGCTTAGAGCATGGAATGGTTTAATTTTAAATGAATGATCCAAGCAATAATATGGGCAGAATAATATACATACAACTCCTGCAAGGATGGATTGGGGGGAGGTGGGGGGGGGTAGGGGGTTTACAAGAGACATGGTTTATAAACATGGACCATAGGAGATATGGCCTACTTGCATCTACCAAAACAAAGACAATGCAAGTAGTCTATGCAAGTATATATACTCATGCCTGTTCTATCTACATATTATATGGTGTTTGCATCTACAGTATGTTACCATTGACTGGCATGACACAATGGGTGTCATTCCAGTTACCTGCATATGTACATAGCAGTTATGTTTTAGTGAATCAGTATGTAATACCGACAGACAGGACCCAGGCGGTCACAATCGTGGCACCTGGATCCCGACAATGTTAACATACAGACACTTGGTGGTCGGCATGCTAACCCTCCCCCTCTCCTTACCCTAACCCTCCCTGGTGCCTAAACCTAACCCTCCCCCCTTAGTGCCTAACCCAAACCATAACCCTCCCCCAACCCCGTTACTTATCTTCAGCATCCTGGCAGTCGGGATGTTGGCGCCGGTATTCTGGAGTCGATAAGGTAAGTGTCGGCATCCAGACTGCAGGGATGACGAACGCATACCATGTTATTGACCATTATACAGTTATGTGCCTATACATTGTAGGTTTGTAACCAATATCTTTATTTTGCTTTGCTGCGCAATCTTGAAGTGTGTTTATATTGTAATTCTATCAAAGAGGCAATTGTACTAAAACATGATTGCTACATGTGCTGGCAGCTGGAATAACATCCAGTGTATTATTGTAAGAGACACATTCCACATAAGATAACTAGATCTAGACAATGTTGCAAATAAATCAAAACAAGATCTAGCACAGCTACAGATGTGTCCTCTTCCATCTTAGTCGCTTTTGCTGCAAATCTCTCCACGCATGGCACAAGTTGCATACTCGCGAGTGTGTAAGTGTGCTAAGTTCAAACCCACAATTCCATAGAATTGCATGGTAGGAACGCAGCACGGGGCATGGCGTAGTGTGGCGCACAGTCCCACGTATATTTGCATGGCAGTTGCGTGCGCAAGTTTGTAGCGCGATCGGCAAGGATGCAAGAAGACACATCGTTACTTGTATAGACCAGGGCAAAAACAAGAGCAAAAGCCTTTTTTTGCATTTGCTTATGCTGGGTACACACTTGTCGATATATTGTTAGTTTGAAATAATGAACAATACATCACGAGTGCATCAGTAAAAATGTGTACACCAGATATGTCTGAACAACGTGGTTCAGGTCAGCCCTACAGCACAGCCGATGCTAATATATCTGCGAGATATGTCAGTGCATCTGCGAACTGGTGGGTACACACTTTGAAGATGGATCGGTCAGCAAACTGATCCACCATCAGATTGATGTGTGTATAGCATGTATTGCTTACCAATTGGCCAGTCAGTCAATCTATGTGTCAGGCCTGACATCACAATTGGGCAGGCATTTAAATTTGCCCACCCAGTTGAGATGCCAGCGTCGTACACACAGCCAGATGCACCAATATATTCTTAAAATATATTGGCATCGGCTGTGCTGCAGGGCCGTCCTGACAAGTTTGAACGATGTCGACATAAAGGGTGTACACACCCGCTGCTACACAATATATAGTTTGACGTTAAAATTAACGATATATTGACAAGTGTATGCCAAGCATAAGGACAATCTGCTGACCACCCGTAAACTTGCTGCATTGACTACCAACACCTACATCTCAACTGGGCGGGCAAATTTAAATGCCCGCCCGGTTGTGATGTCAGGACAGACACTTCAATTGCAGTCGATTGGCAAGTGTATAGTTTACCATTCGGCCGCTCAGATGGTGGATCGGTGAAATGATCGACCAGTCGACAAAGTGTGTACTCAGCCTTACTCTTGTTGTAGCTCTAGTTTATGCAAGTAGGCCAGATCTCCTACAGTTCTACATATTCTCTTTTAACAACAACTTTTGTCTATGATCTGTTAGAAATCATTCAAAAGGTAAAAACGCGCTAAACATGTCTAAAACTCACATTGGCAGTCATTCATTTTACCCACTTTCCCAGAGCATATGGGTGATAAAGCCCTAATGTACTGTACTTGATAAATGTATTTAGGCCAACACACAGCAAGCTATAAAAATTCCAGTGAGAAAAATAAAAAATAGGAATATAAACAAATGTGTACAGGAAACTAACGGAGATCGCATACAAGCCCTGTCCTGCAATGAGGAATGGATCAGAGGGCTGCAAGCAGGTGACCTGTAGCGCTGACATCAGCGAGATAAGGGCAAAGAATAGGAGGCCCCCATTGTGAGCATTAGCTGTTCAAAGTACTGTACACGGAGCTTATTTATTAGGAGGCTTTGCCAGTCCGGAGAGCAGTCTCTACATTTGTCCTCAGTGTATCGCACACAATCTATCAAAACACAGCACATGTATAAAAGGCAGCAATATATAGTGGTCATGTGTAAGTGTGTAAATAACTTTAAATCAAATTGTTTACAGTCAATATAGCTTTACACAATTGTTTCCAATCTGTGTAAAAATGTAAAAATTATTTTTAAAAAGGTGTTTTTATTTTAAAATGCTTTTAAAAGGAGAGGAGACATTTACACCATATAACAAATTCCAATTTATTGTATAGATCATCCTGCAATATTTGCTAAATACATTTCCAACACAGGCAATGAAAAAATGTTTGGAATATTAGCCAATAATGTTCCAAGAAACCTTCAGAGTTACTTTGTCCATATAAAGTCTGAACGAGATGTAGTCTGCATCCATAAGGTAAGTATTAGGGTTCGGCACTAGGGGGGAGGAGGGGGATAGGCTGTGGGAAAGGTGCGTTAGGGATTCTGACTGTCAGGATGCATCTGTCTGTATTCTGACCGCCGCATCCTGTACCCAACCCGTCTAAACCACCATGGCAATAGGTGGACCCCTGAAATTTAATTGTATGGTGGTTTCTGTGAGATGTTTCAGAAACAATTTAAAAAGTGAGAAAAACACTTTTACACTACAAATAAACCTTTATCCAGCCCTTAACAAACATTATCCAATTTTTTCCGATGTAATGAACGTTTGAACGATAATGATATCATTATATTGTGCAGTGGACATTGAGCCCACACTGAATGATATATCATTCAGTGCCGACACCCTCCCTCATCCCCAAACCTGCAATACCTAACGATATCATCAGGATGGACAGCATGTTCGGGCAATGAGCGACGTCGTAAACGACTATCACACGCTCCTGATGGTCGTTGATGGCATATCCACTGGACGGTATTATGTACGATATAGTTATCGTTAATTTTATCGGCTAGTGGATGCGCGGCTTTTCTGTAAATATACTTAAGCCGGGTACACACAATGTTGTTACGATGTGGCCAAATCGTAACAGATCATGCAGCGTGTATGCACTATATGCGAGCTCCCGCGGTCACATGCAATTTCGTCAGGTTTTAATGTGCTGCACATCAAAGCCGACTATATAGCTTGCAGCTCTGTTCATTACATCACTCTAATGTGTACCCAAGATATATTTTTCAGCCTGACAGATCGTCCAGCTACACATCGTCCAGTGTGTAACCACCTTTAGTTGATATTAGCAGTTCGTTTTGTAGAGAGGACCCCACCTGGCTATTTTTTTTCGTCTAATAATACAATAATAATGCAGTTCTTCACATATGGTTCCCCACCACTGTGTCTTCTGCCCCACATTGGTAGATTTAGAAGTTGTTTGCAGCACACATAAGTAACTTAGCAACTTTGGTCATCCTGATTTAAAAACATAGCAGGTGGAGGGCTCCACATAACTTCAGTGGAGGGTTTTAAATAAATATTGATGCAGATAATGGTCCGATATGACTCAAGTCAGTTTAGTACCAGCTCTAGGAACAACAGAACATACAGTAAATAACTGTAAAGGACTGCCCGCATAACATATTATTCTTGAGACATGTAATGGACAACCACAGTTTTGTACCCAACACAGGTCACTATTTATTGTCAATTGTCAATGTGGCAAAACACAGGTTCAATTGTTTTCAAGACGGCTATTTGTTTTGGGCGCCCAACGGAGCAATTCAATTGTTGCTCCGTTCGGGCGAGATAGCCGCTGATTCCAGCATTTTTCTCGCCCCCTCCTGAGGAGGTGAGAAGAAATGTGTGAAAAGTCCGTAGTTTGGTCGTCCAAATGGCAGTTAATCAGGACTTTAGATGGATTTAGCCATTTTATGCAGCTAAACCCTGTCTAATTGGGCATGTAGACTGCAATAATGAATGGGCGCCCAGAACAGTTGAACTGCAACACTGGGCGCCCATTAATTATCGCTGCCCACAAATCAAGTGAACTGCCCCCCCTCAAAATATTTATGAATAATTTTCTGTATGTACTAACTGTCAAAATATTTTCCTGCCCTTAATAAAAGGTGGATGCTAAAGCCAGCCAATAATTCCTGGATATCTAGGCACATGTTTAGGTTTAGACAGAGCTTGGAAATTAAATAATTATTCCAGCCCATAGTGGACTACTTGTTTTGCAAATAGATGACTGGGTCTGCGTGAATGAGATTACACAGCTACACATTAAAAAAATAAGAATTCAAATGCTGCAGCACACGTATTCATTATTCACCAAAGACTGACCATAACCTACGTCTCCCTGCCTGCATCACTTATACCTGTGTGCAGGCTATGACATTTTTTTCATTATACTTCTAAAGAGTTTAAGGGGAAGTACATGTCCTTGCCTAGCATCAGGCAGACAATTAGTTTTGGGTTTGATGCATTTCTGAGATAACTAGTAAAGTTACACAATTGTAAAATAGGAAATTTTTGTTGCACTCAATGCTATGATGTTTAAAAAGGCAGATTATTGGCCTGTGTCTGGTAGCATAAACTGAGGACGCAATATCATTCTGAATGCTACACATGAAGCCAGTTGCTTAGATTAGTGGGCCATGTGGTCAACAGCTGTCACTATAGAAGAGTTTCTCCTGCAGTGGAGTATACACTAGCGCACGCAGGGGGGGTTTCTGGGTATCCAGAAACCCCACCCCCACCGACCAACTATTTTTTTTTTCAGAGACAGAGACAGCCTTGCACTGACAGTAGCCAGGCAGCGCACAGCAATCACCAGGGCCGTCATCAGAGACTAGACTGGGGGCCCGGATAGAGAGGGGGCCCCGCTCGCCCGGCATTGCCGACCCCCTCTACCCTCTTTTTTTTTTATGTGGAAGCAGAAAGAGACCCGGCTGCCGGCGCGCATAATGTCAAGCCGCGCCACTGAGAGCAGAGGACTTTTCACTGAGGAGCTACAAGCATCAGGTAAGTGTGGGGTTGGCTGTCTGGGGCTGGCAGGCTAGCTATTGGGTTGGGGCTGGCTGTCTGGATAGAGGCAGGCAGTGTGGGGCAGGGGTTGGCCAGGGTCACTATCTGGTGCAGGGGCTGTCTGATATATATGTGTATATGTCGAACCCCCATAAAAATCCTGCGTTTGCCCCTGGTATAGATACCAGAATGTATCTCCCGACTCTGTTGTTTGGTGGCCAAAAAGACATTTAGCCATGTGGGTACACACTAAGGGCGGAATGTAATAGGTTGCGAGTTAATGTGCAAGTAAAAAGTCAGATCATCTTGCAGCAAGCATGACGCAAGATTGTGAGTTTGTACTGTAACTCACACTATGTAATAGAGTGTGAGTTGGAGTGCGCAAGTGTGTAATAATGCGTTTTATTGATATTTTTGAATGCTTACATATACTTATATTTGAGCCTTTAAGAAAGGGGATTTAAAAATACACTCCCTGATAAGTGTTCTTAGACGCCGCCTACTTTTCTTGTGTACATTTTTGTTTCTGTTGGAAGTGTGGCAAAAACTTCCTGTGGGCGTGCTGCAATTTACACAAGGAGGGGCGTTAACAGCACACCATTACTGGCGCTTGGGTTATTTATCTTTTGTAATAAATGCGAGTTGTATTTTTTCCATGGGAAAACATCTGGATGTGACTTTGCACCATGCGAATAGTGAAATTGATAGAAACATGCGAGTCTGCATCCTCCCACAGCCCATTATATGTGCGAGCTATGAAAAAGTGCAAGTTTAGTGCTAAATTTTTTTTTTATAACTCGCACACTATTAAATTTAGCTCCAAGTTTTTGCCAAACAACTAGACCAATTCAGACCAACCAAAACGAATCCAAAAAGGCTCAATCTACACTGTACACACTAGCGAATAATCGTTTTGTTCCAAGTGATCCTTTCGATTACACATACTCTTGTCTTTGTAGGATAATGCCAATTATTTAGCAGACATCGGGCTGAGGTCCACGCACACTGCACTTTTTGTACGATACCAAAATGTCTGGACCGACATATGGTGTGCACTCACTATATCGGGAGCCGATCTGACAGGTTTAAGACTGACCATCGGGCCCTGGTGCTGTGTACACATTACACAATTAATCGTCCCTGACAGATATCGCCATGTCAGGCAGAGAATCATACACTGTGGGCTTCACAGAGAAATAGTTTGGGATGGCTTCCTTGATTTGAGTTTTACTATTTGTCACAACACACATTTGTTTTCTCAGAAGTGGCTATAAAAGAGCAACAAAACGATTTATTCATACTGCCACCCAGGAGAATGTGCTACAGTGGTTTGTAGTTTAGCAGCTAAGATCTTCCTCTAGGATTTCCTGATATAGTATTTGGAGCCCGCTTGCTTAGCAATTATTTGCACATTTAAAAAAAAAATAAATAACAATTTCCTTTCAATGTGCAGAGTCTTGTTTATAGTTGCATTTTAAATTATTGAAATAAAGGTTTGTATAATGTCATAAGCACGTTTGAAATGAGCAGTCTGCAGATCTTTCATTTCAATTAATTTTATTATTTTTTTTTGCAGTTATTTAAATAGAATTGGGGCCTTCAATGGAGAATTAATCAATATAATAATCGGTTTCCTCTACCAATGAAAGTACCATATGCACACCTACTTGAGTATCATATTCAGTGTTTGGAAAGTGAGCAGCATTGTCATGCATACAAGATAAATATCGGTGTAGCCATGTGCATGTCTGAAATATCTGCATATCATCTGTGTTTTAGGTTTACATTACTAATGTTATTCTGATATTGAGGAGGAATTGATGACTAGTACTCCAACTAAAGCTGGGCTTGTTTTTGAGGGAGTTTGCTCTGATTTAAAAACAAAAACAGAGAGGCCATCAGGAATAATCTGCTTAAATAAGGTGATTTGGTCCTTGTCCCACCACCAGGCGCTATAACTCATTGCCAGCAGGGGTCAGAGCTTTGCTCACTGCATACTGGGTGGATTAAATAGCCACATTATCTGTGTTGCTCAGCTGCCCACATGTACTGTATGTATGTTTACGTAAGTATCAGGATCTTGTTTGATCAAGACATATTTGAAGGTTCTTACTGTGAGAAACGTGTCTGGCACGTGTCAGCAGCATTATTAAAAACCATTTCCTTCACAAGGAAATTGGCTGCTTATAATTTTATAACTGACTTTCTGAATTAACTGGGGATCAATTAATGTAAAAGTTGCCATTTATAAATTATGTCTGGGATAAACTGGAATATACATTTCACTGGCAAAATGGATCAGATTTGTATCTATTTCGTACAGTAAAGCCGCGTATCCATTAGGTGATTTTAATGAGCAATTGAACAATTACGACATCGTAACCATTCAATCGCTCATTAATCGTGCACTATAATGTCGAAAATGACCAGCGATGCGCTCTCCCGCTGGTCATTTCCGACATCAATCATCGCCTGAACATGACGGTCAGTCTGCCGATAACGACAGATTGGCCATGTTCAGGGATGAGGGAGGGTGCCTACACTGACCGACATATCGTTCAGTGTAGGCACTACAGGGGATCAGGAACGTCTGTACGATTACAATGTTGAAATTGTACAGTCTTTCCATAGTCGGGGAGTGGATGCACACCTTAAGTGTCATGACTCATCTGTAAAGATACAAAAGCCTCAAAAGTCTGACAATAGTAACTATATAAATGATCATTTAGTCAGGACAACAAAAATCTTCAGAGGTAGATCTGTGAAAGCTAAAACTGCCTCTTCCTGTTGGTTTATCTTGTACGTCAGTTTTAGTGGCATGTAAAGCTGATTTGCTACAATATGTAAAAGTCTAGGATAAAGGGAAGGAGTGCAGGAGGGGGGCGAGTATTTTGTATGCTGATCACAAACTGCTGTCTGCACAAGTGCTTTTGTATGTACTGTAGCTACAGACATTGAGTTGCAAGGAGGGTTACAGAGGTTGTGGCTGTCCTGTTACATACATATCACTCCATTTATACAGGCATACATGGCAGACAGAAAATCAAAAAGCACCACAATTACCACTTATTCTCAGGCATTCAGTCAGAGATGGATATTGTTAAAGTCAGATGTAGATAATGTTCACAAGATTAATTGCATCAGAATTTTAGAAGCTACAAAACAAGTGTGTGATTTTATCACATTAAGAAAAGCAGCTGTGACACTTCTATTCAACAATCCTGCTACTGATTACCGCAGTAACAAAGTATATTTATCAAAGAGCACTTGGCCTCCTCCTGCCCCGAATGGGGCGCTCTAGGTGTAGCCAAGCGCTCACACTCCATAACTTGTGTATTTATTATTGGTGGAGATCTCTGTTCCTGCTGTAACATCTTTGCTCAATATGGTTTATTGTAGTTATTATTACTTAGATAAGGCGAATATCATTAGTGCTTATCTGTATCAGTGGGATTTGGACAACAATCTATGGTTGCCCATGCACACCCAGGAATATATTGGTATCATGCACCATTTATCCACAACAGTAAAATTAATATTTTATTTGGCCTAAGAAAAATAAATTAATAAATAGCGACCCTCCACAATACCAAATCCAATGCCAACAGGTGTTCTGCTCTAAACTATGCAAAAAGGAAATAGCGCTAGATATTACTGTGCTGCATATAACATAACAGAGCAAAAACCTCTCCAAGTCTTCAGGACCAGCATTAACCTAACAAGGAAACACCTCAATATCTTATTGAAAACTAAACATGTTGCAGCCGTCTCAGGCAAATTACTGTATAATTCAGATAACATCAAATTCCAAAGTTGTCATTTGGTTCCACGCTGGGCAATTCTGAGCAATGAACATGCTACACAAGCTGCATAGGGGGTCCTACAGGAGGCCAGCTATCTCATTTGTATCAAACTTTTCAAAAGAGAGGTTGACCCCAGAACAAACATTTGTGTCAAAACAAGTGGCGTAGCTCGGCCTTTTAAACCTGAAAACACAACCACCATTAATCACAATGAAACTGGAGCAGCCATGGTCTCATATGTGAGGCATCCTTGGATACCATCAAAATAATTAATATGGCTAAAAGTAGTCAGATTGAGAAAATACCATAAAGCAAATATGGTAGTTTGGGCACACATGTGTTCGCGGTGTAGATCACTCCCTCTTCTGTACATAGACCATTTCCTTTGTGGGTATGGTTACACAGGAGTCCACAAAACCTTCCAGGCAAATTTATGGGGGGGGGGGGGGGGGGGGAGAGACAGACTCAATTAACCGCGGTAATTTACTGCATGCTGATTGATCCCCTAGGGCTATGCAATTAATCCTGAAGGCAGCCTGCGGGCTGCACTTAACGAGGAAATTTTTTCATGTCTGATCAGACCTGAAAAGAAATTCACGATAAATAGACCGTTAGCGGGTGAAAAAAAACTTGTTAATGCATAGGTCCATGAAAAATTCACGGATTCTGGGTGTTAATGCTTGTTAACATGTGTTAACACATGTTGACTTAAATAGGCGTTAAAAAGGGTCTCAAGTGAAACAGGGGTTCTAATTTAATAGCCCCAGGCGTTAAAGCCAGAGGCTATCAGCCTTTTTAACACCCATTAGATTAACGGGTCTAATAATTCCCCCCCCTTAAAGCTTGCAACATAACAATCTTCTAATTTGCTTATGTATCACATAGTTTGCACCCTTAGCATGTGGTCAGCCATGTTAGGCTTTGGCAGATTCCAGTTATCTAATGTCACTTAAGGGGAGAGATGTGTTTGAAACCATGCATGGGGTGTACGTGTGTATGTGCGTGCTTATTTTTATATTTATTTTGCAGTGGAACTACAGGTACCAGCGGGCCATTAATGGCCCACTTGCTGGTACTTGTGGTTCTTCAAGTACCAGCACGCAGGGGAGGCTTGTTGGGACCTGTAGTTCTACTACAAAAGACAATATTATACTTCTATTTTTTACACCACATTACACTAGCAACCAGACATCCACCGCCTCAGGGGTGCCGGGGATAGCCCCGGGCTATCAGCCTAGGCCTGGGGTGCCCTGGAGAGAGGGACCCCTTTATTGGGGGGTCCCCAGCTCCCCAGGGATCCCTGGCTTGGGCTGACTAGCGGTCAGGGATGATGCTTTGGCTGGGGGGCCCAGTAAATGGGCTCCCCTGGCTGTGGCATCAGCCCCCCACTATAAAAAGTCCAGTGCTGGTTCTGGAAAATACAGGAGAACCATTTTTTCTTCCCCCTGTATTTTCCAGAACCAGCACCGGACTTTTTCTAGTGGGGGGCTGATGCCACAGCCAAGGGAGCCCATTCACCGGGCCCCCTAGCCGAAGCATCAACCCCGACCGCTAGTCAGCCCAGGCCAGGGATCCCTGGGGAGCTGGGGACCTCCGTTGCATAGACCGCATGTGTGTATTCCATGAGCACACAATTCTGTGAATTAGCAGCTCCACCATTTTGGGAGTGACAGCAATCTCACTCTGTGAGAGTGCTGAATCTGCAGTTAACCACAGGGTGTGATGGCATACCATATCTGTATTATGCAAGGAACACGTCCATTAAGGCGTTAGCCTTAATGATTGTAATTTCATTGCTTTTTGAAGTTTGAGTGGCAGAAATTCAATAGGTTTTGTGAAATTTCAGATCATGTCTAAGAAGCCTTAATGGGACATGTGAAACCATAAGTTTTTTTGTCTATGGAATATATAGTATGGGGCATATTTATTAAGCACAAAAATGGAGTAAATACTCAAAATGCTTGTTTAGGAGGATTGCCACATTTTTGGGGGCTTTTTATAAATCTGCCACTTAGGGGCATATTAAATTAGCCTCAGGATTTACAGCTGGTCAGTCCTGCATCCTTGCGCGTTAAGGCCCCCAAGGGAGCACTTAACACAGATTTTTTTCCTTGCAGAAGCTGCGGGGAAAAGTGCATTAAGTGCACCCTCAGGGACTCAACGTGGGGGGAAATTCAAAGTTTATAGCACTTAACATGGAATCTATGGGTTAACACTCGCTACCTGCAGGATTACAGCACGGGGAAATTAACAAACTGTAGGAAAGCTGTGAATGTTAAACCCAGAGCTTTACCTGCGCAATAAACAATGGGTAATTGAATCTGCCCCTTAGAAATAAACTTAAATGGAATGATTTAAAGACAAAAATACTTATACACTATACCCCCAAACAGGTGTTTTGGATTAGTTTTTAGACTTTACTTGCCAGGCATAAAAATACTTTCAACTTAAAATACAAAACTAATAGAATTAAAAGCATTTGTACAGAGCATTAATGAAGATGATCATCCGCCAGTATGATCACTACTGTACATTTACAGAAAATATTTCCATAAGTCAACTTGATATATTTCCAAACAATAAATTGTGCCTCTCTTAGCACTGTATGGAGTTTCACATTCATTCAGTACAAAAAAGATCACTGCCAGGATAATTGGCTATGTTAGAGCACAGGAACACAAATACACATTCCTGTTTGCATATGATCATGACGTTGCCATCAATGCAACAGATTAGTAGTGGCTGCTGAGGATTTGGATTAAGCACTGGAAAACAAAAACAATTAGTTATGCTTTAGAGGCCACAAGATGCAAGAGAAGCTTCCCATGCTGAATACAAAATACTGCTGCTAATCAGCAATTGGAGCCTTTCACTCAGTAAAAACTAAATATCTATAGAGGGGAAGGAAAGAATTGTCAGTTCAGGGAGAATTTTTTTAAATTAAATTCTAATCAGCTGTAACATTCATCTTTTGAGTAATTGAGAACATATGTCTACCGGCCAGGTGGATTACACTAAAAATCTGATCCATGGAGGAATGGTCCATTAAACATACTGATCTGTGGGAAAAAAAATTACCTTTTGACCTACAGTACATGGAGATCAAAGTTTCAAAGCAAACTTGTTCCAAGCTCCAAGACCTTAAGGTACTATACTGTAGGATACACCTCCAAACATGAAGCGATTATGCAGAATGAAGACAAACTACCACCTCGTCACTGAGGCCAACTATCTGAAATGAAGAAAGTAAAGGACAGCAAGGATATTGGCGAGCAGGACAGGTTTGTTTTTACATAACACAAAAACATTAGATCATATTTTTTCAGGAGTATAGGAGATAAATAATATCTAGATTTTGAATGCAAAATATAATTTATCAAGTGAAGTCTTTGCACTTTTGGATGATCATTGGGTCCCTGGAAGATCAGGTTTTTGGATACTGGAAGAATCCCAGACCCTTTTCTGAGAGCTGAAGTAAACAAACCTTGCCTGCTTTGGTGAATAGGAAGAAATCAGTATGACTCATTCTCTTACGTCAAAAGACAAAATAATAATAATGGAGAAATGCAGAAACATACAGGCCAGAGAAAATATGAGATATGGTAAGAACTTACCTTTGTTATCTCTATTTCTACGAAGTCCATAGGGTTCCACAGGATACCTTGGGGTATAGGTGTGACGTCAGTCATCTGGCGCCATAGAGTTAAGCTTTCAGCCTGCCAGGATGCACTAGGGTCCCCCTCCTATACCCCGCCCCCGAGCCAAGGCACCTCAGTTAGTTACCAAGCCATAGGCCGGAGGAGGAGAAGGAAGAGAGAGAAAGAAGATCTGGATACACACAAGAATCACACTCTCACCAGAGGGAGACGGAAAAACCGGTGACCAGAACAAAGCCCATCTGCAGCACAGGTGTGAGAGGGCGGGAGTCCTGTGGAACCCTATGGACTTCGTAGAAATAGAGATAACAAAGGTAAGTTCTTACCATATCTCATATTTTCTACTTCAGGGATGTCCCAAAGCAGTATCCTTTAAGGGTGGGGACGCTCCTGTGCTGAAAGGAGAATCTGCCGCCCGAAGGAAGCATCCTGAGAGGCGAAGGTGTCAAACCTGTAATACCTCACGAAGGTATGGACAGAGGACCACGTAGCAGCCTTGCAGATCTGGACTGCAGAGGGACCACATCGAGCTGCCCACGAAGGACCCACAGAGCTAGTGGAATGAGCATTCAAAGAAGGAGGAACCGGCAGACTTTCATGAAGATAAGCTTCAGAAATAGCCATACGGATCCAGGCTGCCAAAGTTTGCTTTGAAGCAGGCCAACCCTTTTTTCGGAAGCCATAGAGGACAAACAAGGCGTCCGACTTCCTAAACGAAGAAGTGCGGTCAACATAAGTCCTTAAGGCCCGCACAACATCCAAAGTGGCCTTACCCACTGAAAGACCAGGTGAGTTAAAGGCCGGAACAACAATTTCCTCATTAACATGAAACTGGGAAACAACTTTGGGAAGAAATTCAGGCCAAGTGCGGAGAACTGCCCTGTTCCCATGAAAAATCAAGAAAGGGGGTCTACAAGAGAGCCCCTAAATCAGAAACACGTCTGGCCGAAGCTATGGCCAGAAGGAAAACAGTCTTAGCTGTTAGCCATTTAAGATCCACTGAGCCCAGTGGTTCAAACGGCGGTCCCTGGAGAGCCCTCAGGACCACAGCCAAATTCCAAGGCGCCACAGGTGGAACAAAGGGCGGCTGAATGCGGAGAACACCTTGCATAAAGGTGCGCACATCCGGGATTGTAGCAATCCTACGGTGAAACCAGACAGACAGGGCTGAAACCTGTACCTTCAAAGAGGCAAGGCGAAGCCCATGATCTAGTCCCGCTTGTAGGAAGGCAAGTATCCTAGACAGACGAAACTCCCGCGGTGCATAACCTCTCGGTCGACACCATTGGAAGAACGTATGCCACACGCGATGGTATATCCTCGCGGACGACGGTTTCCGAGCTCGCAACATGGTACGCACCACAGAGCTGGAAAACCCCCTGGACCTCAACATGGCTGTCTCAACAGCCACGCCGTCAAAGACAGCCGAGCCAGGTCCGGGTGAAGACAAGGAGCCTGCGATAGAAGGTCCGGTCGTAGCGGCAACCGCAGAAGACTGTACACGGACAGACCCTGAAGGTCTGAGAACCAGTGCCGTCTAGGCCACGTGGGAGCCATCAACAGGAGCGTCCCTCCTTCCTGTTTGAATTTCCGGATTACCCGTGGAAGAAGGGAAATCGGAGGAAACAGGTATGCGAACCGGAACGTCCACCGGACGGACAGAGCATCCACCAGAGACGCCTCCTCGTCTCTTGTGCGAGACCCGTACACCGGCAACTTGTTGTTGTGCCGGGACGCCATGAGGTCGATCTCTGGAAGATCCCACCTGTCCACCAGCAGTTGAAAAACGTCCGGGTGCAGGGACCATTCCCCCGGATGAACATCCTGGCGACTTAGAAAGTCCGCCTCCCAATTTAGCACTCCCGGGATGAAGACTGCTGATATGGCCGGAAGATTGCGCTCCGCCCATACCAGGATCCGAGAGACCTCTACGAGAGCCGCCCGACTTCGGGTTCATCCTTGCCTGTTTATGTAGGCCATGGTGGTAGCGTTGTCCGACTGGACCTGCACCGGGTGACCCTGGAGAAACCGATGTGCCTGCTGGAGAGCATTGAAGACCGCACGGAGTTCCAAGATATTTATTGGAAGTTCCGCTTCTGCCGGCGTCCACCTGCCCTGGAACAAGTGTGGACCCGAAACTGCTCCCCAGCCCCGAAGACTGGTGTCCGTTGTCAACAGGACCCAATTTGGAACCCAGAACGGACGTCCCTTGCTGAGATGGGTCGTCTGCAACCACCAGGCAAGGGACAGGCGAACCTCCGGGGTGAGCACTATCGTCTGGGACTTCAGAGACTGAGGCAGCCCTTTCCACTTGGACAAGATCAGGTGCTGCAGAGGTCTGGAGTGAAACTGGACATATTCCACCATGTCGAACACAGACACCATGGAGCCCAGTAACCTCATCGCCGAGTGTAGAGACACCCGGCGGCTGTGCAGACAACTGCGCACCCTCGACTGTAAAGCAGAGATCTTTTCCTCCGTCACAAAGATCCTTTGCTGTCCCGAGTCCAATAAGGCTCCGAGGTGCAGAATCCGCCGAGACGGGATTAGAGTGGACTTCTGCCAGTTGATTAACCAGCCGTGCCGTTGCAGCAGTGCAATGGTCAGGACCAAGTGGCGTAGAAGGAGCTCTGGAGATCCTGCCACTAATAACAGGTCGTCCAAGTACGGCAACATGCGGACTCCCTGCAGCCGCAGAGAAGCCGCCATGACCGCCATCACCTTGGTGAACACATGCGGTGCTGTCGCCAGGCCAAAAGGTAACGCCCGAAACTGAAAATGGTCGCTGCGGATTGCAAACCTGAGGAACTGTTGATGGCGCAAAAGAATAGGGACATGCAGGTAAGCGTCCTGTATGTCCAATGACACCATGTAGTCCCCAGGTTCCAGCGCCAGAATGATGGACCATAGGGTCTCCATCCGAAACTTCGGCACCCGCAAAGACTTGTTGAGAGCCTTGAGGTTGAGAATCGGACGATACGACCCATTGGGTTTCTGCACCAAAAAAAAAAGATTTGAATAGAAACCCTGGCCCCTCTGGGAGAATGGAACAGGCACTATAACTCCAGCCTGGAGCATAGTGTGCAAGACCTTCCGCAGCTCCGTGGCCTTGTTCCGGTCTGATGGTAGACCCGTGGTGAAGAATCGAGCCGGGGGTCTGTGCCGGAACGAGAGGGCGTACCCATGGGAGACCACCTCGAGAACCCAAGTGTCTGTCGTGGTGACCGACCAACACCAGGCGAGCTGCAGCAGGCGGCCTCCCACTTTGGGATCCCCCAACGGGAGGCCCGGACCGTCAGGCCGCAGGCTTGTCATCAGGCTTAGGGGCCGGACGTCTGGTACTCCATGCCTGCTTCCGGGGCTTGGCCGATTTTTTGGGACCAGCCTGTCGGGGAAAAGACTGTGGTTTGGGCCTGCCCTGGGCCCTATAAGACCGAACCAGAAGGAGCCGCGGCCGACGGGAGACATGCCGATTTGGCTGCCGCCAGCGTGGCCACAATCTTGTCCAGATCTGGACCGAAGAGAACTTCTCCGTTAAAGGGCAACGCCTCCAAACCCTTTTTGGAGTCAGCGTCCGCCTTCCAGGATCGCAACCACAAGGTGCGACGAGCAGCCACCGCTGCTGAAGAAATTCGAGACACCAGTGTACTAATGTCTAAGGCCGCCTCGTTGATATAAGTGGCCGAATCACGGAGATTACCAATCAACTCCGTTTGTTCGGCCGGACAGTCGGAATCAAAAGAAGCCTCTAATGAATCCGCCCAGCGCTCCATCGCTCTGGCAACCCAGCAATTGGCCATAGCCGGCCGCGCTGCCCCCCGCAAGGGAATAAGCGGACTTCAGGCAGATCTCCACCTCGCGGTCCGTAGCATCCTTAAGGGAGGACATGGATGGCATTGGCAATGTGGCACTACGGACAAGACGTGTCACATGAGAATCCACCTGTGGAGGGGATTCCCACTTAGCAAAATAATTATCCGCGAACGGATAAGCCACTGCCAGGCGCCTCTGCGGCTGGTATCGCTTACCAGGCTGTTTCCTCGCCTCCTCTAAATGGTCCATTAACTGGCCCGAAAGAGGAAAGACTGTGGCGTCACCCTTCACATCCTTAAAAAAGGCATACTTGGATTTAGCAGCTGGGGGAACTTCGTCCTCAATCACCAAGGCTGTGTGGACTGCTCGAATAAGTCCAGGAATATATACCTTGGACCTAGCGTCAGCGTCCTTAGTATGGAGAGGTTCCTGATCGTAAGGATCCAGAATCTCCCCATCATCAGACGTCCCTTCGTCATCCTCATAAGGAGCAGACAGAGACGCCACCGGCCGTTTATGTGGCCGCATCACAGTCTCCCCCTGCAACACATCCGACAAGTGCTGTACCGAACTAGTCAGGGAGTTAACCCACGCTGGCTCCTGAGAAACTGGGAGAGGGGAAATAGGGAGACTGCGGGGTACCACCAATTGTCTTGGGAAACCCTGCATGGGTGACGACACCACTGACTGCTGGGACAAACCCATCTGTGTAAACGCGGGCTGCGGGGCTAACTGGCCCACTAAGGTTGTAAGCGCCTGAGCGAAACAAGCCCAGGGCGGCTCCTGTACCGGTGCTGTAACCGTAATAGGCCGCGCCATCGACAAACACTGCCGGCAGAGGCCCTCCGCGCTACCCTCTCCCTCCGCTAAAGGTACTTTACATGTAGCACACTGTAGCCGGAGAGGAAAATCACTTTCAGACATGATGGTACTAAGTATGTGACCCCTCTCACCAATTGTATTTTAAAGAGGTGAGAGACCACCCTGCAGCACCGCACCGCAAGGGCTTAGCAGAAAGAACAGGGACAGTAATAAAGCTGACAGTCAGAATAGAAGCTACAGGCAGCAGCGCTAGCACAGTCACATACAATGCAAAGAAAATCAATTCCTGCACTAACCAGCGCTGATCACTCAACTACGCAGACACAGGGTCTGGTAGGACACAGCGCTGCATACACAGACCTGACCACAAGCGGAGGAGAGGTATGCGGGGGGACCCAGACCAAGAGGCTTCCTTCCATGCATCCAGCAGCGTTCACCATGCGTTCAGGAAGATGGCCGCCGAGGAGCAGAGGGGAGGCTGGCCTGGGAGAGGAGCGCTGCCACAGGGCCAGTCGGCAGTGTGCAGAGAGGGCTGTGTGCAGCGGGGGAGGCGCCGGCTGTGAGACAGGGAAGGCGCGCTCCCCTGGCATGCATTTAACCCCTGGGACGCCGCAGCGCTACCGCTCTGCTGCGGTCCGCTGTCCCAGGGGGGTAGTGGAAGCGCAGGTTCTTACCTGGCTCCACGCTGCAGCCAGTCCCCAGGGAGCCCCCTGCCTGGGGACTCTGGATCATGTAACAGCGGGGACCCACCGCGGGACCCCGCTGCTTACCTTGCTGTCCCCCTTGAATCCGGCCATGGTCCGGAACATCTGGGGTCACCGCTAGCTGTGACCCCAGATGCTCACCAGCATCCCCGGATCGGTACCGGCGTTCTGGTACCGGCGGGGGTGTAGGGAAGACAGCATGGACGTCAGGACTGACTGTCCATGCTGTACAACCAGATGTGCAGCCACAGCTGCATGCAGAAAAGCTTCAGGGGCTCTTCTTAGCCCCCACTCCAACAGGTGCACCCGACTCCGGCCGGGCACCAAACTAAACTGAGGTGCCTTGGCTCGGGGGCGGGGTATAGGAGGGGGACCCTAGTGCATCCTGGGAGGCTGAAAGCTTAACTCTATGGTGCCCGATGACTGACGTCACACCTATACCCCAAGGTATCCTGTGGATACCCTATGGACCCTGAAGTAGAAAATGCCCAGTTCTGTGCTACGGGTCCAGACCATTCCACTGTACGACGTGTAGGTATTTAATAACTAGACACTGCTTGTAAAGAAGAAAACAAAATCCATGCTGTGCGAGTTAAAAGGGAGTGGGAGGGAACATTGACCTTCGACTACCAAAACGGTTTTACAAGTTTCACCCCTGTAGTACAGACTGAATGCTGTGTAATTGAAATGTAAGAAGTTGTGTTTTTCCCGTGCATTATAAAAATGCTTAGTTCTAAAGTAGAACAACAGGTTTACTTCAAATTTTTTGTTAAATTTAACAAAAACACCCACCAGATCTTTATCCATGGCCACGTCCATGCACAGCAAAGCAGACAATGACAGGCAAGGTTTAGGCACAGCGTATTCCAATAACAAGCTCACAGATTAGGTACACCGGAAGGCAGGTAATGTCAGACTGAGAAGAGGCCAGATTTACTCCAGTAACATGGTCAGAGTTTCGGTACACTGTGAGGCAGGTAACAGACAAGGAAGAAGCCAAGTGTAGCCCAGTAAGAAAGTCAGGTTGGTTCACAATTTGTTCAATAGAGGAGCAGACAGAGGGGTAGATAATAAATTAGATAAAACTCAGTAGCCAGTTTCACTTCCAATGCTTGTGGGTTGTGCACAGTTGCAGAAACAGCAACCACCTAGCACTGACTGCTGGATGAGATCCCATTACAAAGCACTAGGGGGCAGAAATCAAAACATCGAAAGGTTGACTGGCTGTGAATGTGCTGTTGGCTTCCAACAACTTTGGGACCTGGAAGCTTGCCTCAACCTGCAAGCTATGTCTACAAAAATCTGGGAGATAATGACCAAATTACTACAGTAAATTGCACGGACCTTATATGAGAACCGGGACAAAGCATCAACTAGCATTGACTATGACATTACTTGCAGCAAAATTTGCAAAGTTCCCCACTCTTCTAGCATATGTGATTAATATTACAACAAGATCCTTGAGTAAGAGCCATTTAAGCAATGATTCTAGTTAAAGTACAAAGGGTTCAGATACTTCAAGCACCTAACAGAATGTTACAGCAATTTCTTGACCACCTGACACTAATCTTATCTCCTATAAAACTTACTGAAGGAAATTTAGTACCCGATGTACAGTATGCTAGGAGAAGATGGAATTGTACCAGTGTAAGTGTCCCAAATCTGTGTAATCCACAATTGTATTTTTCCTTCATGCTTGCAAAACTATTTAAAATCACCGTGGTCAAGATGACTTTACTTTTAAGTAATGGCCATACAATTCACATGCCAGAGAAAGTATCTGTGTTTCAGTTCAAGACACACCCATGACAGCAGATCTGGAAGAAGTGGTAGAGGTCAAGGCTTATTTATGAGCATCGCCCATACTACTGCAAACCATGGCTGGCGAATCCAGAATGGAAGAACCGTTATTACTTCATCTGGCTTTCCTGATTTTGTTCAGTGTGCAAGAGGAATTGTAAATAAGGCATATTCTATTTCGAATGTCACACTCTAGGCAGAGCATCTATAGCAGGTATGCTCAGTGACGGGAGTAAAATTGCCGTCACCATCAAACCTGAGAGACTTCAACGTTTTTCAACCGACTGCTGAAGTTCTTCCTTGTGCAGTGTACATTTTCCTGGGAGTATCTGATACCTGTTTAATCTGCTACCTTTTTCTGCTTTTGGTGCCCCTGCTGGTTTATAAATGCTAGAGATTGTCTGAAAAGATCTTGAGATGTTTAGGTTATAATTTTATGACACACTATCCTTACTTCTAGGATGCTTGTGTATAAACTTTTATTTCTTCACCTATGTACCCTGTACTATTCCTGTCTGCTAATGAGAAGCCCAGCATGGAGCTAGAGTCTGTTACCACAGTACATTCATAATTCTGTTAATGCTGGATCTGGATCTTCAATTAGAGATTTCATGATGCACTTTGTAATTCTTATCTGATTCAGAAAGACTTTATGTCCCATTGCTAGAGAATCTTTAATTGAAGACTTCTCATATGCCACCTTGTCTACAATAAGGATTCCTATAGTTGAAAAAGAAAATTCCAACTGCATGAAACAATACCTGGAAGCCTGCTGCACAGAATTTGATTAGATTTTTAAGTTTTGTGAGCCTTTCCTCTCACGGTGTATATGTGCAGTTGTTCATCCAGTGGAATCGGTATGAAATACCGGCTGACACATGGCCGGCAGTTCGATTCCCGGCAGCGTCAGTCCGACAGATGCAGAGATCCCAGCAGCAGCAGCCCGACAGCGTGGAAATCCCGATCGTCCCCAAGTACAAACTAACCTAACCCCCCAAACCCCAACCCTCCTTAGGGGTGCCTAATCCTAACCTCCCCCTGTGCCTAACCCTAATCACCCCTCTAAGTGCCTAAACCTAACCACCCCCCCTTCCCCTAGCCCAACCCTCCCGGGGGGAGCCTAACCCTAAGTCCCCCCTGGGTGCCCTAAACCTAACCCCTCCCCCCCCCATGGCTGTCCAGTCGGGATGCCGGGCGCCGGTCTCCCGGCATCGGAAAAATGACAGGCGTCTAGATTTAGACGCCTGTTATAAAGCAATCGGGAAGCCGGCTGTCGGGCTTACGTCAGCCGGTTTCCTGATTGAATACCCATCCGGTAACTAGGTGACTTGTCTAGGTTTATAAACAACCATAGTCCCTTGACTTTGCGTTCCTTTGGAGAGTGTGTTCTGATTTCCTTATGAGCATGCAATACCATTTCCAGAGGGCAGCCATCAGAACTACTAGTACCTAGTTGAAGGTTCTGGGCAATGCAGTGAAGCCGAATAGCTGGCAAATACACTGGAAATCATGTCCCAAGTAATAGAATCTGAGGAAAACTATGGTGCCTCCATAATTACAGAAATGCATCTTATAAGTCTGTTGATGCAAGTAGTAAACATGCTCTA
This sequence comes from Taudactylus pleione, assembly GCA_031769625.1. Classification (NCBI taxonomy): domain Eukaryota; kingdom Metazoa; phylum Chordata; class Amphibia; order Anura; family Myobatrachidae; genus Taudactylus; species Taudactylus pleione. Next base: position 43,905 of record JAUIMM010000084.1, read on the forward strand.
TCTATCGCATGGAGAATAGAGCCTACTTATTCCATGCAGAATTACGATATGGGCACAAATTGATTGAATATCCTAAAAGGAAAATCATTAGTAAAACTTCTAAGTGTTTTTCTAACAGAAATCATTTGGAATAAAGCCAGTGCCACTTTGAGCAACAGGTAGTTTTTTTTTTTTAAAGGCGTCTGTAGACTGCTGTGTAATACCCTTTGTACAGGAGATGACCAAGTCCAAGATATTACAAAAAAAAAAGTTTACCTGGGAAAACCCATATGAAGATGCGAGGTGACATGAGTGATGCTGTGCCTGCAATACTCTGCCTTTATGAGTGTTTCCTCGGCATATCGCCAGTATCACAAATGAAATGCCACCACTTTATCTGTTTGACTTTTTCCCTTATGTACTAAAGTTCCCTGAGATTATACCACATAACCACAGTCTGGGTCTTGTGAAATAAGGAAATCCTTAGGAACACAGTGTTAAAGAAATCTCTCCAGTAATCTGTGTATTTCACTACTGGGTTAATTGTGTAGGCCATCCAGGCTGAGCCGAAGCATGAATTTAGCTACTCAATACCTTAATTGAAACCATAGAAAACACTATTAATTTGTTTAAGATGTACAGCATGAGGAAAATACCCTCCAGACTAGCAAACCATAGCGCACTCAACTTGGATCACGTATTTAACTGCGGGAATGTCTGGCTGAAGATACATTTGGGAGCAGTGTACGCAGTTAGAGAAAAGTTTATCTACATATAATGGCTGCACCTTCAAACTCCAGAATGCCTCTAATCTGCAATTCATCTTTCCAAACTGCAAACAACTTAAAGCATGTTGCTAAAAAACCTTGACAAATTGCAAGATTGTGCCAGCACAGCTAGCTGTAAGATGTGTACTCTGGTATTACTGGCACAAAGGTACAGCTACAAGGCCAAAATGAGCAGAAAAATAAAGAAATGGAGAAAATATAAATTACACGCAATCCAGCATAGAGCAATGTCATTAGCCTCAATATGCGGATAGTAAAAAATATAGATATATGTATAGATCATGAAGGTGGCAGTAATCCTTAAAATTGGGGTGGGCAATAAGCGGCCCTCCAGCTGTTGAACTACACATACCAGCATGCCTTGCAACAGTTTTAGCAGGGTCAAATAGCAAAACGGTGGCAGGGCATGCTGGGATGTGTAGTTCCACAACAGCTGGGGGGGCAGTTTATTGCCCACCCCTACCTTAGAATCATCCTTCTCTCCTCAGTAAACAATGATCTTTGTAAACAAATAAAGGTCCTCAATGCTAAAAGTATGATACTCAAACATGATTAAAATACAAATAATTGTGGAGACTAACAAGGAACAAAAATAGGTTAAGACCTCTAAAATAGTGGTGATCCCATAATGTAGCTTCTATGAACTCTTCATAAAGATTCAGCCAAAGTCCAGACCATGGACGAACTCCAAACCAACATGCATATAGTGTTATACAGTTCAAAATAATTAAATACATGTGTATCAATAATATATAAATCAGCTTTTCTGGACATCTGGGGCTGTGCATTTATGTCCAATACTACCAAATTATTTTTAATAAGTACTGATCATTGGAACTTGTGGACTATGGGCCTGATTCAGAGTTGGGAATAGAGTGAGATATCTCTCACAACTGATTATCTTGGTGAAACCATGCTGCACTGCAGGTGGGGCAGATTTAAATGTGCAGAGAGATTTAGATTTGGGAGGGAGGTGTACAGACTGACATCTAAAGTGCAGTGTAATAATAAAGCTGTGCAGTATTTGTGAGCTACATGCAAAAGCAGCCAGTATTTACACTACATGCAAAAAAATGTATTTATTTACACCCCTTGCATTGCAACATGGTTTGCCCAGGTACACAGTTAAGTGCTATCTCTCTCTCTATTCCCAACTCTGAATCAGGCCTAGTGACCACATCCCAGCCTGCGGAGCTTTATCTATTGCAGTGGTTTTCAACATAGGACAAGTACCCCAAGGGAACTCGCTGCAACGGTCAGGGGTACTTGAACGTTTTCTGTAATGGCAGGGTAGAATGGGACATCCAGTTGATAATTAGACACATAGGGAAAGCAGGGTTCTAGGCATCTCTACCCTCATTTATCACAGTACAACCTTGATAACAAAATTAAATAAATAGTCTATCACCGCAAAACAAAGCATATGTGGACTATAGTTGTACTGTCAATTTCAACTTTTCATAAATTTGAAGTGTGAGAATTTGTGAGAGAATTATATACGTACAAATAATTCTAGTGCTGCCCATCCACTAGGCGATTAAACCTAGCGATCGAGCGATAACGACAGTCGTAAAATGCTTGGTAATCGTCCACAAGTTGTGCAGTTTAATGTCTAATACGACCAGCGATGCACGTGCACACTGGTTGTATTGGACATCCATCATCGGGCAGGTTCAGCATGTTACCAGATGATTGATGAGCCTGCACTGAACGACTGCTGTTCAATGTAGGCACATCACAGACATAGAAACGACTGCACGATTATGACATTGTGTAATTTCTATGTCATGTAGTGGATGGGCAGTTTTAGTGTTCTACACAGATTTTTTTGTATGCTGGGCAACATTACAAAATAGCTGTGAGGAGAAGGGGTGCACCGAACCCTATCACAGGGGGTAAGCAGCAGCCCATCCTGTACCCTCCCACACAGCATCTCACTTACTGTTTCGCTGGCTCCGGGTAGGAGAGAGGGAGGCTATAAGGGTGCATTGCTCGCCTCCAGTGCATGGTGTACTGAGATGGAGGGGGTGGCCAGGATCCTCCTTCCAATGTGGGCAGCTCCGATCAGCGAGCTGCAATGCGACGCAGCGCTACTTTCATCAGAGTCACAGTGCCAGACGGCAAGGGAGACCGCCCAAGAAATATAGCGAAGGGAGAATACTGTAGCACACATACATACAAGGAAAAATGGGGGCGCATCTTTAAGACGCAGACCCTTTTATTCACTCTTGTGGGCGTGCCCAGCAATAACGGACTTGACACTTACGGACATGACGGGCTCTGTTGTCAGTGTGAATGGATGCCGGGCGCATGCTAAAAGTATGATACTGAAACATCCATTCACCTGCGGTAAACGCTACACCGCAGTTTTCCCCACATGCGGGATACTGCGATCCGCGGGTGGGGGATGGCACCCGCAGGCTGTTTCAGCGGGTCACGGCGCCGGAGGGCAGGGTGCTTTTTGCCCCACTAAAACAGCCTAGAGGGAAAGCTATATATTATAGCGTTGCTGCTAGGCTAATTTCGCGGGGCGCCGCACCATGCCATATTTCTAAAGGGCTAAAAAGCACCTTGCTCTCCGGCGCCATGCCCTGCTGAAACAGCCTGCGGGTGGGGAAAACGGCGGTGCAGTGTTCACCACCAGTAGATGGATCCAGTGACCGAAGCACTTGGGGGCTGCCCGGCAAGTCCGTAAGTGCCGGGCACGCCCCCAAGAGTGACGAAAAGGGGACGTGTCATAAAGACATGCCCCCTTTCCCTTGGCCCACGCCCCTTTATTGGTCGCGCACAGAAGTGTCCTTTATCTAGGGCCTGGAGCCAGACCTAGAGTGAACACTATATTATTTACATACAGTATATATTGTAGAGATGATCCGCACTCACATCCCAGTGAGGTAGTATTATGCAGGGTGCTCCACTATAGAAGATACCAGTGGTATTCCAGTAATATAGCCCAGACTATGGCAAACAGAGCCAAAATGAGGGCACTCACCGCTTGGGATAAAATACCCCAGTGATCCGGTCATATGATCTCTGGGCTCCTGCTCTGTGACCCTGGTCATCTGATCAGTCCTGCAAAATGAGATTAGATTTAGATAACCGGGTCACCGATAATTTACCTGTCCCCAGGGACTTATTGGTTTGTTTTTTTATGGACTGTGGTCTATCAGACACACATACCTACTCTGGGCTCTGCTTTGCCTACATGGAAGGCTGAGCTGTGTTAGGTAAAATGAAGAGGGAACTATGCTTAATGTCATCTCCAGATAGCGTTTTTATCGATAGCTCCCACCCCCACCCCCCCTTTCACAATTTCGAGTGGATTTTCTGCAATTAAACAAATTCAAAATTTGAAGAAAGAAAAAAAAAAAAAAAACAGCGGCAAGATGCTGATTAATATTCAAACCATGGAGCAGATAGTTTGGCATCTCTGTAGCAGAAAGCATTTACGTTGCAATAATCTGTTCTAACTTTTGTCTGCATTTCTAAATAGGGGAGATATACAATTTTATTTACACACAGATATGACAGTGTTATTTAAGCAAACTATTCAAAATAAATAACCTACTTTTTTATTTAATCTCATATTAAACTGTAGGCTGCTCGGCACAAGCCATCACAACGGCACGTAGAATATAAAAACTGATTACAGGTTCTGCTCAAGGCTAAAGGACACATTTCATATTTGGTTCTTCCGCAGTGTGTCTCCCAAATGATGACCAGATTCAATCTACTACACCTGAGGGGAACATAGCGAAGTAATTCATTTAATGCTACAAAACAGTCAAAACTAACTTTCCCGAGTCTTCTATTGTAAGTTTTCAACACTCGCTCAGAACATAACTAACTTGTTATTTATTTTTATGAACCTGTCAGCTACAGAGAGTGGGCTACCATTGTGTAGGCTTAGCCAATATTAACCAAATACAACGCATAAATTTACAATGAAGTATTCCATTCTCCCTTGAGTACAGTGAAATGACAGCTTCTTAGTCTGGGGAAGGGGGGGGGGGGGTGTAATAATTCCAGAAGGGGGCCACTTGGCAGGTTGTGAAGGGCCACATGCAAGGTATTAGGTGTTTGTAATAAATGCAATATGGGGGAATGGAGGTTCTGCACCCTTTCTGCCCTCAGTCACTGTTTTTTATCAAGACAAACTGGCCACATCCAGGGAAAGATGTATCAAACCTTTGAAAGTGATAAAGTGGAGAAGTTGCACATAGCAACCAATCAGTTTCCGTTTATAAAGGATAGCTAAAAGCTGATTGGTTGCTATGGACATCTTGCCTCCAGTGAGTTTAGTATACCTAGCCTAGTAAAAAAAACTTTAATTGCTCCAAGATTCAGACAACACGCAGTAGGGCATATCTTATGAATTGTAATGTTCCACATTTCAAATTTTGAGCTTTTCCCTCTGATAGATGGCTGAGAATATGATCCGTCACTTGTCTGAAGAGCTTTATAAACCCATGGGGCATTTGTATTTTTATTTGCTATGAAATCATCAAGTGTAGTGATTCAGCAATATGCATTCGTGTGATAAATTTATGGCAGCTACACCTACAGACAGAGCATATAAAAATATAGGTGGATGATACCAGGAGTAAGGTAGAAAAAGTCATTTATATGCTGAAATGTAGTGATCTTAAATAAAGAATCTGAGAATTAATGATTTGTTTTATACTACATTATACACACACACTACCTACCTAATGGCAGGTAGGAATTGTTGTGACTACTCTTTTATTAAGTCAATTGGAGGTCATGCTCGATCCCTATGACTGGAAGTATGTATGTATGCATGCATATATGTATGTAGAAGTATCGAGTCACGCGTTAGGGAGGTTCAAGCAGTGCATAATGGGGATGTCAGGAGCACGTGTTTCTGATGTGGGAGATGGAAGGCCAGTCCGGCTTACATGGTGAACTTTATCTCACTCACTCCTGCTCCATCTACATTCGGCTTCCAAACCTAAGGGTAGTGCTCATTACAATTAGGCACTCATGTACGGTAAACACAAAATGAAAATATTGCTTATTGTAACCTTCCAGTTACAGAAAGCATGCTTACTGCACAGGACTTGGGGATGTGTAGAGCAGGCCTGGCCAACCTATGGCTCAGTACCTGCATGTCCTGCCATAGTTTTGCCATCAGGGAATTCTAACTCTATAGTTTCACAACAGCTGGAAAGCCAGAGGTTAGCCAGGCCTGGCATAGAGGAGTTAAGATGCAATGACGGAGTGATATACATGCTATTATTAATTTACATACTATGCTTAAAATTGGCACACAGTTACCTGAAGCACTGTCCATCAGTTACGTTTCTAGACTATTTTTATAAATATTAGTGTAGTCACAAAATTGCTGCAGAAACTGGTGCCTTTAATTACAGCAAGGCAATAGCGGCATACCAACCCAAGATCAAGCATTTACACATCCGAAAATGAAGACTATTCAACCCAACCCCTGAGCTGCACTGTTTGCAATTCATAAGTAAGAGCATTAGGATAATGTATTAAATTGGGAGCATTACCATTTTATTTTTTTTAAATATATAACTGCCTACAGAAGAAGATGCAATGTTCAGGATAAAGGGTTAATAAACCCTTATTAACAGTTGGCATGCTTATCCCAAATGCTTAAATCTCCTTAATATTACAAATTGCTGCTATAATACTATATTTCCGATCTAGCTGTGGAACAAAAATTGTAACGTTTTCTGTTGATATAATGCAGCAATTTCCTAACACCTGACATATTTGCCTGCTTGTTAGATCCAAATTCACAGAATTTATCAAATACAAAACACAAGTTACCATGTTATTACAAACCAGTTTATGCCCTGATAGATTCCAACTCAAGTTCAATCATAAAACAGGCTTTTGTACCCTGAGGAGGTTCTGATGCCATCACCTGGAAAAATCAGCACTCCTGGCCTCTCATTCACTATTGGAGCAAATTATAAATGGGAAAAAATGCTATACACAGAATAAAGCAGATTGGCTGGACATGAACACCGAATACAGCCAGACTAAGCCTCTGTATAATATAAATGTATTATATTATACAGAGAACCACTAACACATAAGTACCACATAAATTCACCTCATAACACGGCTGCTCTTCTGACATGTTTTATCCTGAACATGACCCAATTGCGTTACATGCTACATCTTCCTGACACATTAGTAAGTGTAGTGACAACTCTTTCCACTGGTGCACTTCATTCAGAAATGTAGTTTTCCTTTAATCCTAGGGCATTTGGAGAACAGATTTCTAACACTAAACATTTCTACTTATAAGGCACCTTAATCTAAGCCTGCTGGCATGCCAAATCTGCAGCAAGTCGCATGTGATGTGGAGAACTACTGTACATGGCGTGAGATTAAGATTTTGCCAGCTTTGTATCACTATTGGGCTCTGGCACAGGAAAATAAACTGAGGGTCTAAATGTTGTTCGGTCTTAAAAAAAATAAATAATAATATGTTATGACATTGCTGCAAAAAAGCAACTAGTGTTTTAGTAAAACACAGAGCCAACTACTGTAGAGAAGGATCCTTTGTCAGGTCTTACCTGGTGGTGGCCATTCAAGACACGGATCATTTAATTTACCTCCGCTTGAGTGCACTCATTCTGAAACCAGAATGCAATAAAGGCAACAGACAAGCAGAAGGAAACTGTGCTCTGTCTCTATTGGGTTCTTATAGAAGAATTTAGTAGACAAGTTGGCAGGGTTCTTCGCTGCCACAGCCCACTAGAGGTGCCTGTATTAAAACACTCTTACCTGCTCTGACTGCCTGTGATCAGTATAAAGAAACATCCCAAAGCGGGTGTCATGCCCATAGGCCCCGTCTCACCATCACAGTTCTTGCTGGACATCTGGTACTATTGGTGACTAGAACTAGATAATGGAGCTAACCAGGAAACATCTTGGAAACTGTCCCAAGGTTTTATTTATGTTATCCATATAATCTCTTATTTTCTTGGTGGCAACTTATGTTTTGAATTAATAAGTACTTCATCAAATGAGTAAAGCAGAATAAAGTACATAAATTTCCATCAAAACCATATTCTGTTATTGCGCCTCCTAGATTTTCTGACCATCATTATCTAGGATCAACATTGGTCAAATATTGATGGTTATTAAAGTCACAGGGAAGTCCAATATTTTAAGCCGAAATGTTCCCTAAATAGAAGCAGAGAAGATTTCCATCATGGCATGGCATGAGAGACTGACGAAACCCAGCAAGTATGTTGCCCAGTGACATTTAAATGTCCTGGGACTTAGCAACAACTCACCTCTGATTGTAGCTGATGACAGTACAGAAAGGCCAGACATAACAGATTGCCCACAAAGGCAATAAATTAAATGTCTGAAGTCTGCTGACAGAGCATCTACAGATATTTACAGTAGAGGATAAGATGATCTCAATGTTCTTACTGGTACTCACTGGACTACAGCCTAGATGTGCCTCACATATGGAACTCACAGCCAACAAATGGCAAACCTGTCAAATATACATTTACATACTTTCATCACTTTTATGTTCCAACCCCTAATACTTATACTTTTTGTAATGTCATTATATCACATACATTACACAAACTAGAAGATGCCTTATGGGTCATTGTTTCTGTATAAATGGTTTCTGGCTTCATTTATACATGTATCCCTTTGACATAGACCCTGAGGCTTATATGTACTAAACAGGGGATTTTCAAAGCAGGCAATTATCAGCAATAGTAAAAAATGCTGAATCAGGCTTGTTTTACATTTATTGCCGTTTTAAATCCAGTGGTCAAAGCAGCCAAGTGTTAAAAATAAGACTTTTGTGTTACCTGCTGCTGAGAGCTTGTTTGATAGATTTTGGTTTAACCAGGCTATGCATCTTCTGGCTAACGTTATCAGCTGTTATATCACAGTCATATTCCCATGTGTAATGAGCATTTTGGCCTTGGCGCAATCATTTTATATGTAGAAAATGTACAGGGGGCAAAAAAGTATTTGGACAGCCACCAATTGTGCAAGTTGTTGCACTTTAAAAGATGAGAGAGGGCTGTAATTTCCATCATAGTTACACTTTAACTGTGAGAGACAGATAACAAAAAATTCTGGAAATCACATTGTATGATTTTTAATCAATTTATTTGTATATTCTTGCAGAAAATAAATATTTGGACACCTACCAACCAGCAAGAATTCTGGCTTTCACAGACCTGTTACTACTACTTTAGGAAGCTCATCTATCCTCCACTCGTTACCTGTATTAAAGGCACCTGTTTGAACTGGTTAACTGTATAAAAGACACCTGTCCACACCCTCAAACAGTCAGACTGCAACCTCTCCACCATGACCAAGACCAGAGAGCTCTCTAAGGACACCAGGGTCAAAATTGTAGACCTGTACAAGGCTGGGATGAGCTACTCAACAACAGGCAAGCAGCTTTCTGAAAAGAGATCAACTGTTGGCGCAATTATTAAGAAATGGAAGAAATACAAGATCACTGACAATCTCCCTCGACCAGGGGCTCCATGCAAGATCTCACCTTGTGGGGTATCAATGATCTTGAGAACGGTGAGGGATCAGCCCAGAACTACATGGGGGGACCTGGTCAATGACCTCAAGAGAGCTGGGACCACAGTCACAAAGGTTACCATCAGTAACACATGACGTCGTCATGGATTCAAATCCTGCAGCACCCGAAAGGTCCCCCTGCTTAAGCCAGCACATGTCCAGGCCCGTCTAAAGTTTGCCAGTGACCATTTGGATGATCCAGAGGAGAATTTGGAAAATGTCATGTGGTCAGATGAGACCAAAATAGAACTTTTTTGTATAAACTCCACACGCTGTGTTTGGAGGGAGAAGAATGATGAGTGGCATCCCAAAAACACCATACCCACTGTGAAGCATGGGGGTGGAAACATCATGCTTTGGGGATGCTTTTCTGTAAAGGAGACACGACGACTGATCCGTATTACGGAGAGGATGAATGGGGCCATGTATCGTGACATTTTGGGGAAAAACCTCCTTCCCTCAGTAAGAGCATTGAAGATGCAACATGGCTGGGTCTTTCAGCATGACAATGACCCCAAACACACCGCCCGGGCATCTAAGGAGTGGCTCCGTAAGAAGCATTTCAAGGTCCTGGATTGGCCTAGCCAGTCTCCAGACCTCAACCCAATAGAAAATCTGTGGAGGGAGTTGAAAGTTCGTGTTGCCCAGAGACAGCCCCAAAATATGACACATCTAGGAGAAGATCTGCATTGAAGAGTGGGCCAAAATACCTGCTGCAGTGTGTGCAAACCTGGGCAAGAACTACAGGAAACGTTTGACCTCTGTAATTGCCAACCGAGGTTACTTTACAAAGTATTGAGTTAAAGTTTTTGATTGTCCAAATATTTTTTGCTTAAAGAATATACAAATAAATTGTTTAAAAATCATACAATGTGATTTCTGGAATTTTTTGATCGGATTCTGTCTCTCGCAGTTGAAGTGTACCTATGATGGAAATTTCAGACCTCTCTCATCATTTAAAGTGCAACAACTTGCACAATCGGTGGCTGTCCAAATACTTTTTTGACCCACATTACGTTGATTCAGGTTTCAAGTGGGGGTGGATTCCTGCACACAAAAAAATATATTTTCTGGCGGTAATATTTGATGAGCAGAGTTGTGATGGTCACTAAAGGAGTTTTTTTCGGGTAGGTTCCACAGACTTCAAGAAACTACTTTCTAATCCATACTTCTATCCACCAGTTTCCACCACCATGCTGAATAAATACAGCCTTCGTGCACAAAATGAACAGGATCTCAAACACAAACGAGAAGCCCAGGATGAAAAAAAAATAAATACAAAGTTTTAAATATGCTCATAATTACACAAGACTCAGATTTTCCAAGTTACTTATTTTGTGCTTAATCACTTATTTGGATAGTGACAAAGACATTGGGATTAATGTATCAAGCAGTGAAAAGATCGGAGAAGATGCCCACAGCAAGCAATCTGCATCTACCTATCATTTTATGCAATGTACTTGATAAATGTTATCTCAACACTGATTGGGAGCTAAGGGCAATTGCTCACTGGGCTACTTCTCTCTTTACAATGTTTGTTACATCAACCACATTATCACTGAGTAGTCCGAACTGTGGGGGTCATTCAGACCCGCTTGCGAGCACAGGACGCTCGCAAGCGGGTCGATGTTACCCCAATGCACATGCGCACAACGGAGGGAGCTCCGTCGTGCGCATGCGCGAGACCCGGACAGCGACAGCCACGCTGTCGCTCCGGGTCTCGCACCAAAGGGGGCGTGCTGTCGATGGTGACTGACAGCACGCCCCCTTTGGTGGGCGTGCCAGGGGCGTGGCTGCCAGACGGAGGCGTTCTCATGGGAACGCCTACCGTCTGGGTCCGGCCCCACTGACATCACTAGTGATAGAGCCAAAATCACTCCAGGGCTTGCGGTCACCGAGACCCTACCGCAGGGTCTCGTCGCAAGCCCGATGGTCGCGATGGTCACCATCTTTTTCGCCGCTCGCATATGCTGTGGGTGGTCACCCACAGCTATGCGAGCGGCCAGGAGGCCGCTCCATTTTTAGGTAGGAGGGCACTGATTCAGAGCGAGTGCTCTGGTCAGATCGTCCGGCTCTGAATCAGGCCCTGTGTACCAGCTATTAACGAGAGGCACATTCTCTGCATGCAGGCTGTGTCTGGTTAGATTTTCTTTTCATCCGTTCAAGCAGGATTATTGTCCAATCTTTGGATTGTGGGGTGAACACAGCGGTAGTGCACCATTACCGCAGTACATATAGCCAGATCCAGGTATCCGACAGCTTCAACCATCTGTCCTTATGGATATGTGATGGCTCTGCAACACTGGTAGATAGGGATTGATGGTATTTTCAGGAACAATCATTCAGCCATTTAAAGCAAATTCGGTCTAAAACTGCCCAAATGATTCTACAAAGCCCAGCATGTATGAGCACCATAAGAGCTGTAGATTATCTGATTTAGCCTGAAGTTGTATTGCATCCAATCTTACTGGTCCTGGGTGTTTATAGGCTCACTAAAGGGCTCACTAAAGAACAGTAAAACAACTTGGTAGCAAAGGAATAAAAATACTGGATTTTTTTTTTCTTTACTTAGCAGCCCAGTTTCTTGAATTTTATGACATTTGGGGTCCATAGTTCCAGTTTATGAATACCCCTCTGTTAAGGTCAAAAGTTTGGTTTCCTATACACGCTGTGCATTGTCCACTCCTGCCCGAGTATCCAATCGGCCCACCCCTCCTTTTTTATTTCTCCTTTTTCTCAAACTTTAATATAGACCGTTTATTGGGGAGAGGGGTTAAGCTTACACATGTTGTATTTATTTTTCCGATTACCTGATGAGGATCTGTTTCTACTGATTTCAATGCACTTGCTCTCTTTTGTGGCGTGGTGACTTATTAAAAATCCAGCAAACCCGCTAGATGGTCACTTATCTGTTCATGTGAGCCCACGGTAAAGGAGCCTACACACATAGCGATATTTTACACAATCTGGCCGATTCCGACACATCGTGCCCAAATCGGGAGTCCCCACTCATGATCACGATGCGCGTCCCCGCTGGTCGTACATCGCATCGTCAGATCTGCCATGGTGTAGGGCAGATCTGCCAATCTTGGACCCAATGCACTGGATAAAAGTCTGGACGCAGGAGAGATCGTATGAAGATTGGACACTGCAAACATCAAATCGTGTGCGGAGCTGCCGAGGAGAGTTTTCATGGGAAATCGTGCGCGATGTCGGATCGTGAGCACATCGCTATGTGTGTAGGCACCTTAACTTATTTTGCTTTGTATTATTACTGTATCTCTTACATGAAGTTACAGAGATTCTAAATGTTACCTTTGCTGTTGCCAGTTAAAAAAATAAACAAAAAATTGGATCTGGCTTATAGCCATGTTCTAGATCAGAAAGGAATTGCCTTTCCTTTGTTGAGCGAGCAGATTTCAGCAATAAAGCATTTCGTAGAGCAGATACCCAGAGACCTCCATGATATACTGATACCCAGAGACCTCCATGATATTCTGATACCCAGAGACCTCCATGATATAGATCTTCTCTGAAAAGAGGAAAGTTATTGTTCCAGTATAGCGAAAGCCTTCAAATAAAGGTGCATATAAAGCCAAATTAATTAACTTAAAGAAAATAGAATGCGAGACGTTAGCCAACTTAACAAGCGGCCTTCAGTGTTTGTAAGAATGGCCCAACTTGGGGAAAAGAAATGTTCTACACACTTTAAGGCTATATCTTCCCTTTTATTTATACATCTATGGCACAATAGAATCCATTATTTTTAATGTTTTAGTTTGCGCCACCATAGGAACACAAAAATGTACATTTTGCAAATTACTTCAGTAGTCTAAAGGAAACAAGAAATCACATCAGGAAAAAAAAAATGACACACATTCCTCATGCCTTAACACTTTTAAAAAAATAACAAAGGAACATGTTGTGGTAGAGTTTCCTTAAATACCACAGTGCATGAAATTGCAATTAACACATGAAAAACTGAACAAAAGCTTTACAGGCTGAAGCTAGTTATGTACATTATATATGCAACAGAAATTTAGAAAATACCAACCATTCCAAAATTAAATGCAAAAGTCTAATTACGTACACATTGTGAAGTATGATTTACCAAGTTTACCAATGGTCATTTTATTCATAGATGGGGGGGGGTATTCAAAGAGGAGAGAGATAAAATTGTGAGAGATAAAGTACTAACCAATCCGCTTCTAAATTAAATTTTACAGGCTTTGTTTCAAAAAAATTTCAAACAAAGATCCAAATTCAATTAGAGCCGAAAAGTCTAAGCCGGCAAAATGCATTCGCCGCTGCAATCTTTTCGCATCATTCGTCTGTTTGTATGCAAAGTTATCGCGTACTTTCAAAATGCGCACAGCCGCTTTTCGCCCTATTCAATTCCAGAACAGGCGAAAACTGAGATGTGTGAATGCAGCGAATAGTGAAAAGGACAGCTTATTTTGGGGAAATCAGTCTGTACCCTATTAAAGGCCTAACTGACACTGAAAATCAATATAGAAGTGTATCAATAGCCCTAATAAAAGTATTTTTGGGTTCTTAAATTGAGTCAGAGGGTTGCTATATGCATATTTGTATAAGTGAGGAAGAATATTCTTAAGCAATTTCATTTGTGAAAAATTATTGCTGTAGGTAAATTGGGAATATATTTAAATGGGCACTAGTATTTTGGGGGGGCTCAAAAGTGCATTATTAAAAACTTTTAAAATCACACCTGCAGCAGGCACCTGCAATCCTAAAAACACTTGTCCCATCCACACAGCACCCCAATATACCAGACTCAGTGCTTTATACCCATCTTTCCATTGCCGGGGGGGGGGGAGGGGGGTCATAAGGGTTCTGAACCAAGTCCCCACATTTTCAGCCCAAAATAGGGATTTTGAACAACTGTTCTCCAGCCTCTGGGTGGCAAAACTTTTACACCTGTTTTTGCCTAAGGAGTTTTTGCACATGCGAAAACATCCTGAAATTTTATAGGGCAATGCGCGGTTTTCGCCACATGCTTTTCGCCTCTAATTGAATAAGGTCCAAAGCCTGTAAAATGTAAGTTAAGGTGCCCATACACGGTGCAATACAGTAGCCGATCCAACGGATTGGTACGATATCACTGCTATATCGTACCGTGTATGGGCATTACATTGGTCAGTGCGCGCTCCCATAGGGTCGTACATCGCACATCCAGATCTTACGGCATGTTCACTTGATCTGGGGATGACATGTATGATCCCATGCAGCGCTATGCGGGTGGGGGAGGGGAGTGCCAGCATATTGGGTGGTCGGCCACCCGATCGCTGCGTGTGGGAACCGCCCGATATGTCAGCAAGTCGTATATAGCAAGGTGCATATCGCACAGTGTATGGGCACCTTTACAAGCTGACTGGTTAGTACTTTACATCTCACAATTTTATTCCTCCAGGCTTTGATAAATACCCCCAAGTCACTTATTAATCCATAGCAAAAGTGAATTACTTACTGTAGTATTGGATAGCTTTTCAAACTAGAACACTATTTAAATGTTAATCTTCCTTCATGACCCTGTGGTTAATTTTGTTAAACTTAAACTACATTGCCTACCACTTTTCGGGGCATATGCATCAAAGCTTGATATGAGATAAAATTGTGAGATATATTTCACCAACCAATCAGCTTCTAACTGACATTTTGCAGGCTGTGTTTAAGAAATGATAGTTTGTAGCTTATTGGTTGGTGATATATAGTTCACAATTTTATCTCACATTAAGCTTTGATACATATGCCCCTTAGTTTGTTTGTTACTCTCCATATATTTCACATCATCTAAAACAGTTTCTCAAACTCAGTACTCAGGACCCCAAATTGTGCATGTTTTCCAGGTCTCCTCCACAGAATCACAAGTGAAATGATTAGCTCCATCTGTAGCTCTGCTAGGTGACCTGGAAAACGTGAACTATTTGGGGTCCAGAGGACAGAGCTTGAGAGCCACTGATCTAAAGCTAGCTACACTGTCAGCTTTTTTTGAGCAAATTGCCAGCCCCAACTTCTGTGCTACATATTATACAATTTTTTATTAGAAGCTACCAATTGTCCACCACACTCAATTTGCATATGTACACACACAAGCAGGATGACAGAGTGACAGGTAAACATAGGAAATATCAGCAGATTATCGAAAATGCACACACACTGCTTGATATCGGGATATTGAGACAGAGATTTTCGTTCATGGCCGATCGATCGAATAATCAAAAGATTGAGTTTGTGGATATTTAAATGTTTTAAGGGCCGTATTCAATCAGCGGCGAGAACAGACGTTTTTCGACAAAAACCGGCGATATTTTCACTGAAAACTGGAGATAAGTTTTCTCCATCCCAGACGAAAAAAAAAAAAGCAAAATCCCTATTTTTGGCTAAAAATGTGGGGCTTTCTTTCAGAACCCTTTAGACACCCCCCTAATAAATTATCTACAAAAAAATTTCGTAAGTTGCGCACTTTGGCGAAAAACGAATGTGCAATTTTTTGTAAAATGAAAAAAAAAAAAACGTTGAAAATGGTTTTAATGTATTGGGTCTCAGTTTTCGCAGGGTGGAATGAATGTGTGAAGTGTTTTAAACATCGCACACGGTCGCAGCAGGCGGTTGTTTACGGCTTTTAAAATGCGTTTATACGACACGAAAATATACTTGCACCCATTTTAATGTAACCTCAATTTACGTGGAACAGTAATTTCCTGGAAAACAAATTGCTTTGTATAATTTTCAACGGTTTTATTTTTTTTCCCCAAAATTGCACGGTCGTTTTTTCGCCAAAGTGCGCAACTTACAAAATTTTTGGAGGGTAATTTATTATTAGGGGTGTCCAAAGGTTTCTGAAAGAAATCCCCACATTTTTAGCCAAAAATAGGGATTTTGCATTTTTTTCCGCCTGGTCTGGGATGGAGAAACTTATCTCCAGTTTTCTGCGAAAATATTGCAGTTTTTTTAAAGAAAAAAAATCTGTTTTCGCCGCTAATTGAATACGGCCCTTAATCTGTGAAAAGCTAAAACATCATTCATACACACTATAAAATAAATCAGGCCGACCACCCGATTATTGGCAAATCAGCCCACTAATTGTATAGTGTGTAGTTAGCTTTAGACATTTCCCCCGCATAGGACAGGCTATAATGTGATACAAATGCATGGATGTCAGCAGGTTTAAGTTTCACAACACAAAAAGCATTTCACTGTGGAAATGACATAAAAGATAGGGAGATTACTAATAAAAGTTATAATTTTGGACTATTTAAAAAAAAACGTAATCATAATTTAGGATTGGTATTTTTGGCGCAAGAAATTGGTATAAAGTTGCAGATCAAGTATAACAATATGTGGTGCGAGGCATGGCACGGGTCACTCGTATCGGACACCTGTCTCTTGGATTTTTTTTTTTTACCTAGATTAGCGACCGAGTCGCACACAGAATACATGAAATGCCGGTGCCAGTATTCACGGTACCCATGTTTGTATTTCTGTTGCATTAGTGATGCGAATAGGATACATAATGTGAGCTACTTCCTTTACAGATCAAACTTGTGCTGTATTGGAAGAAGTACATTAATAAAATCTCAAAAAGTTGCCAGTATGTACTATTATAGAGCCGCATAAAAGTAAAAAAAAAAAAAAAAAAAACGACAAAAAAATGTTTTGTGAGAAACATCTTATATTAAATACACAGTATTCAGGCCAGGGACTCATTTATAAAAGGGAGCAAGGCACATGTCCTAGAAGTCCCTTGCACCAAAAAGGCTATAGAGCAGTGGTTCTCAACTC
Source organism: Taudactylus pleione (assembly GCA_031769625.1). Lineage (NCBI taxonomy): Eukaryota > Metazoa > Chordata > Amphibia > Anura > Myobatrachidae > Taudactylus > Taudactylus pleione. The sequence continues at coordinate 61,052 of JAUIMM010000084.1, forward strand.
TAGTGCACTAGTTACCCCAACAGATCAAGTTTTCAGGATTTGTGTCTGTGGAAACAAGTGGGATAATTACTGACCCAACAAAATATTTGAACTCACCTGTACGTGATTAAAGAAAGACAGAACACATGACCTATTGAGGTTACTTGAGGACTGGGGTTGAGAGACACTTATTGCGGAACCAGTCAGTTTTGCCTGGGGGGGAAATAATTTGTGATTCACCCATTGTGCGTGTAAAAGTAGGATCACTGACTGTCAATGGGTTTGTAAAAGAAAAGTTTTTGTTAATTCAATGCTTGCTGATTAAGCATAGGAAGCCAGGCTCACACTAATGAGAGATATCAGTCCGGAATAGTGAGCATGGAGAGAGGTTCCCATGCATGTTATATACTACACAGCTATATATAGGTTCCTTTCCCATGCATATTACAGTAATGATACAGATACATATATAGGTGGAGTCTGCAACTACATGCTGAAGATAGATAAGAACACATCCAGCAGTTGTACATACAGCATCAGCACACAGGACACGAGTTGCTGACACTATATACACACACAGTGGATGAGTATGTACAAGCAGCACACAGCATGGTCGGGTACCGGAGCCGCCTGTGCCACGCAGGCAAGGTCCCTGTAACCATATCCCTTCCAGGCAGCCTGGGGACCAGTGCCCCCGATCACCGGGTAGGACACGTGTCTCTCCCCCCTATCAGGTACACATCCACAGCCTGCTCACCTCAGCACTCCTCCTGCACTGCTGGCGCCTCCTCACACACCCCAGTCCTCACAGACCCTCCTCCTACCACTCAGCGCGCATTAGCCGTACTGCCATTACACACAACCTACACCGGGGGGCGTATCCTTATCATCAGGATGACAGCGGCTCTCACCATCTTGAAGATGGGCACATCCAAAGCTGGGCTGGCAAGTACATGTTTCAGTCAATGAATAACATCAATAATTGTACGTTATAGACGTCACAGGAGATTCGCTGTTACAAACACTGGATTACTTTTCTTTTTTAGAATATATAGAATATATATATTATTATTATATATAATACCACAAATATAACAGGAGGTAACGACCGGTAATAAAGCATAAAAATATTCGGTATTGGCACTATGGTATATACGTACATGGATGCCCATTGCAAAAATGGCCGCGGAGCATTCTCACTCCTCTGTCTGTATACGCCCCTTACCCAGGCATGGTCACAACGGAGCCGCGGCTGCCCACAGTTCACGTCCGCTTGCTGGATAGGTTACCAGGGAACTGTGACTGTGATGTCACGTGTGACGTGTCCGCCGTGCTCTGTGACGTCGCTGATTTCAATGACTGACAGTAACTGACAATGACAAGTCATCCTCCTCCTGTCATTAGGGGTTAGGTTGTGCGGTGGATGTCGCTGATGTGTTATTTACCATCATTAACACTAATCACTGCAATAGGTTGTCCTTGACATCCAAAGATGTACACGTGTAAGCCTGTTTCCTGACGGCTGCTATTTATATCTACAGTATCATAAACTATCGGGGAGATGTATCAAAGCTTGGCGAGAGATAAAGTACCAACCAACCAATCAGCTCCTGACAATTTTAAAATACAGCCTGTAAAGTGACAGTAGTTTTGATTGGTTGGTACTTTATCTCCACTTTATCTCTCTCCAAGGCTTAGTGCATCTTCTCCTACAACATGACAACATATCTATACCTCCATATAAGCCAACTCCACACACGATGGTGCTACATGTTCTTTTCTAAAGCTGTGTAAATGTGTGTAGTAGGGATAGCTATCAGCCATCAATTGGGGTTGGATATCGAAAGTTACCATTCATTGATGATTCTGGATCAGTGGAATACTTGTTTCCATTGAATTGCAGGCATTTGAAGGGTTGCCAGCCATTGAATGCAGCTTTCTGATGCCCATCAGATGGCTAGCTGCTTCTGTGCAACTGCGGGATCCCAAAGTGGTGTCAGCTCCTCAGCTAATGTGTACATGTGCAGAGCTCTAAATCCACCAAACGGTTGCGATACAAATGGCTAGTGCAGTGGTTCCCAAACTTTTTTGAATCACGGCGCCCTGGAGTATCAGCATTGTTTTCACGGCACCCTTGTGCCAATAGTTTGTTATTGAGAGAAAAAATGAGGCACCCCTGCAAGTGTCCCGAGGCACCCCAGGGTGCCACTGCACACAGTTTGGGAACCACTGGATTTGATGTCGGAAGCCCAGCAACTATTCAATGACTGGCTTCTGATTTGTCCATTCCTACTATCGATTACTACCTTTTGTCATTTGGTTTGCCATTGATGGTAGATGTCTGATGGTTCTCCGCCATGGATGGCAGCCTGTCAGCAATGGGTTTTTTTTTCTTACCAATATAGGAGGCACGAAGCTAAGCCCTGCTGGCCATAATTGATTGGCTCGTGGCCTGCCGTGCCCCGCAGCAGGGATGGCCATCGATGCTCCAAACCATCGATGGCTCTCCATGAAGTGTGTAATGCCATCAATGGAGAGTACCAATGGCACTATCGATGGTTAACCATCCGATTGCCATCCCTTGTGAGAAATGTTTTCTGTTTCACCATGGATTAATGGAGTTGCTGCCTGTGTAAGTCCCCAAACCAGAAGTACTACAAAATGTTCTATTATTATTACTATGTCCTGTTTATATTTTAAAGTATTCATTTTACTGATTCATAAAAAAGGTAATTATTACTTGTACTGGTGGCACTATAGCTCACTTGTGCCATGCTGTATTCTCAATTTGAATGGCTATTTTGAAAGCTGCCACTAGCTTGCCCGAGCTAGTGAACTAGGCAACAGTAGTTTTGAAAACAGCAATTTAATTGAAAAATCTAGTGAGCTATGGCCCTCATTCAGAGCCGCTCGTTAACAACAGTACGCTCGTTGCGTTCCGATGTTGACTAACCACGCATGCGTCGGTGTAACACTGCGCATGTGCGTACGGCAGATTGCGAGTTTTTTTGGACTCGTTCCTAAAATAGCGTACAGGAAGTGACTTGTCAAATGTGATTGACAGAACAGGGCGTTTTAAGGTGTTGACGGGGGTGGAGATGGAAAAACGTAGGCGTGGCGAGACGTTTTTGGGGCGTACATACATTAACAGATGCGAGCGTAAAATGTGTTCGGACCGACTCATACGTCACTGGATGATCCTCTTTCCTTTCAAAATGCTCGCACAGCTTAGGGTCTGGATTACTCGACCACATTGGCGATGGCCTTCTCCTCCGTCCCGGGACTCAACGATGTTGTTGCGATTAATCGCGGGAGGGCAGAAAAGCAATTAGTGTTGGATTGAGAACCGGCTTGGTATGTGTTTTTAAATCAGTTTTTTGGGATAGCACAAAACCGTACGCAGGTGGAACTCAGAGCTGCTAATGTCAGGATGACACAATCAATTTGCGTACATTTGTGGGGGTTTATTTTGCCCTCAATTTGGTGGTTAGGGCCTATTGTAACAATAATGTCATCATGTTTTAAGTTTCGCACCATTTTATTTGTGCCTCTTGAATTTGCCTCGTTATATGAATTTTTAAACGTTCCTTAAAGAGCCCATTTTTATTTTTATTTTATTTTTTTTGGCCGAGTTTTTGCCTTTTGGTCCAGGATTAAATGTAACCCATTTTTACAATAATTTCACAATACAATGTCATTTTTTTTTTGGAAATTTAATGCTCAAACAAAAAAACAAAATAAAAAAATATTGGGGACATCTTTTTTGCCCAAAGATATGTTCCAAAATCAAACAAATTGGCCCAACATAACTGTTGACATAAACATACAACAACAAAAAAAAAACATTTCACAAGAAAGGAGAGGGAAGTTTTGACCAGAAAGGAATATGAGCCAAGCACAGAAGGATTGTGGGAAAAGTCACCATTGCTGTCACCGTTTTTTCACCCGTTTGGATGGGGGAGGGAGGGCGCCAGACCGGGTCCGGGATGTCATCGGGCTGGCCTGTCCAGAGGCAGATGTTGTGGCCTCTGGACTAGGCACAGGGCTAGGCACATTTGGAGGATTGGCTGATGTTGTGCCAGAGGTGGAGGATCCTGATGTTCCGGCAGGAAGGGAGGTCGGCTCCACCATGTGCTGGCGAACGAGCTGCTCCAGGGCATTGGCGATGCGGATGTTGGCCCTGGTATTTTCCGCCAGGGCCTGACCAATGGTCACGTTGGCCGCAGCATTTTGCTCCAGGGCCTCAGCCACCCGTAGCAGACTGGCGTCCATCCTCTGCAGAATCTCCGTATGGGAATCCGATTTGAAATTGAGTTCTGTGAGGAGAGCCACTGCCTGCGAGGGGGATTGCCCTGGACTGGCTTCTGCAGGGTCCTCAGCCGGATGTACTGGTTCCTCCCCTGCAGAGCCAGCAGAAATTCGGCGGCCAAGGCTCCCCTCTGGAGCAGACTCATCCGCCTGTGTCTCTGTTAGGATAAAAGAGAAAAGCCACACATTAGAATCTACATATTGGCCCAATAACATTTCAGAGTTGATGACATCCCAAGATTTACCTGGGACAACATGAGGAGCCGCAAAGTCTGGCATGTCCGTATCCATGTTGGACACGCCAAACACCTCCACAGGCTGCACACACCCCTGTGCCAGTTCTTCCAAATCCGTCAACTCCAATGACACAGGGGTGGGACCCCCACCTGTCCCCCTTGCATGCCTAGCCCTGTCCGCGAGTTTTTGCTTTAGGCGATATTTGAAGTCGCCCCATCTGTGGGAAAAAATGGAAGCCATTATCCTTTGGTTTAAAATGGTGTTTGTTTTTAGGGGGGGCAAGGGTTTACTTACCGCCGTTTGACATCCCGGGCTAGACGGACATAATCACCCACCCTATTGACAGCAACGGCTACCTCTTCCCACATTCTCCACTTCTGGCTTAGACTCATATTCCTGTCTGCCTGTGGCAGGATGTCCACACACTTCTGGATCAAAACCTCCATCTCCTTTCTTGTGAGATGTGGCTGCCTTTTTTTTTGGCCGCTTTGGCCGGAATACTGGGCCCAGCAGCCTCTTCCATGTCATCCTCCTCACCTATTTGTGTAAATTTTCAGAATTCACACAATCACAACTTGCCCAATCTTATGTTTCAAATTAATCATTGATACAAAATGCATGAAAGACTTACCGCCTGACTCTTGGGCATTGTTTCCCTGGTCTGTCGCCATGTCTGAGGTCCAAACAAGAAATACACCAGAATTTTAATGTGTTTTCGTGACGTAATTATACATGCGTCCTTATTTTACGGCCGCATCATTGATTGTGCGTCCCTATGATCCCTCCTTAATTTGTGCGGGAAACGAAACACTATTTATGGCTTGGTGTGTCTCTAGTCGAGGTGGCGTTTTTGGATTGTTGGAGGTTACCTTGGCTGGAGTTTATTGATTGCGTAGAAAGGAGTTGGCGGTTGGAGATTCTTTTGTTGGTTAGATTTGCGTTTTTATTTTCCGTTCTCTTTGTTGGTTTTGATTTTTGGGACCTCGTTTCTTGATTTGGTAAGTTTTGGGAAGTCTAACTTTTGATCAATTGTTGTTTCATTGTGTTTTTTCGTTTTTTTAAATTTTGGATCCATAATTTCTTCTATTTTAGTTTTTGATTATTTTCGAACCAAAAGACCTTTTGATTTGGACTCTTATATATTTGCTCTTGGTAAGTCCATTTTTTATCTTGTATTTGCGACCTAATTAGCGCAGTTTTACTACTTACTCTTGTGACTTGTATTTGCGAACTAATTAGCGCAGTTTTACTACTTACTCTTGTGACTTGTATTTGCGAACTAATTAGCGCAGTTTTACTACTTTTGTGACTTGTATTTGCGAACTAATTAGCGCAGTTTTAAATGCTTAATAATAATTTTTTATTTTTTGAGGTTTCCCTTTCGCTTTTTGTGCAAACAATTCAACCCATTTTGATGTACTGTGTGAAATGTCGTTTTGCTGTTTTGCAAAATGTGTGTTTCGCATATTTTAAGTTTGGTGTAGCACAAAATTTAGAAACAAAAATGCACAGAGTGAAATGTGTGAAATAATTTTTGTGTTTAATTTCAGTTTGGACGTATCATGACAATACCCCGGCATGTAAGCAGCAATGGATGGTATCATCAAGCTAAGTTGTTTTAATTGACTTTTGGGGTGGGTCAAAAGCCTTACATTGAAATCTTTGAATTTTAGGTAGATCTGGGGCGGATTGTGCTGGCCATGCTCCCGGAAGCCGACCAACCTCAATCTCGTCCCAGGCGTAGGCATGCAAGGCCCCAGATATTTCGAACACGTGTCACCCTTTTTGGAATGCCCGATGATGAGGTTTTAAGACGCTACCGTCTACCTCCCAAAATCATCATAGACACTCTCATTAATAGAAAGTGATCTTGAGCGGCAAATTGACAGTCCAACAGCAATACCACCACTTACGCAATTTATGGCGGTGTTACATTTCTGTGCCTCAGGATCGTTTCAAACAACGGTGGGAATAGTGGCGGGCATCTCCCAATCCTCCTTTTCCCGGATCCTGAGGGCAGTGATGGAGGCACTATTCAAGCACCTCCATCATTTTATTCAAATGCCTTTGGATATGGGTGCCCTTAGTGTGGCCAAGGCCAATTTTTACCAAATAGCTGGCTTCCCACACATCATAGGGGTTGTGGATGGTACTCACATACCACTTCAGCCTCCAGCACGGCTGGAGGCCATATTTCGAGACAGGAAACACTATCACTCCCTGAATGTAATGGTGGTATGTGATGCCTCCCTCCAGATCCTGTCCCTGAATGCTAAATTACCCGGAAGTGCACATGACTCCTTCGTCATCCGGCAATCAGGGATATGGCACAAATTAAACAACCTACAAGCTGGTGATGCGTGGCTTCTGGGTAAGTGGAGACCTTTAGTACATAACAATGTTAAGCTTGATACACAGTGTTCCTGATGTTGTCTCTTCTTTTTCACAGGAGACAGTGGATATCCTTGCATGTCCTGGCTGCTCACTCCTTATTTGGCTCCCACACCAGGCCCACAAAGTGCGTATAATTCCGCACTTACAGCCACCAGGCAAGTGGTGGAGCGCTGTATCGGCCTTTTAAAAGGCCGATTCCGATGCCTCCACCGCTCTGGTGGAGAGCTCATGTATTTGCCGGATATGGTGTTGAAAATTGTGGTCCTGTGTGGGATATTTCACAACATCGCCATAAGGAGTGGTGTCCCAATGCAGCCAGAGGATGCCTTACCTGAGGATGGCCCCCCCGAGGTTGGTCGGAGGTCAGTATGTGGGGGGGCCATACGCGATGATGTGGTGGCCAGATTTTTTAGGTAAGTTTTTACAAAACAACAGTGTTTATACCTAATGTGTTTGGGTTTGTTTGCGAACCTCTAATTTTTTTATTTTTTTTTCACCATCTTCTGTTTTTTCACATAATCTTTGGCACTCCAACGCTCACTACTTCCTGCTACCCTTACCAAACCTGGATCTGGACATTTTGGGAATATATTATGGAACCCATATCGCAACGCCATGTTTGTGGAATCATGTTGGCATGGTCCTTCGTCAACCAGTTCTTGATTTGTTGTTTTTGGTTTGTTTTTGTTTGGTATGTGTTGTATTTGAGATTATCACTGTGTGTTTTTTTTGTGAGTGACCACTTTGATTTATCAGTTATGTTGTGAATAAATGTTTGTAGAGCGAAATATTCTTCCTTTTTTTGGACGTTACCAGCAAGTGTAACCAGGTTCACACACGGTACATTTGACTAAGGGGTAATCCAGTACTGTCGCCAGTTGAGCTAAAATGAAATATGTTTTCTGGTTCCAAACCCACACCAAAAGGAAGCCTGTACAATCATTTGGCTTTGTAAGATTGGCCTAAGCAGCTTGCACACCAACTAGGAACCTGTAAAATGTTGAAATATCTAATTGACACTACACCCAAAAAGGGAAATGACATTGTGACTGTAATGTGTTTCTTGTGGCTGTTTTACATACAAATACAAAACACAATCTTACGTTAAAACAATGGAAATCCTTGCAGGAACAGTCTACTTATGTCAGGGTTAACAATCTTTGGGTTTGCAAAAACGAATTAGCCGGAACGTATGTTTGAAAACTAACATTTAATGTGAAAAAAAACAACCAAAAAACAAACTATTGGCGAAGGATGCCAGACAAACGATCAAGGGCCACGAGCACACCAATTATATGTTGGCGCATCTGGGCCACACAAACTTGAACTTCGTCACGACGCCTCTGTTCCTCTGTTGGTGAGAAAAGTGTGTGTATTAATACAACAATAGGGCAACCACATTAAAAATTATAAAATACAACGAAATCACTCCAAAAATAACCCAAAGAAAAAAAAAATTAAAAATGGGGGGTGTAAAAAATACAAGGCCTATGTACAAATTCCCCCAGGTCTGATATGTGTATGTTGAAATCAGCAGGAACAGTTAAAGGCAATCTGCTAAATCCACAAAAGTCGACCCAAAAACCCCGAATAAAGGAACGACACATGATTACATACAAACAGTTTGTGCTTAAAAAAAAGGCAAAAGAAAAACATATCGGGTGACAAAACGGCAGCTCCGGAAGTCCCACCATCGTCCTCCTCGGAGGACCCTCCGTTCCCCAAAGATCGGGGCGGGGTTATTACCGACTCCGGGGAGGGGGTAATTGGAAGAGGGGTGGTTGGAGGAGAGGGGGAAGTGGGACGGAGGGGAAGGAGGCCCGACATTTCCGGGAGTGGGTCTTGGAAGGCTGGGGAGGAGTGGGGAATAGGGGAATTATTGGGGGTGGAGTGTTGGCTGGGGGTTGGGGAGAGTGGGCGTGACCGCCGTCTGGCCGGACGGTGACGGCGTAGTCTTGGCTGTCCCCCTAAAAGATGTCAAACAAATTGTGGTTAGTTTCAGCACAAATCCTGGCCAAAAAACAATTTAAAAACAGCCCCCAACAAGAAAAAACATGCAAATATGAGGAGAATGATTAATTATGAAATAGAGGGAAAACATGGCCATGCAAATATGAGGAGAATGAATAATTATGAAAGAGGGAAAACATGGCCATGCAAATATGAGGAGAATGAATAATTATGAAATAGAGGGAAAACATGGGCATGCAAATATGAGGAGAATGAATAATTATGAAATAGAGGGAAAACATGGCCATGCAAATATGAGGAGAATGATTAATTATGAAATAGAGGGCAAACATGGCCATGCAAATATGAGGAGAATGATTAATTATGAAATAGAGGGAAAACATGGCCATGCAAATATGAGGAGAATGAATAAATTGGACAGACATGACAACATGCACACGCAGTTTGGGCCACAAAGACAAACATGAAAAACAAAATAAATAAAACTTACTTTCAGAAATCTGCATGCGAAAGCATGCCAGCAAGCGGGGCGTTCGCCGTTGCAGGTCCGACCACCTGCGCTCCAGCTGGCCGATGTTGCGGCGTGAGCCGAAGGAGCGCAGGCGGGCCCGTGCCTCCGCATATGCGGAACGCTTCTGCCGGTTGGTTATGGGTGGAGGCTGGCTGGTGATACGCCTATCTATCACCTCCGTTAGCACCAGCAGCTTGCGCTTGGTGAAAGCGGAGGCTCTCATGATGGCAATGGTGTTTTTCCTAAAATTCATTTTTGATAAAGTGGCCAAAAAAATTCTGATTGGCTAATGTATTTGGGAAATTAACAGGAGCAATTCTATTGGTTAGTGTATGAGTCATGTGTTCGACAGGGCCAGAAATCTCTGGAGAGTTATGATAGGCTTGATGCAGTGACAAGCGTAAGCAAATTTAAATAAAGAAATGAACCCCGGGAAATATGCGGGGATCCAAAGCAATAGAACAATTGTTTAATTGTGGGTAACATGTTTATTGAACAATAAAAGCGAATGTTTAAGCCGTACGTATTCTGCGTGAAAACACAAACACAGACAAGAGTAAAGTTTGTTGCATTGTGTTGAAAAAAAAACAAAAAAGAAGGTAATTGATTAATTGATTGGCATGATACGATTGATGGAGGTAGGCAGAATAAAGGAGCAGGTAATCGACATCTGACAAGGCCACTTCCGGTTTATACTTGTGCGTGCGTTCCATTCAAGCCATTTTGGGGATGTACGCTCGCTATTTCGCACGCTCGTTAGTTAGAGGAGGGGTCGTCTGAGTTTGGGGAGGATTTTTAGATGCGTTCGAAAATACGAGCGAGCCCTTGAATTTAAATATTTTTGTATGTACGCCTAACATACGTTCGCCCGCTTGCGAGTGGGTCTGAATGAGGGCCTATATTTGCGTCTGTATAATAAAGAAGTATCAAAAGAAAAAAGTAACTACTGTACTTATTTAAATAGTCATCAATATAATCAATGTATAGCTGGTACCATATGGAAATGAAGGATGATTTTCAAAGTACACCAGTTTAGTTATAGCAGCAAATACAACATTTATTAAAATATCATAAATTAAACTTCAACTATTTCAATTTGGTGAGAATAAAGCCATATTTGAATATTCCCCGGAAATGGGGTATTAACAGGTTTCTGTTCCACAAAAAGAGGCTCCACTCGTGTATTGTATTATATTGTAAAGTTTCAAATATATTTTAAATATATTTTTAAGGGGAAAAAATCTGGCTTTTATTGACACAATAAAAGAGGCATATTTTATTCACAAATCATCTAAAACCAATTTTTTTACTTGACAGCCGACATCTACAATAGGCATTTAAAGCCGCATATACACTAGACGGTGTGTGTGTGCATCGATATCGTCAGCGGCAGGCCCGGCATCGGCAAATGTATACAGACTTGCTGATGCCGACCAGCGACGAACGACGGTGGAGGGGGTGGGGAGCGGGACCATGCTGCATTCAGCAGCATGGCATTGCTCACGGTATCCCCAGATTGGACTGTATGTACAGCCGACTAGAGATATTGTTAACGACCCGCGGGAGCGCGCTTCGTTGGTCGTTCGGACTATCCACACTAGATGATATGAACGATTTATCGTTCATATTGTTTAGTTTTATCGTCTAGTGTGCATGCCCCCTAAGTCAAATTCTTCAGTCTAGTTATTATATACACAATAATTCTCCAGCTAGAAAATAAAGGAGGTTACTAAAATTTAAAGTATAGGTTGTATTGCAGCTTTCAACTTACCATCACCGCTGGCATGGCCTGGGCGGTGTTTTTAATTGTCAGTTGATGACATTTTCTTTCCTTATGTTCTGCTTGTGCGCCCTTAGACTCAGTTTAAAGCTGGGTACGCACCATACAATGGCATCGATGCGGCGATACGATGTAGTGATACATTGTGCATGCCATACTCACTGAAAGATCTGGCATACAACAGCGTATCATTACATGCTGATTGGAACTGCACCACATCGTTCATTGCATCGTCCCATCTGCTGTGCAGAACTGCAGATGGGACAATGCGATGAAGGACCATTGTAAATGACGGATAGGGTGTACACAGTGTACCCAACATGGGGTATTTTTTACTAAAGATCGGTTTTGGGTCTATTTCAAAACCAATGGGTATCAACGATTATTATCGATAATGGTTTGCTGATTAAAAAACCTGCATTTTCTATATATCAGTTTTGACTGTCATTTAAAGTTGCTGTCGATACCTACCAGATTTGAAACCGCTGTACTGTAGCGGATCCGAGGGCAAACCCGCCGTTAATCTGCTGCGGAAGTGAAGCCCTGCATACATCACTATGATCTGTGCAGGCTTCGTTACTGTAAAGTGTAAATAAATGGTTAAAAATAGAAGGGGGAAAAACATGGGGAACCCCAAATCCATTACTAACCTTGGGCCTCTGAGCTTAGCTTGGCATTGGAAAATAGGGGAAAAACAGCATGAAGTTCTCCCTATTTTCCAATAACCAGCACCAAGCTGAACCAACTGGGGGGCAGACGCTATAGCAGGGAGACCCACAGCGTGTGTTCCCCTGCCTTAACGGCAACCAGCCCCAAACTGTCCAGCTTAGGGCTGGAACCCTAACAATAAACTGCACCCCCTCCCCAAGGAGTCCAGGGCTCTTCTTTGCACTTCTGATGACGGTGGGTGCGGAGATAATCTATATATAAAAGAGAAAATTTGTCCTTCTGCCCTTCTATACAAATCCGCAGTTTACAAGCCACGATCGTGAAATTTTACATACGAGCGTATTAAAACACGGCGGAGGCAACTACAAAAATTTTAAATTGAAATTAATTACTGTTAATTTTTTAATTAATGAAAAACCACAATTTTTGCATAGCATTCGCCCTCTACAGGTCAGGTACGGAATTACAAGAAACAAAAAAAGTAATCCCCCAGCACTCAGAATGAAATCAGCAATAAGATTTGAACGGAATTACAAAAGGATTTAGCTTATCTACTATTTTTTATTTTCTACTCTACTAAATCAAAATGAATTACTGTTCATTTTTAATTAATTAAAAAACACAATTTATTGCATAGCATTCACCCACTACAGGTCAGGTATGGAATTAGAAAAGGATTTAGCTTATCTACTATTTTTTTCTATATTCTCTAGTATATAAAATCGAAAATTTGTCCTTCTGTACTTTTGTCTTTCTATACAGTTTACAAGCGAAGATCGGGACATGTTACATATTAGTGTATTAAAACACGGCGGAGGCAACTAAAGAAATTTTAAATCGAAATTAATTACTGTTCATTTTTAATTAATTTAAAACCACAATTTTTGCTGGACGCTCATTGTGGGGCCTCACGGCATATGGGTAGGGCCTCGTAGCAAGCGTTTTGCGTTTTGTGGGGCCTCACGGCATATGGGTAGGGCCTCGTAGCAAGCGTTTTGCATTTTGTGGGGCCTCACGGCATATGGGTAGGGCCTCGTAGCAAGTGTTTTTTCTCCAGCTCCCTTGTAGCCTGGCCCGGGCAGCGCTGGGCTCTTCCAGGTGGCTCTGCTGCAGCCTGTGCCGGGCATGACCTTTAAGTTAGCAAAGCGGCAGCGTGACGTCACGTCGTTGGACGTCTTCCCAGCCCGACAGGCAGTCTGCTCCACTGTGGTGGTGAGGACTAGAAATTGAGGTGATATGGGATAGAGGATAAGGAATAGGGTCTGGGGGTAGAGGAAGGTGATGGGGCTGGGGACAGAAGAAGGTGATATGGGTTGAGGACAGAGGAAGGTGATGGGGCTGGGGATGGAGGAAGGTGAAGGGGCAGAGGAAGGTTATGGGGGCTGGGGGCAGAAAGTAATGGGCTGGGGACAGAGGAAGGTAATGGGGGCTGGGGCAGAAGGTGTTATTGGTTGGGGGCAGAGGAAGGTGATGGGGGCTGGGTATGGAGGAAGGTAAAGGGGACTGGGGGCAGAAGTAGGTGAAGGGGGCTGGGGATGGAGGAATGTGATGGGGACTGGGAACGGAGGAAGGTGAAGAGGGCAGAGGAAGGTGATGGGGCTAGGGGCAGAAGGTGACACGGGCTGAGGGCAGAGGAAGGTGATGGGGCTAGGGGCAGAAGGTGACACGGCTGAGGGCAGAGGAAGGTGATGGGGCTGGGGTAGAAGGTGATAGGGGCAGAGGAATGGGATGAATAAAGGTGAAGGGGCAGAGGAAGGTGATGGGGCAGAATGTGATATGGGGCTGGGGAAGAGGAAGGTGATGGGGGCTGGGGATGGAGGAAGGTGATGGGGGACTTTTGGCCTGAGGATGGTGATGAGAGGCTGAATTTGAGGAAAGTGACGAAGGACTGAGGATGGCTGGCTGCAGACACCATCCCTACTACCCTTGAGGCATCCGACAGCACTGTCTTCAAGAATACCTTGCAAGAGACTGCAGACTATAACTACAGCCTGCATCATCAGTGACAGACAGTGTGGTAAGTCATAGTGCATTTTTACTTTATTTAAACACTGGCATATCTTTCAGTTACCATTATCATGCTTCACCTATCACACATGCAGGGGAGTGATGTACGGGATCTGGGTGGTTGGGAGAAGGTGTGGCCGGAGATTCCTGTTGCCGGCCCTGTAGGCTTGATTACATTTTTCTTAGTTGTAGACACTGTCACCTACTCTAAGGCACTGACATTGGCCAAGTAACCTTGTTAGACCACACCCTGGAACTCATGACTATGGACCTTATTCAGACCTGCTCGCAAGCGGCTGCTTGCTCGTACACGGCCGATGTTGTCAGACCGCGCATGCGTACAGTTCGTTCTGCGTGTGCACGAACTACTCGGGGCGATCGGAATCCGCTCGCTCGCCCAGCAAAGACAGTGTAATGAGTGACAGGAGAGGCCATTTGTGGGTGGTAACAGGGGCAGGACACTAATAACGGGGGTGTGGAGGTGCGAACGCAGGCGTGCTTGACTGTAGCAGCGCCATTTCAGAGGTGTGCATAATTATCAGCCAGCGTCATAGGACACGTCACCTTCCTGTTTTTTACACTGAAGTCCTCGCAGTGCTTGTGGTAAGGTAATGCAACCACAAGCGCGGAGAGCCCTTCCGATGGTCCTCGATGTACCAATGCTTTAATACACTTCTAGGAGATGACGTGCACTAGTGGGCGTCTCTACAGACGCTAATGGGCGTCTATAGACACAAAGTGATCGCTCGCCAACACAAAGTGGGAGTTCTTTTGCCTTTCTGAGCGATCAACTGCCATGCTGTCACTTAGGCAAATTTGCATATGCTGGGTGCGAGCAATCGCATCTAGCAGGCGGCTCTGAAGGATCTCCAATCTCTTTAAAAAGCCTCTTACAGACATGGAGACTAAATAACCTTTGTAAGACTCCTGTTGCAAAGCACAATGGAGAAGGCGATAGGTACTGAGCACATTTGCTTCAATCTTTCCCCAGAGCTTACCAAGCTTAATGCTAGGTACACACTTGTACAATCATACTTCAGATGCCATTCTTCTTACTATTACACTTATACAGGGGTATTCAATTTGGAGCGAAAATTTCGGAATCGTCGATAACTTATCGCCAATGACGTCATTTTCGCCGATTTCAATTATCCCCGTATTCAGGGCCTGATTCAGAGCCGGACGCTATCAGCCGTTCGCTCGTACGCATTCGATTGTTTTAAACCACGCATGCGTCCGGTTCTCATTGCGCATGTGCGGCCGGATCATTGCAATAATTTTTCATTCGCTCGTATACACAGTGAACAGGAAGTGACCTATGTCATTTGATTGACAGAATGTTCCGTTTATGGGTAGTAACGGGGGTGGAGATGAGAAAACGCAGGCGTGGCAAGGCGTTTTTTGGGCGTACATGTATTATCTTGTGCGAACTTCCAATGTGGACGCTATTTTGTACATGTCACTGTGTGATCCAGTTTCCATTATGACTGCTCGTTCAGCTTGTGGTAGGGTATTGGATCTCGCAAACACTATGGTCTCTTCGTAGCTCCCTTAGCGAATCGATGTTTTGCTATTCTCCTTTACAAGGCACAAGACCAATCACCTAATAATTGCATCACTTGCGAGAAGGTGATTTTCAATGATCCATGATTTGGCCATGATTTATTAGCTAAATTTGGAACGCATGTTGTGTTCCTATTTGTTTGGGTTTTGTAATCACAGCAATCACAAAAATTAAGTTTAAATAAAGGTTAAAATGCTTGTTTTTTTTGCTAAATTCCGTACGCATGTTGTTGTCAGTTTTTTTTGGTTTTTAAAAAGGCCAACACCTTTTTTTTATGTCTAATTTTTTGGGACAATTTGGTTACAATACAGAAAGACAATCATCTACTAATTGCTTTGCTTGTGTTATTGTTTACCTACCTGTTACCTTTTCTTTTTTGGTTTTAAATATTTTTTAAAGTATATGACCTTTGTTATGTATTTAAGTATGTTTGTTCCAGTCCCTTTCAGCCATTTGCTAATGAATTGGACACACATTTTTGGAAGAATGGATTTTTATTTTTGCAAAAATTAAATGTTGTCATTTCTTGCCAAATGTGGCTTTTTTTACAGCCAATTTTTTTATTTTTTATACATTAAAACAAAAAAATAATGTTAAAAAAAAAAACAATTCACAAGAAAGGAGAGGGAGGTTTGGTGTAGCCAAAATATGGGGCAAACACAGAGATGGAATTTGGGGAAATTAGCCAGTGCTGTCAACGCCTTCTCCCCCGCTTGGCTTGATGTTGGAGGGAGCATGATTTTGTCTGTCTGGTTGTATGGCGTGCCTGGGCAGAGGTAGCTGGTGTTTCCTCTGGGCTAGGCATAGGGCTAGGCACATTTGGAGGGATGGCCGATGTTGCGCCAGAGGTGGAGGGCCCTGATGTTCCGGCAGGAAGGGAGGCCGGCTCCAACATGCACAGGCGGAGGAGCTGCTCCAGGGCATTAGCTATTCTGACATTGGCCGCAGCGTTTTCCTCCAGGGCGGCCACCACCCGTAGCAGATTGGCGTCCATCCTCAGCAGAATCTCTGAGTTTTTATCCGTTTTATCATTGAGATCTGTGAGAAGGGCCACTGCCTGTGAGGGGGAAGGCCCTGGACTGTCCGCCACAGGGTCCCCAGCTGGAAATGCTGCTTCCTCCCCTGCGGAGCCAGCAGATCTATTGCGGCCAAACCTCAGTTCTGGAGCAGACTCGTCCTCTTCTGTGCCTGTGTGAAAAAGAGAGATCAAAAAAATATTAGTACATTTGTCTTTGTATTTAAACAAGTTGTTCAAACATTTTAGAAAAATTTACCTGCAGCAACATGTGGAGCCGCAAAGTCTGGCATGTCTGTGTCCATGTTGGACATGCCAAACACCTCCTCTTCCTGCACACACCCCTGTGCCAGTTCCTCCAAATCGGTTAACTCCAATGACACAGGGGTTGGCCCACCACCTGTCCCCCCTGCATGCCTAGCCCTATCAGCCAGTTTTTGTTTGAGACGATATTTGAAGTCGCTCCATCTGTTGGTTAAAAATGTATGTTTAGTTTTTTAATTAAGTTTTTAGAATTGTGGAAATAGGTTCTATCATTTACTTACAGGCGTTTGACTTCTTTGGTTGAACGGACAAAATCACCAACACCATTGACAGCACTGGCTATTTCCTCCCACACCCACATATTTCGGAGTGCCTGTGCCAGGTTATCCACGCACTGTTGCACCAAAGCCTCCATCTCCTTTCTTGTGAATTGTGGCTGCCTTTTTCGTTTGGCCCTGGCCTGGGTACTAGGCCCCGCAGCCTCCTCATTGTCAGTCTCAACACCTTACAAAAAAAATAACAAACATTAATTTTTTATTTTTTTTGGTGTGTTAACTTTACATTTGGAGCTACTTACTGTTTGGTCCTGGAATTTGGCTTTGCTGCTGTTCAGTGGACATGATTAAACCCTTGAATTCAGCAGACCCATTGTGGCCTCTCGTGACGTTTTTATAGATGCGTGTGCATTATACGGGCGCATCTATTGAGCATCATTGATTTGAGCGGGAAAATTAGGTCTATTTAAGGCTTTTTAGTGGCCTTGTTTCGGTGTGGGTTGATAGAAGTTGTTGGTGGATGTTCTAGGTGCGGAGTTGTTGATTGTGAAGGTGTTTGGATTTGCTGAGAGTTGTCGAGTGTTTTTTTTTTTTTCGCATTTTTGCGTTTTTGTAATAAACTTTTTTTTGGTTTTGAGGTAAGTTTTGTGGTTCGCCTTTTTTTTTTTTAAGAAAATGTTTAGTTTTTTTTTGTTTGTTTGTTTTTTTAGTTTATCTCCTTTAGTCTTGTGGACTGCATTTCGAGTTTCGGGATCGTCTTTGTACGGTAAGTGTTTATTGAGATACATTAGACCCTGTTTATTGTTAACATTTATCATGTTTTTTTTAAGGGATCTCATTATGCATATTTTTTTGGGGCCCAAATGATTATTTGGCCATCAAAAATGCGAAATGTCTGGCGTATATTTTGCACAGCTCCTGTCTGTGGCGTTAGCGTACCATTTAGCAGTATTTTTTGTCCTCTATTGCGTATATTTTGCACAGCTCCTGTCTGTGGCGTTAGCATACCATTTAGCGGTATTTTTTGTCCTCTATTGCGTATATTTTGCACAGCTCCTGTCTGTGGCGTTAGCGTACCATTTAGCGGTATTTTTTGTCCTCTATTGCATATATTTTGCACAGCTCCTGTCTGTGGCGTTAGCGTACCATTTAGCGGTATTTTTTGTCCTCTACTGCGTATATTTTGCACAGCTCCTGTCTGTGGCGTTAGCATACCATTTAGCTGTATTTTTTCTCCTCTATTGCATATATTTTGCACAGCTCCTGTCTGTGGCGTTAGCGCACACTGGATTAATAGAATAAAATCAGACACTAACAACATCTGTGTAGTGCATGCATTCTTTATATTTTTGACTTAGGCTGTCTTTATTTTATTTATTTTTTTAGTTTTTATTTATGTTAAATCTAATTCGTAGGTTTTCTTCAATATGTTACTGCCTAACCCTGTAAGATTCGTCTTAATTTGTCAAAAAGATAAGTATATTTTCTTATTTATAAATATTTTAAAACTAACTACATTGTGTAACATTTCAGATTGATGTTGGGCGAATTATAGTGGCAATGGTCCACGACCCCGACCAACCTGGACATCCTCCTAGGCGTAGGCATCGTAGGCGTGCAATGCCCCAGATATTTAGAACACGTGTCACCCTTTTTGGAATGCCTGATGATGTGGTTTTACGGCGGTATCGCCTACCACCCCAAATCATCCTAGACACTCTTTCATTAATAGAGAGTGATCTTGAAAGGCAAATTAACAATCCAACAGCAATACCACCACTTACGCAGTTAATGTCGGAGTTACATTTTTGCGCCTCAGGATCCTTCCAGACCACAGTTGGGATTGTTGCAGGCATTTCCCAATCCTCCTTTTCAAGGATCCCGAGGGTGGTCATGGATGCACTGTTTAAGCACCTACATCATTTTATTAATATGCCATTGGATATGGGTTCCCTTAATGTGGTGAAGCGGAAATTTTTCCAAATTGAAGGCTTCCCACACATCATAGGGGTTGTGGACGGCACTCACATACCACTTCAGCCTCCAGCAGTGCTGGAGGCCATATTTAGGAACTGCAAGCATTTCCATTCGATGAATATAATGGTGGTATGTGATGCCTCCCTCCAGATCCTGTCCCTGAATGCCAAATTCCCCAGCAGTGCACATGATTCCTTCATCATCCGGCAATCAGGGATTTGGCATAAATTAAACAACCTACAAGCTGGTGACGCGTGGCTTCTGGGTAAGTGGTACCCCTAATATTAAAACCAAACACTGTTGACTTAGAAGTGGTACTGATTTTTTTTTATTTCACAGGAGACAGTGGTTACCCTTGCACGCCCTGGCTGCTCACTCCTTATTTGGTTCCCACACCAGGGCCACAAACTCAATATAATTCCGCACTTACTGCCACCAGGCAGGTGGTGGAGCGTTGTATCGGCCTTTTAAAAGGCCGATTTTGATGCCTCCACCGCTCTGGTGGCGACCTCATGTATTTGCCGGCTATGGTTTCCAAAATTGTGGTCCTGTGTGGGATATTTCACAACATCGCCATAAGGAGTGGTGTCCCAATGCAGCCAGATGATGCCTTGCCTGAGGATGCCCCCCCCCAGGTTGATCGGAGGAGAGTGTCAGGGGGGCCATACGTGATGATGTCGTTTCCCGCTTTTTCAGGTATTTGAATTTCCTTGGTTTTACATTTGTTGACATTGTGAAGACTGAAAATTATGTGTGTTTACTATCCTATGTTTCGCATTTTAACCTTTTTTTTTTTTTATGCAAAATCCAAACAACAACCTTCTTACTTCCTGAAAATGCTCGCCTGTGACATTAATGACTCCAAAATGGCATGCACCATCTTCAAGCAGTTCTTGATTTTTTGTTTCCATTCTTTGTGTGTATTTGCTTTATATTGTGAGATATTTTATAATAAACTACTTTTAAAATTATTTGTTTTTTTTTACATGAAAAACCAGCAAATGGACATTACCTTTTAACTTAATTTTGTTTGTTTTTATTTATTTTTGGGGTTGATAAAAAATTAAAAAACAACTTAACAATTAACAACATGTTTGCATAGTGGGCCTACCTTTTCACCATTTTTTTTTTACTTTTGGGAGTTGCAGGGATATTTTGGATTAACTGAAATAATTATATAAGGTAAATTTCTAAAAACATTATGGATTTAATGACAATTGGACCAATTTTTGGAATGTAAAAATATGTATTTAAAGTCTAGGAAAACACTTTTTTTTGGTGAAAAGTTTAACTTTTAAAGAATACATACTCCCTGAATTTGGTAGGCCACATTGTTTGCATTTTCCTATGCAAATTCCATAAACCCAAATGTTTACACCATAAAAATAAATAAAAATGACCTTGTGAGCTAATTTTGGAGTCAATAAATGAGATTGGTTTAAACAAAAAGCTTTTATTAACAAAATAGAATAACTCAAAAAATTAATGTCGCAGAAAGACAATCAAATGGTCCACTGCGACCAGGAGCTGCACCATATGTCCTCTCATTGCCAATATCTGGCCCAAAATGGCTTGATCCCGCATCCTTGGGTCTGTAGAAAGACAAATATGTTTTTAAATTAAATGTGATTTGTAAAACAAATACATACAAGAAAAACAGGATTATTTACACTTAAATAAAGTTTAAATACCATGCTAATTTTGATGCAAAACTATAGTGTTAACAAAAATTTGCAAAAATTACCAATTGGCACAAAAAAAAAAACATGGACATGAGAAGAGTGGTTTGAACAATCACTTTGGGAACTTAAATAATCCTTACACCATTTGTATATTGATTTTAGTGTATAAATTTTAAACATCACAATGAAACTTGTATTTGGCTCTGGCATATGTGGGTTTTTTTATTTTAATTTTTGAAACAGGAATAAATTGGGCCAAAAATTAAGACAAAAAAAAAAAAATTTTACAAAGAAAAAAAAAGTGTATTTTAAAAAATAAAAAATAAAAAAAAATTTTGGAGCTCAATTTTCCAAAACCACCCAAAAAAAAAAAAAATGGACTGCCCTTAGATTGTAAGCAGGGATACAACAGTGTATGCATATAGGGCACATTTTAACACAAAAATTTAAAACATCACAAAAAAAATACCTGCAGGTTGAGGGCCAGGTTGGCCCAGATCCTCTTCCTCCGAAGTGGGCCAGTGGATGGGTGAAGACGGGGGAGAAATGTCCGTTGGGGGTAAAGGGGAGGGGTTGGATTGAGGAGTGGGTGCATCAGGGGAGGGTGTGGGAATGTGGATAGGTAGGACAGGGGAGGGAGGGGTTATTTGTATTTGGGGAGCAGGAGAGGGAGGGGAAATAGGGATGAGCAGGTCAGGGGAGGGTGGGGAAATTTGGGAGGAGTGGGCAGGAGAGGAGATGGTGGGAGTTGGGGAGAGGGGTCGGGCAGGCCTCTGTCTATGTCTCAGGATCCGCTCCTGACCTAAATGATGTATAGTTTGTAATATTAGCAAATATGTATACCCAAAAAGATTTTAAAGCTAAAACATGAAACAAAAAGAAAATATTAATCGTGAGAAAAAAAAAAAACAAGGTCTCATTTAGGCCTAAAAAAATGCATACTGCACACATGTACACGCATTAATGCAAATTTACATTAGCAAAGACAAAAAGTAACAACAGATTGTCAGAGATATATAAACATTCAAATATCCACTTACGCCGACGGATCCTCATCCGAAGATGCGCAAGCTGGTGTGGGAACCGGCGTAGTAAATCGGACCACCGGCGTTCTAATTGGCCGATGGTCCGCCGAAAGCCCATGGCCCGCAGCCTGCGCCGCACCTCCGCGTACGCGCGGCGCTTGCGTTGGTTGGTGATGGGTGGCAGCATGTCCGTTATACGGCGATCAATTATTTCCGTCAGCACCAGTAGCTCCCGCCGTGTGAAAGCACTGGGCTCTCATGATGGCAATGTTTTTTTTTTACACAAATCAGTTTTATTACAGGGACCCCTAAATTTTGATTGGCTAATGTACCTTCATAAATAATATGAAGAATTCTATTGGTTAATGTGTGAGTCATGTGAACAACCCCTAGAAATATATTGTGACTTATGATTGGCTTGCTGCATTTGGATGCGTTAGCAACAAGCTGGAAATAAAACAATTTCATAATTAGAAACCAAAATAAAAGCTAAGAAAAAATAAAAGAAACTGCCTTTGGATTGAAAAAAAAAAGTTTCCCGTTAAAAGCGGACGGATTCTATGGACCAAAATGAACACAAAACAAACAATAAAGTTTATTGACATTCAAAAAAAAACAAGATTGAAAACTTTCGAGCAACAATTAAGTCAATTAAGGTAATGATTGCCACCAATCGATTCACGGATGTTTAACGAAGGAAAAACAAGGCAATCGACAAATGACAGGCCATCTTCCGGTCGTACTTGTGCGAGCAAACAATTCATCCAAAAACGAGTAGTGCGCTCGCTATTTCGGATGCTCTTTAGCTAGAGGAGGGGTTGTGGAAATATGGGGTGGAAGACTCGCTACGAGCGACCACTCGTGCGAGCGCTTGGTTTGACATTTGGATGGACATACCTCCTGCGGGTGAACGGCTGATAGCGTCCGGCTCTGAATCAGGCCCTCAATTTCAAAAACTTTTCGCAGGTTCGAAAATAAAAACGGGGATAACTTTTCACCATTGAATAGGTGGCGAAAAAAAGTGCAGAATTGGGGCTTTAAAAAAATAGCCTGCACCCCTGGGAATGCCATTTTAAAAATAACTGTGTCAAAAAAGTTTTTAAACAAAATAGGGACACCCCAAAAAATGTATTTAAAAATTGGCGTTAAAAAAAAAAAAGGAAAAAGAGTGTTTAAAAATAGAGAAATAGGTTCGGGGCTATTCTGCAAGTATCCGGCTGGTGTTTTCTAGAATAGGCTATTAGTGGCAGGTGTGTTTTTGCAGAATTTTTATAAAATTACTTTAGGGACATAAAAATATGCTAGTACCCATTTTCATGTACCCCAAATTTGATGGGACCACTTAAAAAAACGAAAAAAATAACCTAAGTGCTCTTCTGCATCACTTCTTCAATGTCGGAAAACAAAACACCTGCCGCGGCTATTTAAAACCCCGACTTTCATTTGCAGGCTAAAACGGGGGTAACCATAGTGATCCCCCATGTTTTGAAAGCTTTCGGGGGGTCCTACAATTTATTCCAGGTAAATCCCATTTTTTTTCGCCGATCCTATTTCGCCGGCTCCCGTTTTCGTGACTTTTTCATTGAATACGGGGATAAAGCTCCGATGTGGAGCGAAAAGTCCAGCATGGACTATTCTCTCCCATATTGAATACCCCTGTTACTATTGAAAGTCACGATCAATGAGCAGATTTCTGCATACATACTTTTACAGAGACGGTGGGGTACGGAAGGTGCGCTTGCCCTGTGGGTGCAATGATGATGGGGGAGTGTTGGACTGTGTATGTGGTTGCTAGTGTGTGTAGTGTGAATGAGTGGGGAGGGGTGGACCAATGGAATGACAGAGGCAGACACAAGGTGGGAGTAAATGGTTTTATTGGAGTAATCACAGTGCTTCTCCTATATAGTCCCGGGCAACAAGGTGGGTGTGGTGGTGGGTGAGAGAGGTGGGGTGAGAGACTGGGGAGGTGGGCCGACCCTTTCAGGGGTCTCCTTTCCGTGCGGTTCAATAGACCGGCACGTTACCCCTGCTGGACACTATGGTCGACAGTCTTGGGAGTCTCGGTGGGTGAGGGGGGGAGAGCGAGAGGGGTATGGTGAGGTGGGTGGGTGTAGTACACCTGGCGGCGTCCCGCGTATGAATGAAAGGTCTTGCAGTCTTATACCTACCGGTAGGTAAGGCCTGATGTCGGTAGGCCGTAGGGGTGTTGCGTTGCTACAGTTCCTTGTTGACTGATTGAAGCTGCTGCGGTGGTAAAGATGAGGATCTTCTATTTTGCAGCGGTCAGCGACCGGGTGGTGCTGGTGGTTGTGAATACAGCAGTGGGGCTAAGTTGCTTGTGGGAACTGCCAATGGTGCCGGGTCACTGGGGTGGGTCCCCCTGTGAGAGCCGGGGGTGCGGTGTGGGTCACCCTTCTGGCAGGTTGATGGACTGGCCGCCACAGGCTTGATGTGTGACGATCTGTGGTCTGTGTGGTTAGGGTGGAGGCGCTTGCAGCAGCAAGTGCGGGGGCGATGCAAATGGGACGGCTGAGGCCAACCGGAGGTCCCCGTGGGGATGAGGAGCTTTGTTGGGAGTAGGCCGTGGGTCTGGAATGTTTGCGTATGGGGTCTCCAACGCGTTTCGGCAGGGGTTCTGCTTTCTTCAAGGCGGTAACAATCTGTGTGTAGATACCAAGATGGTTTTGATATAGGCACTGGAATTGTCTGTTTTTCTAAGCAGCTATTAAGACAGAGGTAGTCAAGCCCTTATAAACATAAATACATATTAAAAAAAAGTAGTAGCGCTAAAATAAAGACATAGAAATCAAATAAATACGTATAGATGGATATTAATTACAAATAAACATAACACTTTAATAAAAGAATTGCATAAAATCATACAATACATATGAGCAACCTGCCTCACCCTAGTGAATGTCCAGGTTTGCAATGTCTATTCCCATATATGCTTCCGGATGGTATATAATCTCTTAGATTAGTACTGTCCAGTAGGTATCTAATTACCAAGTTTATGCACCGAGAGAGGGATGGTCCTATAAGCATAAAAGTTCCATATGCTCGGAGCCCTCAGATGTCCACGGTGTACATAGATGGTTTGGTCTGGATAAAAACAAGTAAGGACTTGCAAATTGGTACTGGTTCCTTAAAAACCGGCAAGCTGGTCCAGGCTTATTATGGCATCCAGTGGCAAATCACAAGGTCACTTGTGTGAGGGCAAAATTACTGATGCCTTTCGCTGTATAGGTATGACAGCTTTTTCAAAGGTCTTTTACAATCTAACTTGTGATCCACGATTCTCATCTTTCTAAACCATCTGCTTAAAAGTTTGTGACTCTGTACACACTCTACATGGTTACGCTGCTGGAGGAGCATCGGCAGAAGCATCAGACAGAACAGTCGTTAGTGTGTATACACTTCCAGGTTTGTCCGACATTGTACCATCGCATCTGATGAAAATTTGGACGCTCATAAAACCAGATATGCGATCAGTTTTCTTCCAATAAAGCATGGAATGCTGTGATTCATTTCTGTATTATGATTCTCGGATTCTCTGAAATTCGTACCCATGCCATGTTTTGGCTTTTTTACCTGTCATCAATGCCTGCCTCGATATATAAGAAATCTCTTTTGAGCCATTTGAACAATGCAGCCAAGTCTGTTATCCCAGTTTGCTGGCAATCCTCCTTCCCCCCAACCGTATATGACTGCTGCTCTAAAATTTACTTCTATATGATATGGTAGATATAGGAGGAGATGTACTAAGGGCCTGATTCAGAGCCGCTCGTAAGCGGCAGTACGCTCGTTCTGAGCGATGTTCGCCCATCTGCGCATGCGTACAGTTTTTAATACGCATGCGCGAACCAGTCAGTGCGGGCGAAAATCGTTTGTTCGCTATATAGCGAATGCCTGCTATTTTGAGTGACAGAATGAGGCGTATGTGGGTGGTAACAGGGGAAGGTGCTTGAAAACGGGGAGTGGAGATCAGAACGCAGGCGTGCTTAAAGGTCAAAACGGGCGTTTTATGGGTGTGCATAATTAATACAGCAGCGTCATTGACCATGTCACTTGGTTGTTTTATAGTCAGAACTGCTCGCAATATAGTGGTAGGAAAAACCAACCACAAGAATAGCGAGCAGTTCATACGCTGTTCGATGTACTCGGTTAATCTAATAAATAGCGGACATGACGTATGATGCGAGCGGCCAGGGGGCGTATTTTTCAAATAAACGTCCGCATGTTTTGTTCGCTAGTTCAGACATGGAGGCGGCAACAGACCGCAAGGAGCGAACGGTTCATTTGAATAGCCACCCCCTTTTTCTGAACGAGCGAGCGCTAATTGCTTGCGGCTCTGAATCAGGCCCTAAGCTCTGGAGAGAGATAAACTACTAACCAATCGGCTTAAAACTGTCATTTTTCAAACACAACCTGTAAAATGACAGTTAGGAGCTGATTGGTTGGTACTTTATCTCTCTCCATTTTCTCACTCTCCAGAGCTTAGTACATCTCCCCCATTATGTCCTCCGCAGAAGATAAATATGAGGCTTTTAGAGACATCTGGTTCTGCTGGTTGGACTTTAAGGACTCTGCCGCTTTTAAAGATACCCTTGCTTTGCCTTCTCCATAGAGGGTTTGTGGATGACTTGTGCCAGAAGTGTCTGAAATTCATGAAGACCAGGGAAATGCAGCCTGGGACGTTATAACTTCAGTTCCAGGGGGTTGTAGTTTATAAATAGGGAATTATATCCTGGCGCATTCTCTGTCTTATTGGTGTGTATTAGTAATACAACTTCCTCTGCAATGTGTGTTTATAAAAAGAAGACAAGATAATAGTGTATACTATTGTACAGTGGTGTAGGTGTATGGTGGAATATAAGCACCATATATAAGGCATTGGACAATCTTACCACTGTTGTGCTATAGTGGTTGCTTAGCAACGGAGTGTCCTCTTTACATCTTTTCTTCCCTATAGGTGGCACTTAAAACCGTAAAGCATTTTCTCATATTTAATAATTTTCAGACATAGAGATGTACAATACTTGGTCACCAATCTTTATTTTTTCCTGAGACTCCCCCTTTTTTTCCCCTGATCTTCAGTGGGTCTTATTCTAGTTCTAATTATTGTTAGGACACTCATATTTACTCCTTTTGTCCATATATAAGCCTTTGTTTAAGGCATTATATGCTACCATTACCTACTGTACGCGTTCTTGCCTTATGATTTTTTTGTCTTTCCTTTGAAACTAATACCCAATAAAATATTTTGCACTAAAAAAAACAATAGATGTCTATCTGAATCTGTATTGATACAGATCAGGATGAGGCAGAAGTGTCCTTTGTCCTCCTTTATTTTTGTCCTCTGAATGGAGAATTTGGCAATAATAATTTCCTAATATAGTTTGATTTACTGTAAGTTGGGAGAACATGAATACAAATTGAATTTATGCATTGATGAATTGGTAGCTCTTCTCACAATGATTTCTCTCCCCAAGCTGAGGTCCAAATTTCAAAATGTTGGACACCTTTAACTCTTTAAAAGCTGTTTACTCTAAATTTAGCTACTCCTCCATAAATTCTCATGGGTCTACACCATGCTTTTTATTAGGGTTTACATTATCTGACAAATATATCCCAATTGTTTAAATTGAACATTTGCCTAATGCTATCCAAAATGAAATGCAACAAGAGAAAAGGTCAAACATGGCAAAGGAATGATGGAGGATGTCTAGTTTTGGAGAAGATCTAATTAAGGTCTACTATTTCCGCTTATGTCTAGTTATTAGTGGAACAATTGTCTCAATTATTGGAATATGTAATCCTGAATTTGGCTAGACAATGGGTTTGTATTGAAATCCAATCAGTAGTCTTTTCTATAGTGACGTTTCCATGGGTCTGAAATTACTAGTTGCCTAAAACCCAACTGTTAGAGCCCACTTTGCGCTGTTGGAAGAATTTATAGGGAGGGGCACAAGACTGCACACCCTCAATTTTATATATAGCGAGCTGCTACCATGCTTGAGACTTACATTGTCACACACAAAAAGAAGAAAGTGCAGGTACACACTCTGTAATAAATTCTGCAATTCAAGTCACACCGAGGTACTTAGCATAGTTTTGGCCTGTCTACCACGTCCAGGTGACCTCAATAGGCAGGTCCCTAACATTCCTATGGTACAAGTCCAGAGCATGGGACCCCCAAGGTCAGCACAACAAAACCACCCAAGGCATCACACTAGTGAGGAGGTTGTTGGAAGAATTGTAGAACATTTACATGTTTCATTATATATTATGCCTTTTACAACACTGGAGTTAAATTTGATAGGTCCAGGTGTTGTATTTTCATTTTAAGAACTTACATTTTTTTTTATCTAACAGGCTATTTGTCTGTATCTCTAGATAAGGCCTTATATAAGTAAAACAGGAGCTAAGGGGGTTTTCATAAATGGTAACTAACTTTTAGGCTTTTATTGTGCAGCTAGGCAAGGTCCGTCTTAACAGTATTGAAGGCCCAGGGCAAAGCAATGCCCTGGGCCCCTACCCACCATTCACAGGAATAAATGTAAAAAAAAAAAAAATCACAACTCACCCCTCCACTTGTCCAGTGCCGTCTTTCCACATGCTTCTATACAGTGAATGGCTGTTAGCACTCTGATTGCTGATAGCTTCAGCCATTCACCAGTCAGCATGCTGATAGCCACTCGCTATCTGACTGACGGCTGGTAGGCGGGTAGAAAATGCTGACTGGTAGCTCTGATTGTGATTTACATGTTGTTAGGATCTGTTTTTGTTGTGGACCCGGGGTGGTAACAGGAGCAGTACCGTAACAGATTTAAAGTGAAAAGTAGGTTGTTTAATGAAAGTACTAGTCAGAGCCGGATTTAGACCTCATGGGGCCCTAAGCAAGATACTAGTTTGGGGCCCCCTCTCTCTCAACAATCCATAGCACTATATGGGGGGAATTGAATTCAACGCGATTTGGACAGCGCCGGGAGCGAGCTCCCTTAGCTATTCATTTCAGTGCGCTGTGTGGTCGGAGAATGTTAAGGCGCGTTAACCGGCACTCTCTGACCAAAGTGCCTGGTGCACGGATGTTAGCGCAGCGCTGAAAAACAGCTGCACGCCCAGCACTTTGGTCGGATTTCTCCTCACATCCCCAGGGGGGGTGTGAGAAGAAATCCTTAGCGCGCCCAAACAGCGCGGTGAATTGAAAATCTGTGGGAGCTCCCTCCCGTGGCTATTCAACATCGCGTTGAATTCAATTCCCCCCTATGTGAGTTCCTGATTCATGCCCTTACATCATTTTTTTGTTTTTCCATCAAAACATTAAAATGGAAAATGAAAACACAGTGCAAAAAGAATGTGCATATATAATATGTGTAAATTTATAATCTAGTGACATTGTAAAAGCTGTGCATACATCCAGTAGGTGTCACTAGGTCAAGTCTTGACCTAGTGACAACTACTGGATATATACAGTTTTTACAATGTCACTAGATGAGGAAAAAAAAATATATAATTATTCCCACTGAGATAGATGTGTGTGTGTGTGTGTGTGTGTGTGTGTGTGTATATGTATGTATATATATATATATTAGGGGTGTGTACCGGCCACTTTTCGTGTTTTGTGTTTTGGTTTTGGATCTTTCTTCGTGTTTTGGATCTGGATTGGCTTTGCCAAAATCACCCTTCCGTGTTTTGGGTTCTGGATTTTGTGTTTTAGATCTGTATTTGTTTTTTAAAAAGCATAAAAACAGCTAAAATCACAGAATTTGTGGGTTTTTCTGCTCCTATGCTATTGTTAACCTCAATAACCTTAATTTATACTAATTTCCAGTCTATTCTGAACACCTCACAATAGTGTTTTTATGTCCAAAAGGTTGCACCGAGGTAGCTGGATGACTATGCTAAGCGATACGAGTGGGCGGCACAAACACGTGGCCCATCTAGGAGTGACACTGCAGTGGCAGACAGGATGGCCGTTTGAAAAACTAGGCCCCAAACAGTATATAATGCAAAGAAAAAAAAGAGGTGCAAGATGGAATTGTCTTTGGGCCCTCGTAGGACATGCACACTTTAACAAAACAATCATTCCAGCACCAGGGTCTGCCACACGACTGTGGCTGAAATGATTGGTTCGTTTGGGCCACCACAAAACAAGCTGGCAATTAATCTGTCCCTGCACAAACTGGCTCTACGGAGGCAAGATGTCGTTCTCATCCTCCTCATCCACCAATTCTTCACCCTCTTCAGTGTTGTGTACATCCTCATCCTCACAGAGCATTAATTTGTCCCCACTGGAATCCACCACCACAGGTCCCTCTGTACGTTCTGGAGGCTGGTCTCCCTGGAAGAGTTGATAATTCATTTTTATGAACATCATCTCCACATTTTGTGGAAGCAACCTCCTACGCCTTTTGCTGACAAGGTTCCTGGCTGCACTAAACACTCTTTCGGAGTACACACTGGAGGGGGGGCAACTCAGGTAAAATAGAGCCAGTTTGTACAGGGGCCTCCAAATTGCCTCTTTTTTTCTGCCAGTAGAGGTATGGACTGTCTGACATCCCTACTTAGATGCTGTCACCAATGTAATCCTCCACCATTCTGTCAATGGTACAAGTATCATGCAGTGACAGTAGACATGTCAGAAATTGTTGGCACGTCCTTCAGTCCAGACTAGATGTCCAAACCGGCCCTTGACTTATGACACAGGCGCACGCTTGGCGCTGCTGCTGTGTTGATGCACGTGCGGCTACTGCGCATGCATTTCACACACAAACACAGGAAAAAAAGAATTGTTTATTTTTTGTGGAGCGCACTTTGGGGGTTACACCACCCCAGGGGCTGGCTGGCAACTTTTAGCCTGGGGGGCAAATGCATGCAGGCGGCCTTGGCAGAGGAGTAGCATGTAGCCAGGGTGCCCGAAGAACGTGCGTGCTACGGCGCCGCCCCCCCTCAAGTGTTTCAGGGAGGAGGCGGGTCCATATGGGATTAATGTAAGGTAAAAATAAAGATTAGCGGCAGCCCCCTGTCATAGTGCCCATATGCAGTGCCCCCGTGTGCCACAGGAGAGAACACCCTTATGCAGGCCTCCGGTAGTGCCCCCATATATAGTGCCCCCAGTAGTGGTCACCCTTGTGCAGTGTCCCTTGTGCCCCCAGTAGTAAGCCCCTTAAATAGTGCCCCCAATAGTGGTACCCCCTATGCAGTGCCCCTTAAATAGTGGCCCCAGTCTCCCTCCTACCCCCAGTATTGCCCCAGCAGTGGTCTCTCGATGCAGTGCCCCCAGTGGTAGTCCCCTCCCCCTATGTAGTGCCCCTAGTAGTAGTCCCCTCCCCCCTATGCAGTGCCCCTAGTAGTAGTCCCCTCCCCTAGTAGTAGTCCCCCCCCCTTGTAGTGCCCCTAGTAGTAGTCCCCCCCTTGTAGTGCCCCCAGTAGTAGTAGTACCCCCTTGTAGTGTCCCCAGTAGTAGCCCCCCCTTGTAGCGGCCCCAGTTGTAGTCTCCCTCCTACCCCCAGTATTGCCCTTTATATAGAGCCCCCAGCAGTGGTCTCTCGATGCAGTGCCCCCAGTGGTAGTCCCCTCCCCCTATGTAGTGCCCCTAGTAGTAGTCCCCTCCCCCCTATGCAGTGCCCCTAGTAGTAATCCCCTCCCCTAGTAGTAGTCCCCCCCATGTAGTGTCCCTAGTAGTAGTCCCCCCCTTGTAGTACCCCCAGTAGTAGTAGTAGTACCCCCTTGTAGTGTCCCCAGTAGTAGCCCCCCCTTGTAGTGCCCCCAGTAGTAGTAGTCCCCCCTTGTGCCCCCAGTAGTAGTAGTAGTCCCCCCCTTTGTAGTGCCCCCAGTAGTAGTCCCCCCCATGTAGTGCCCCCAGTAGTAGTAGTCCCCCCTTGTAGTGCCCCCAGTAGTAGTAGTCACCCCCTTGTAGTGCCCCCAGTAGTGGTAGTCCCCTCTTGTAGTGCCCCAGTAGTAGTAGTAGTCCCCCCCTTGTAGTGCCCTCAGTAGTACCCCCCCTTGTAGTGTCCCCAGTAGTAGTAGTAGTCCCCCATCCCCCTTGTAGTGCCCCCAGTAGTAGTAGTAGTGGTCTCCTCTCTCTCTCTCCCCCCCACCCCCAGTAGACACACGTAATATAAAAAACAAAATAAAAAAAACACCTGAATCCCCGCTCCCGCCGCCATCTGCTCCTCCCGGGCCGGGCCGGTCTGCATTATGGGAGAGATGTCATATGACATCATGACGTCTCTCCCATTGCCCACTGCAAGAGCCCGGAAGATGGAGCGGCTCCTGCAGTGGGCTCAGCAGCAGCTAATGAGAGTCTGACAGACTCTCTTTGGCTGCTGTTTACAACAAACACACAGCTGCCGGAGCCGGCGGCTGTGTGTTTGTCACTTGTGTAACGCTGACCGAACTCCGTCCGGTCAGCGCTACACACGCGGTGCAGTCTGTGTCACAGTGACACAGACTGCACCGGCCCGCGGCCTGCATGACGCTGCGGCCCGGGGGGCACATGGCACCCTGCCCCCCGGCCCAGCCCGCCACTGCACCACCCTTTAACAGACTTATGGGACACAGGCGCACGTTTGGCGCTGCTCCTTTGTTGATGCACGTACAGTGCACACAATTCACAAACATAGAAGGAAATGTTTTATTTTTTGTGGAGCGCACTTTGGGGGTTACATCACCCTTTAACAGACAGACGCACGCTTGGCGCTGCTGCTTTGAGGATGCAGGTGAGGCTACAGCCCACACAATTCACAAAGACAGAAAAAAAAGAAGAATTTTTTATGGAGCGCACTTTGGGGGTTACACCACCCTTTAACAGACAGATGCACGCTTGGCGCTGCTGCTTTGAGGATGCAGGTGTGGCTACTGCGCATACATTTCACACAGAAAAAAAAGATTTTATTTTTGTTGGAGCGCACTTTGGGGGTTACACCACCCTTTAACAGACAGACGCACGCTTGGCGCTGCTGCTTTGAGGATGCACGTACAGTGCACACAATTCAGAAACACAGAAGAAAATGTTTTATTTTTGTTGGAGTGCACTTTGGGGGTTACACCACCCTTTAACGGACAGACGCACGCTTGGTGCTGCTGCTTTGAGGATGCACGTACAGTGTACACAATTCACAAACACAGAAAATATTTTTTTATTTTTGTTGGACTGCACTTTGGGGGTTACACCACCCTTTAAGAGATGAGCCAGCTGGCCCTTTACTTATGACACAGGCGAACGCTTAGTGCTGCTTCTTTGTTGATGCACGTGCAGCCACAGTGCACACAATTCACAAACACAGAAAATAATTTTTTATTTTTTGTGGCGCGCACTTTGGGGGTTACACCAGTCTTTAACAGACTTATGGGACACAGGCGCATGCTTGGTGCTGCTCCTTTGTTAATGCCCGTACAGTGCACACAATTCACAAACACAGAAGAAAATGTTTTATTTTTGTTGGAGTGCACTTTGGGGGTTATACCACCCTTTAACAGACAGACGCACACTTGGAGCTGCTGCTTTGAGGATGCAGGTGCGGTTACAGCCCACACAATTCACAAAGACAGAAAAAAAGAAGAATTTTTTATTTTTTGTGGAGCGCACTTTGGGGGTTACACCACCCTTTAACAGACAGACGCACGCTTGGCGCTGCTGCTTTGAGGATGCACATACAGTTCACACAATTCACAAACACAGAAAATAATTTTTTATTTTTGTTGGAGTGCACTTTGGGGTTTACAGCACCCTTTAAAGGACAAGCCAGCTGGCTCTTGATTTATGACACAAGCGCACGCTTGGCGCTACTTTGTTGATGCACGTGCTGCTACTGCGCACACAATTCCCAAACACAGAAAAAAAAAAAAATTTGGGGAGTGCACTTTGGGGGAGCACCCCTGATGCACAGATCACCCCCTGGACAACACTACAGCACCCCTCTAGGACTACAGCCTTTATGGGACACTGCACAACTCAGTCCAGCCAGCCCCTATAGACTTTGGAGTGGACACAGCCCCTATGGACAACAGCAGCACAACACAGCCCAGTCAGCTCCTATGGACTGAGTGGTCACAGCTCCTATGGACAACACAGCCCAACCAGCCCTAGCTCCCACCCTCCCTCTTCACTGTCCACAGCCAGAGTGAGATATGGCGCCGACGCGGGGACCTTTTATAGGATCCAAAACCTGCGAGATCCAGAAGGCGGGATGATGACGTTTTGCCTCGATTTCAGATCCGAGTCAGGCGGGAAAAGTCGAGCCTGACTCGGATCGGGGGGCTCTGATTTCAGAAATCCAAACCCGCTCACCCCTAATATATATATATATATATATATATATATATATATATAATAAAATACACACGGTCCGGCACTCTGTTCCTTCAATGTATGTTGGCCTCCGTGCCTTCCTTAAAATGGTAAATACAATGAGAAAAATAGGCTCACTGGAGGACTTAAATGCAAAATAGAAGGTTTTTACTCCAACCTTGATAAAAGGGCTGTATATGCCCTGGAACGGAGTAAAAACCTTCTATTTTGCATTTAAGTCCTCCAGTTCCGCCTACTTTTCTCATTATATATATATATATATATATATATATATATATAGTCGTGTGGTCCAGCTCTCCTGAATGAACATCTAAGTGGCAGGGTGCCCGTTCATGTTACTCAAATACAGACGGATGGTGCAGCACTCCAGGCGCTTAATGGATTTTATTAAGTGCATGGAGTGCTGCACCATCCGTGTGTGTGTGTGTGTGTATATATATATATATATAAACGACAGGCTCAATCCACGGCACTCAACCATCTGGGGTGCCCTTGGTATGTGACCACACCATCTACATAAAAAAAATAAAAATAAAATATATATATATAAATATATATATATCCATACATACATATATACACTATATACACATATATATATTTACATACATACATATATACACATATATATATATTTACATACATACATATATACACATATATTTACATATATATACATATATACTAGGGATGAGCGGGTTCGGATTTCTGAAATCCGAACCCCCCCGAGCCCCCCCGATCCGAGTAGTATCCGAGTCAGGCTCGACTTTTCCCACCTGACTCAGATCTGAAATCAAGGCAAAACGTCGTTATCCCACCTTCCG
This sequence comes from Taudactylus pleione, assembly GCA_031769625.1. NCBI lineage: Eukaryota > Metazoa > Chordata > Amphibia > Anura > Myobatrachidae > Taudactylus > Taudactylus pleione. The sequence continues at coordinate 95,850 of JAUIMM010000084.1, forward strand.
GATCTCACAGGTTTTGGATTCCATAAAAGGTCCCCGCGTTGTCGCCATTTCTCACTCCGGCTGTGGACAGTGAAGAGGGAGGGTGGGAGCTAGGGCTGGCTGGGCTGTGTTGTGCTGCTGTTGTCCATAGGGGGCTGTGACCGGGCTGTGTTGTGCTGCTGTTGTCCATAGGGGCTGGCTGGGCTGTGTTGTGCTGCTGTCATAGGGGCTGGCTGGGCTGTGTTGTGCAGTCAGTTGTCCATAGGGGCTGTATCCACTCCAAAGTTTATAGGGGCTGGCTGGACTGTGTTGTACAGTGTCCCATAAAGGCTGTAGTCCTAGAGGGGTGCTGTAGTGTTGTCCGGGGGTGATCTGTGCATTAGGGGTGCTCCCCCAAAGTGCACTCCCAAAAATTTTTTATTTTTTTTCTTTGTTTGTGAATTGTGTGCTGTGCGCAGTAGCCGCACGTGCATCTACAAAGTAGCGCCAAGCGTGCGCCTGTGTCATAAATCAAGGGCCGGCTGGCTTGTCCGTTAACGGGTGCTGTAACCCCCAAAGTGCACTCCAAAAAAATAAAAAAAAAATTTTGTGTGTGTTTGTGAATTGTGTGCGCAGTAGCCGCACGTGCATCAACAAAGTAACGCCAAGCGTGCGCCTGTGTCATAAGTAAAGGCCCGGCTGGCTTGAACGTTAAAGGGTGCTGTAACCCCCAAAGTGCACTCCAAACAAAATAAAAAATTATTTTCTGTGTTTGTGAATTGTGTGCACTGTGGCTGCACGTGCATCAACAAAGGAGCAGCACCAAGCTTGCAAAGTGTGCTCCAAAAAAAATATATATTTTTTTTGTGTTTGTGAATTGTGGGCCTGATTCAGAGCCGCTCGTAAGCGGCCGCTCGTTCGCTCTGAGCGATGTTCGCACAGCCGCACATGCGTATGGGTTATTGCAAACCAGTTATTGCAGTTATTGGTTTGTTAAAGTGTGCATGTCCTGTTTATACAACATGAGGGTGGGTGGGAGGGCCCAAGGACAATTCCATCTTGCGCCTCTTTTTTTTCTTTGCATTATATACTGTTTGGGGCCTAGTTTTTCAAACTGCCATCCTGTCTGTCACTGCAGTGTCACTCCTAGATGGGCCACGTGTTTGTGCCTCCCACTCGTATCGCTTAGCATAGTCATCCAGCTACCTCGGTGCAACCTTTTGGACATAAAAACACTATTGTGAGGTGTTCAGAATAGACTGAAAATGAGTGGAAATTAAGGTTATTCAGATTAATAATAGCATAGGAGCAGAAAAACCCACAAATTATGTGATTTTAGCTGTTTCTATGCTTTTTAAAAAACAAATACAGATCCAAAACAAAAAAACCCAGAACCCAAAACATGGAAGGGTGGTTTTGGCAAAACCAATCCAGATCCAAAACACGACGAAAGATCCAGATCCAAACACAAAACACGAAAAGTGGCCGGTGCACACCCCTAATACATACATATATATATATATATATATATATATATGTATATACACACATAGTATCACATACACACATATATGTATATATTACACACACATATATATATATTGTGTATATGGCAGCTATTCAGGGTAATTGATACAGGTCCCTACCTGCCTGGCCTTGGGTGCAGCACTGCTGCTGGTGGGTGGCGGAGGGCCTGGAAGGCTGGCAGAGTGGCTGCTGGGGCGGATCACAGCAAGTCTAGCCAGATGAGGATGCATCAGCTGGGAGGAACAGCGCGGCGGGTCCCCGGAGAGTTACTCTGTGCAACTGGTGGCCGCGTACACACAACAAGCTCTCCAAGAGAGCACCGACGGCTGCGCGGGACTCTGTGTAGTGGAGTTGAGGCAGGACCGCATGACGTCATGCGGTACTCGCGCAGTGCTCCTCTGGGATCGCTGTAATCGGGAGATTTCTTCAGGCAAAGCCCGGACAGGCCCCTTGGGTCCCGCTGGGCCCTAGGCGAGCGCCTTGGATGGATAGCGGAAAATCCAGCCCTGGCACTAGTGGACTTTGTGATATGATCGGGGTAGGGGTCCCTCTGCTGGGGTGGATACCTCCTTACACACAGCAGCCAGGAAACAGCACTCCAGACGTGGGTTTTCGTGCAAGCTGGTCGACACCAGTTTTTATTGTGCAACACCAATAGACAAACAAACCGACCATAAAATAACTCCTAGCCCGGCTGGGCACTGACTAGACAGGTAATTTTCTCTCTACATGTGGCAAGGCCTACTACCTCACCACAAACACAGCACTTTCAAAGGGTCCCAGTGTCTCTGAACAAACCTCTGTGTCTGTTCTCCCCAGGGTGTGTGAGACCCTGCATCTAAACTCTTACACAGCTATATTGAGCCACTTCCAGGTGTAATCCCTAATTACCCTGCTCCCAAGCTGAAAGGCCTAACACCTGAAATGGCCCTGTGGATGAGCCCTCCCTTCTCTCTCACATTCACACCCCCAGGACCCATTCTCCGGCTTTTACCAAAAGCCGACACTCAGATCTGTTTGTAAAACAGACTTTTCCTGAGGGATAAAACACATATTACAGGAATCTGGGACACAAATACACACCATCCCTAGCTTCTCCAGTGCTTCTATCACAACATGTACAAGAATAATAATACTGATTAATATCCGTGACCGAAGGAACAATAGTGATAAACGAATGAATATCCAGATCAGTGACAGAACTAAAATGATCTTGATTAACTGAGGAAATTGGGGAGCTGAAGGAAAAGTCCAGTAAGTCAGTGGTAATAGCAAGGTAGGGAATCCGGGAACACTGTGATAACAGCTGAAAGGGAAATCAGGTAATGCTGAGACAATGGCTAAACAGGGTAATCCAGAAATGCTAGTTGCTGAAAGGGAAAGCAGGTAGTGCTGAGATTATGGCTAAATAGGGTAATCCAGAAATGCTGTAATAGTTGCTGAAAACTCAGGTGCAGGCTGGAGCAGGTAATTGGGAACAACAGGTTCAGGAAAGAATGGGTAGGTTTGGGAACTTAAGGTTCAGGTGGGAGTGGGTAGGTAGAAGGAACAGGACTTGATCCACAGCAGGAAGCAAGGCAGGGTAGCATGGTGCAGGTTTGCAGGGAGCCAGGGACCAACAATGAGTTAGGGCAAGCACCAGAGCACAAGACTAAGGCCAGGAGCGCAGGAACTCTCATAGCTGATGCTGAAACACATGGGTTGCTCTGGCCACTACAGGGAGCTCCAAACCCCCTCATGCACCCAGCAGCAGAGCGTGAGTGGTTGGAGAGATCACCTGACACATGAGGATAGGCCCACTATGTCACATGACCCGAGGCAAGATGGCTGCTCCCATGTACCTGTGATGCTGAGACACTGCTAGACTTACCCTTGCCAGGATGGCCCAATGCTGGCAGACCCCTGCACACACACAATGCCAGTCTCCATGCGCCAGCTCCCTCACTGGAAGGACTGCACCACAGCGCCCCCACCAGTATGGACCGCAACCTACATGCCGCAAAATCCTGGTCGTGACGCATGTAATGTGCGACTGCTCACTCTGTGCATAGGGCAGACTGCTGAGAGGCAGAGAAAGTTGCTCCTTGGCCACTCTGATTGTGGAATACATTTCAGCACTGTTATGTGCCCCCGTAGGGGCCCCGGCTACATTCTAGCAACCAGGGACGCCAGATGACACGGTGATGTCAGCCGTGGGGGTTTGTGGTCCCTACATTTGCCATGGCAGCCAGGACGCCGCTCACCAGCATACCGCCCCCAGCAGCTGTCGTGTATAACACTAATACTCTTAGCTTTGTGGTATTCCTTGTTTGTGTTACGAATTTTATTACTAGCCATTTTAGTGGGAGGGTATTGGGGGTTGATTGGAGTCATTGCATACACATGCCAGCATTCACTATTTAAGTTTCATTGGAAGGCTGCAGGCCGTGGCTGCTGGTGCATAATATTAATAAGTGCATAATTTTACAAGTGCACTTTAACCAAATGTTGGCATTATATTGGCGTCAAACCGAAGGCAAACAGAAGGAGACCACTCTAACCTCAACCCATCCAAAAACCAGAACATTTGGACAAAGTATAAACAAGATATGTAAATTCCCAATCTCTTCTGTACAAGCAACTGCTGTCTGCTTAACCTGGACATTAATCACTGCACTCTGTTTGCTCACTGTAAGAACTTAACACTTTACTTGCTAATGTTTGTGCTGGCTCTCTGATTTTACTAATATTTCAAAGTATAATTTACTGTATCTGTGTCAATTTCAGTTTATCTCTTGGAAATACTTTCTTTCTACCTTAATTATTTGCCAAGCCTGTCATCTGTCTTCTAATACAGTTTACATTAATATTCCATTTCTTCGCCGCTAAATCTCCATTTTTCCTTCACTCAATTATAACCTTTTATCATTGCACAGTTATACCCTCTTCCACTGTACTTTTACTTGCTTCTCTGCAAATCTCCTGCACTTTCTCTCGCAATCATACTTTATTCCTACATCTAGATTTCCTCCCCAAACCTAACCCAGCCACACCATGACCATGTTTTCATCCATTTCCTCCTCCACTCAGTATCTGCCTGATCCTCTGCTTTGCCCCCTTCTTCCACCTTTATCATTTCCCCCTTATCTCCTCCACATCCTCCTTCCTTTATCTCCCCTCCTCTGTCTGCCTTCCTCCCTCTCCTCTCCCATTACTCCACATTTGTTCTCTTCTACCCCACCTGGGTCCTACTACCCAACCGCTAATCCTTCTTCCAAGCCTCCTCTCCATGCCATGCCACCCCACCTCCACCCACATCTCATTAAACTCCCTCCCTGCCCACCACCTTCAGGTTCCCTTCCCAACACTGGTGCCCACACAATCTCTCCACTACTGTACATTCATCTCGGTCACCCAAATTAATCTCACCTTCTTGTCACAGCAAACCTGATAGTCTCATTTACATCTCTCCCATAAACACTGTCCCTCTATCTTGTGCCCTCTAGAATGCCATATCAGTCTGTAATAAACTGCTTCCCACCCATGACCTTTTCATTTCCAAAAACTTGCATCTCCTAGCCATTACTGAAACCTGGATTTCACCCTCTGACACCACTTCCCCTGCAGCTCTCTCTTCTGGGGACCCCACCTTCTCTCACACCCCTCGGCCCAGGGGTCACCATGGTGGTGGTGAGGGGGTCCTTCTATACCCAGGTTACTCCTACCAACTCCTACCCTCTGAACCATCCCTTGCATTCTCTACATTTGAGATTCATGCTATACGCCTCTTCCAACCAGTACACCTGTGAGTAGCTGTCATTTACCATCTCCCTGGCCCTCCCTCTAAGTTCCTTGACAACTTTGCTTCCTGGCTCCCTCACTTTCTCTCCTCGGACCTCCCCTCCATTATCCTTGGTGACTTCAATATTCCAATTGACATCCCCACAGAATCCTCTGCCTCAAAACTCTTTGCCCTCACATTTTCATTTGGTCTCTCCCAATGGACCTCCTCACCCTCACATATGAGTGGGCACTCACTTGATCTAGTCTTCACTCACCGTTGTAATATTTCTGATTATTCCAACTCCCCATTCCCCCTCTCTGACCATCACCTTCTCTCTTTTAACCTATCTCTGTCCTTCCTTTTCTCTACCTCCTAAGGCCACCATCACTAAGTATAACATTGAGGCTATCAATGCCATTTCTTTATCTTTCCTGCTTGACTCGCTTCTCTCCCCTGTCCTTTCTTTCTCCTGCCCTGAACAAACTGCTTCCCTATACAATGCCTCCTTACTTCTGCTCTGGACTCTGTTGCTCTGGCAATCACTACTCACCCTCGCAGATCCACACTACAACCCTGGCATTCCAAATGCGCCAGATATCTGCAAAAGTGTTTAAGAACTGCTGAGCGACAGTGGAGAAGATCATGCTCTAAGGCAGATTTTATCCACTTCAAATTTATGCTCTCATCCTACAGTGCTGCCCTTTTCCTCTCTAAACAGCCCTCATCTCCTTCCTTTCCTCAAATCCCCAGCGTCTCTTCGCCACCTTCAACTCCCTCCTCTGCCCACCCCCTCCTCACCTCCCCTCATCACTCACTGCCCTTGACTTTACTACCTACTTTACATCTAAAATTGATTCCATACGTCAGGACATCATATCCCACCAGTCCCCCTGCCCTACACCTCCTCCTTTCCCGGATCATCCATATCCATCCATATCACCAACTCTGACATGCTTCTCCCCTGTATCTGGAGAAGGACATAGCTCTCATCTGATCCTCCCCCCCTTCCACCTCCCCCCTTGAACCTGTCCCTTCACGTCTCCTCCGTACCTCTCTCCTTGTGCCTGTTCCCATCTTGCCCACCTCCTCAATCTCTCCCTCTCATCTGGCACTGTCCCTTCTGCATTCAAACATGCCCTTGTCTCCCCCATTCTTAAAAAACCTACCCTTGATCCTAACACTCTCTCCAACTACCGTCCCATCTCTCTCCTCCATTTTGCCTCCAAGCTCCTTGAGCGTGTTGTCTACAATTGCCTTACCACCTTTCTTCCCTCCCACTCCCTCCTTGATCCTTTTCAGTCTGGCTTCCGTTCTCTCCACTCCACTGAAACTGCCCTCACAAAAGTCAGCAATGACCTCCTTGCTGCCAAATCCAAGGGCCACTACTCTCTCTGCTTATTCTCCTTAACCTCTCTGCTGCCTTTTGACAGTGTTGACCAGCCTCTCCTGCTGCAAATCCTTCACTCCCTTGGTCTACGTGACACTGCTCTTTCCTGGCTGTCTACTACCTCTCAGACCAGTCCTTCTCTGTCTTTTCTCATGACTCCTCTTCCCCACCACAGCCTCTTACAGTAGGTGTTCTCCAAGGTTCCGTTCTTGGACCTCTACTATTCTCCCTCTATATGTCCTCTCTAGGTGAACTCATCAGCTCTTTTGACCTCCATTATCATCTCTATGCTGATGATACTCAGATCTACCTTTCCTCCCCTGACCTCTCCCCCTCTCTCCTCACTTGTATCTCTAACTGTCTCTCTGCTATTTCTTCCTGGATGTCTCAGCGATTTCTTAAACTTAATATGTCTAAGACAGAGCTGATCATTTTCCAACCCTCCAACATAACCTCACTTCCCATTATTTATTTAACAATTGATGGCACAACTATCTCTTCTAGCCCCAAAATACGCTGTCTTGGAGTTTTCCTGGACTCCTCCCTCTCCTACAAACCACAAATCCAGAGCCTCTCACAGTCCTGTCATTTCCATCTCAAAAATATTCCAATTAGATTAGACCCTTTCTCACCCAGGATGCCACCAAAACCCTCATACACTCACTGGTCATATCCAGATTAGACTACTGTAACCGCCTCTTATCTGGCCTCCCCAACTCCCATCTTTCTCCTCTTCAGTCTGTCCCCAGTGCTGCTGCTCGACTCATCTTTCTCTCCAAATGCTCTACATCTGCCCCCCTCTCCTACAAGCCCTCCACTGACTCCCCTAACCTTTTAGAACCCAATTCAAGGTTCTCACACTCGCTTACAAAGCCCTCACCTATTCTTCTCCCATTTACATCTCTGACCTCATCTCCCTCCACTCTCCTGTCCGCCCCCTTCGCTCAACTAATGCACGCTGCCTCTCATGCCAACTGATTACTTCCTCCCACTCCCGCCTCCAAGATTTTGCCCGTGCTTCTCCCGTGTCAGGACTGTGACTATCTCAGTATGTAAAGATAAACTACATTTGCCAAAGCTCCATTGTGGTCATTGGAGGAGCTATCCTGGTTGCTGGCGTTCCCCACATACAGGGGATAGAGAGTTAAAATGATCATCTGTCTCAAAGGTGCTGTCAGGTTGTGGGATTTCTGATTGCTTATTATTTCAAACCTGATTCCTTTTGGGTCACATGTTCTGAACTTCCTATGGATCACAGACCCATAGTATAAAGCCTGTTACTAACTGTGTCTCAGTGTCTGTGCAACGTAACTTTCAGGTCTTTCTTGGACTCCTGCCAGATCCCTGCTGTGCCTGTGGTTTGCTGTGGACTTTGCTATATCTCTGCCCATGTTCCAGTTAAACTTCTGATACTGGCTACCAGCCACACTACAGAGCTCAGCATTGCCATTGCCTAAGTATTGTTATCCTGCTCCATCGCTGTGGTTGCATCCCCTGCTGGATTATTTACTCTGCCTGTTGTCTTCTACTTCCATGGACCTTGAACTCACCTCTATTACAGTTGTCAACTGCACCGTTACAGTTTCGTCGCCGGACCCTTCGTGGATCGCGGGGCTCAACCCCGCTCTGGATCCCCATCATGCCGCAGGGCTCAGCCCTGCTCTGGACCCTCACTACATAACGGGGCTCAACCCCACTTTGGATCCTCATCACGCTGCAGGGCTCAACCCTGCTCCGGACCTTCACCGCATCGCAGGGCTCAACCCCGTCCCGGATCTTCACTACATCACAGGGCTCAACCCTGCTCTGGATCTTCACTGCATCACAGGGCTCATCCCTGCCTCGGATTTTCACCATGTCTCAGGGCTCAACCCTGTTCTGGATCTTCACTACTTTGCAGGGCTCAACCCTGTTCCAGATTTTCATCACACTACAGGGCTCAACCCTAGTAACGTCCTTTATACCATCCTGAGGTCTTAGCCTCATATTGGACTCAGGGTTCCCTACCACATTAGTATCAGAGACTTTATTTACATATAGGGGTATACTCCTATATTGACTACTGCATATCTGAACTTCTGTGTTGAGACTTTATGTGAAACGTTGCTATATATTTTGCCTGTGAATAAATTCTATTTACTTTTATTCCATGTTATTGAGATTCCATGAAAAGGTCAATCCTAAAACCACCTCAGTTTATAGTGCCCAGTAGGCCTGACTCCTTCCTGGAGTCCCAAGTGTCGGCAGCCGTGACATCCCGACCTTTGAAACTCTCTCCCTCTCCCTATCAGCCTCTCCACCTCTTTACAATCCTTCAAACGGGCTTCCAAGACCCACTACTTTATCAAAGCCTTCCATCCTAACTTGCTGCAACATGCTCCTTCCTCCCTGTTTACCCCATCTCTGTCTCACCTGTTTGTCTGCTCCTCCCATTTAGAATGTAACCTCTTACGAGCAGAGCCTCTAACCTCTTGTGCTTCTCCTTACTTTACTTTCATCTACTTCTTACCCCCCCATCAGGGCACCTAACACTTGGTTACTTATGCTCTGTTGCATATCTAGGTGTTATGGTCACTAATGTAGCAATGTATATTATCCATGTCCTTGTCCTATATTGTACTTTAAGTCACTTGTCAAATTATTTGTCTATGTACTTTGTAAGGCGCTGCGGAACACTTGTGGCGCCATATAAATAAAGCATATTATTAATAATAATAACAAGGGGACTGGATCCAGCAGGCAGTCTGATTGGTTCCTAGAAGGATAAAAGTCAGGCAGCCTCCCTGCCAGTTATAGTATGCATGCCAGTCATAGTTGTGACCAGTGTCCTGCAACCTGCTGACTTGTTTAGATTCCTGGCTCTCCTGCTACTGTCCTGCTGCAAGTGTCCCCAGAGCATTTACATCACAAGGTCTTCATATAAGAACCAGCTTGATGGTCTTCTCATGCTTTTATTGGCTAATTTATGTACGCCCTGAAAACAGTGTTTAAACGGTCTGATACACCTGCGTTTTTCTAACCACCCCCGTTACCTCCCCAACATGCTGACTACCTGTTACTGACTTTGCGAGTGAATCCTCTATGTGAGCATATACACAATTCAATTGCTGCACACGTGCAGTGCGGCTTACATGCATGCGCAATGGCAAACAATCATTCAATCTGCGTAAATATGGGCATTTTGTCCATCTCTGAATCAGGCTCTATGTGAAATAGCAGCATGTGACTATTTTCTGCATTCTGAGATGCTATAGCCATTTTTAATGGGGACAAGCTGGTGAAAATCTATTTAATAGACACAAATGTCTTTCTAATAAAATAAGAATTGTAACCCAGGACTGGGTTATAATGCTGGTATTTAATTGCATGTGTAAAACAGCTATGATGTAATGAGTGCTGTGTGCTCCTTTCAGCTGGGTTCGTGATTGGCTGTCATACATGCTGAGGTGATGTCTTCAGAAGTTATGGGTGCATTGTACGGTAGAATAGACACAGGGCAAGCAGCTGCCTGACCAATCAATGTCCTCTAAACTGAGCCACCTCTGTGTGCAAACAGAATCTCTAATAGGACATAGATAACCTTAACAAACAGTGTTACTGGTATCTATTAACCCTTTATTTTCAGAGAATTATGTAAAAAGGTGGATTTTAGCTTACTTACATTCTATTAGCAAACACATTGTAAATAATGTGATCTTATAACATAATGTACTCAGATACAGTTTTCCTGCAAAAGTTGTATTCATTTCTCCATAAACAGAAAAATGGTAAAATATATTGTCACAGTATATAATACTGTGTACCTTATTTTTTTATGATAACAATTTCCCCACAAAAAAATAAACAACTACCTGATGTTACCACCTTCTGTATACAATATTGCATTATATTTTCTTTTTTCTGTATATAATATTGACACTACACTGAATATTGTAACAAATAATGCCCTAACCAGAAAATATTCCTATATTACATTACAAATTACCTAGTATGTTCACAATTCGATAAAAATAAAAATGCCTAGCACTATTAACATCATATATATTATTAAATATTAATTGCTCAAATCAATTCCCCGACAGCACATGAAAACAAATAGGGCATGCTGGAAGCTATCAATGACAAAGTGCACTGGCCATCAAAGTGCGCCCACCTCCCTCCTGGCAAAGTGGAAATGATAAAAAAAATTAACAACATATGGATGGGCTCCACTATGATCTGCAATGTATAAAATAACAATGACTATTCAGTGAATAAGTGCAAATATGAAACAGGATACAAAAATATAATAATTACAGTGTATAATAATTACAGTGGATACAATAAAAAGATACAATAATTACAATGTATATCCATAAAGTGAATAAAGTTTTTATTTCTCCTCATTTTCACATTCGTTCACTTTTTTTCTCTCTGAAACGTTCATGCGAATTGTTTAAATGGGAAGAATCTGTAGCACCTAATATTAAACAAGTCCACATGGAGTAACATTGTAATAACAGCAATAAAATGATATCTAAATACAGACCATATTGTTAAAAAAAAAGTTTCTCAAACATGGGGACTAAATATGTATTCACTGACAATACACAACAACATGTTTAAAATTGCATATAATGGTCAATAATATTAACAAACTTTCACAAAACAGCCAAAGGGAAAGTATGATAAAATCATGTATATGTGACTAATAGGAAAATATCTGGTTTATGTCTCTTGTGCTCACTCCTCCTTGGCTGGCCACCTGGGGGTGCTTTATGCTTCTTGTGAGGGTACAATATAACTGTATATTTATTATGCAAACACAAGCACTAAATCAGTATAAACTTAACACAATGAAAGGTGAGTTTAGCACATGCCATAACCATGTAACTCAGTGCACTGATGTCACCTGTTGCCTGGGGATCGGTATGGAATCCCGACGCCAAAAGACCGGCACAAGTGAAGATCCCGACAGCTGTAAAGGTAAGTACTAACTAACCTAACCCCCCTAACCCTAACCCTCCTTTAGGGGTGCCTAACCCTAACATCCCCCCAAGTGACTAACCCTAACCCCCCCCTGTAAGTGCCTAATCCCCCCTGTAAGTGCCTAAACCTAACCTCCCCTTCCACGCAGCCTAAACCTAAGTCTCCCGGGGGGGTGCCTAACCCTAACGCCCCCTTCCCTTAGTCTAAACCTAAACCTCCTGAAGGGGTGCCTAACCCTAAGTCCCCCCCACGGGAGCCCCTAACCTAACCCCCCCCCCCCCGCGGCTGTCCACGCCCGGCGCCCGGCTTACCTTCAATCGGTATGCCAGGCGTTGGGCTCCCAGTGTAGGTAAAATGACAGATGTTGGGATTTCAACATCTGTCATTAGACCCCTGCCGGGATTAGACAGTCGGGATGCCGGCGGTCGGCATTTCGACCGTCTGCTTCCTGACTCCATCCCGTTGTCAGGAGGCTCCTTGGCCCCATATTCTTCTACCATTGATCCAGAACTAGGTTCCCCTGCTCCATCTGGTCCACCAAGTAATAAGACTCACAGGGAGCAAAGCTCTGCATAAGCATGAATGGGTTTCTTAGTCCAGCAGGAGCCTAACACTGCAATTAATGGACTTCTTGCATCTTTTTAATTATATTCTTATTTCTTATTTTATTGTTGACATAATAAATGATAATAAAAACCATTTATATTTAACAGAATCCTCATTGCTGTCAATGACTGAAAGTACATATTGCATTTTATTAAATCAACAATTATCTTTGAACCAGCGCAGTGATTCTATTTAATTGAAAGTACATTTTCACAATTTTCTATTTGCTTTCTTGAGGGAATATTTTTCATATATTTGGTAATGTTTTTATTTGTGCTGCACTTTATTTGACTATAATAAATTTCTGATATTGGGTGTTTATTGTATTTATTACTGTATCATATGATTGTTGATATAGTTATTGTTTGAGACAGTTCTCTAATATATGAACAGGTGGCTATAGTGGTCTTTTCTACTATGGAGATTGAATGAAATGTTCTGCTATGATATCATTTGGAAGTGTATAGATAAAATGACTTTATTATACTTTATTTTATATATTTTTTTAACAAAACATTTTTATTGAACCACTGAAAGAGAAGGGTTACAGCATGTTATACACAGTAGCAATTGTTACAAGAACATAAAAATAAATAAAGCAACCAAAGTTGACATTACAGTTGCAATATGATAGAGCAAAAAAAATGTCCAGTGGATACTAAATAGAATATTAAACAAACAATAAAGCTGGGTACACATCTGGGAGCTCTATCTGCTGACCTACCGTCATGCCGACAGTGAGGTCGATCAGGTACGCTATACACACTTACCAATCAGCCACTCAATGTGTCTGTCTGTGCTGACATCATACTGGGCGGGCATTTGAATTTGCATGCTCAGTTGAGATGTCATTCACCATTGGTCCCTGCAGTAAGTCTATGGGTGGTTGGCAGGTCACCCGTACCCACAGCAAGATGCACTGATATATCTGCACATATATCGAGCATCGGCTGTGCTGCAGGGCTAATGCAATATGTCTGAACAACATTGTTCACAGGCATAGTGTCTGTACACTCCCGCAGATACCACAAATAATATATTATACGTTCGATAGAATGGAAGATATATCGTCCAGTGTGTACCCAGCTTAAGAGGTTTATGTGTCAAGCAGTGAGAAGTGGACCAGTGGAGAAGTTGCCAATAACAACCAATCAGATCCTACCTAATATGTTATAGACTGTAATTGATAAATGCTACTTCAAAGCTGATTGGCTGTTAGGGGCAACGTTTCCTCTGGTCCACTTCTCCAGGCTTTTCACTGCTTGATACATCAACCCCTTAGACACCTCAGATATCAACTAAATACAGAGCACGACCAGGCCGACCATCCCACCGAAAATCAGATATTGATGGGAGTATCCCCTTCTAAAGTTTAACAGCATACCAGGTAGTAGTACGAGGGTTGTTCAAAAAGTAATGCCTAAATGCTCATAACTTTGAAATAATATGCAATATTTATTTGAAACATTGTCAGTTTGTAGTTTACTATGTATGCTAGCTATATATGTATTTTTGTTTAGGTAGTCCAAGAAATACCATGGAATCCAAGATGAAACAAAGAGCCGTCATTGAATTTCTGGAAAAATAAGGCTGCAGTGCTACGGAAATCCACAGAAGACTGAAAAAAGTGTATGATGAGCTTACAATTGACTATAGCAATGTCAGAAGGTGGATGAAGCGTTTTCAATTGGGAGAATCGTCCGTGTGCGACAAACCTCGTGGTGGCAGACCATCAACTGCAGTGACAACAGAGAACCGACACAAAGTTGATGCCATGATTCAGAAAGACCGTCGTGTGACCATCAGAGATGTCAGTGATGAATTTGAATGTAGCCATGGCACTGTAAAAACACTAATCAATTATTTGGGATATCGTAAAGTGTGTGCTAAATGGGTTCCAAAGCAATTAACTAGGGATCATAAGGGTGTTAGTGTGCAATGACCTTTTGACCAACTTGGAAGCCAACCTTGAGACGTTTTTGGAATATGTCATTACAGGAGATGAGACCTGGGTATTCCTTTATGACCCAGAAACAAAGGCTCAGTCAAAGGAATGGAAACACCTAAGTTCACCTAGGCCAATAAAGTTTAAATCACAGTGATCCATAAACAAAATCATGGCCACATTCTTCTGGGATTGCCGAGGTGTTATTCTCATCGATTACTTGGAACAAAACCAATCAATCAACAGTAATCGATACATTATTACACTTAAGAAGCTGAAAGAAGCCATCCGCAAAAAAAGGTCAACAATTCAACTATCAAATGTCATCTTACACCACGACAATGCCAGACCTCACACTTCGATGGCAACATCTGCGACCATTGCCAAATTGGGGTGGGCAATAATGCCACATCCACCATACATCCTGATTTGGCCCCTTCTGATTTTCATTTGTGTGGCCCTCTCAAAAACTGTTACCATGGTCAACATTTTGAAGACATAGAGGTTGTTAAAAACTTCATACGTTCCTGTGTCAAACACCAACCACTGGAATTTTTCCAAAGTGGATTCACAGCTTGAGTTGAGAGGTGGAGAAAATGTTTGAGGGCAGATGGTGAATATTTTGAGTAGAGTCATTATGTTACTAAGACTTCAAAGTATTTTACTGCAAATTTACAAATCTGTATCTATAATAAAATTTGAGTTGTGAGCATTTAAGCATTACTTTTTGAACAACTCTCGTATTATGCTCTATTTCCATTGCACTGAGATGCTATGCAGTGCTGTACAAAGAATGTGCTTTGTTTTATCTGTCTTTGTACTAACGGATCTTACAATCAATTCAGAGGTGGATGCAAATGTTGCCGCCACTGCATCTTTGTACGCAGCAACTGTGCGACAATATGCAAAAGCCGCAGGAGGCGTCTTGTGTAAAAAACACCCACTGCCATCTTCTCTGATCCGCTGCCTGTGTATGAAACGCAGCATCAGATCAACATCATGACCATCAGTCGCAGCATCACATCTCTAAATAACCCTCATGTTACTCCGGATGCCCCGGCAAAGCTAGGCTGCTGGAGCCAGTGCAACTGCTTCCAAGGACAGTCACTGGCTTTGGCACGCCCAGAAAATAGGACCAACACGCTTCCTTTTTCTGCTTCCTGTCGCCACCCCGAAAAGCCTGCAGCCTGTCAATCAGGCTGCGGCTAGCTGGGCACTGCGACTGAAGCACCATTGTGATACATGCGCACTGTGGTTCCCGCACAAGTGCAGTACCGAAAACATTGGCCAAATGCAACCCAGTCGGGACTGAATCAGCCCCATAGATAGGAAACAACAGTGACGTGGTTTTTGCAGCACTGAAGATACTATGAAAATAAGCCTCTGGGCAGGATCGCATCCAGTATAATTGGGACATGTTAAGTGGTCAGAAGATGGTCAATAGGGGCATCTATGTCATATTCTAACCCTATATATGAACATATCCAATAATGATCCTTTCAATTTTGATTTGTTCTTTATTGGGCATCATATTGCAGTATTGTGTCCACTTGCCTGAGTTATCACAGTGTTGTTTGGTCAGTAAGTTCATTCATTCAGGGGGGTTGCTTCTAAGCCAACACCAAATATGTAGTTTTACCTTTAATGTGTACTCGGTGAGATGATCCACATGTACTTGTAATTCATATTGCACTGTCACCACATACCTTACAGCACCGATAAGGGAATGGTATACTCACCTTCATATAGCACAGTCACCACATACCTTACAGCACCGATGAGGGAATGGTATACTCACATTCATATAGCACAGTCACCACATACCTTACAGCACCGATGAGGGAATGATATACTCACCTTCATATAGCACAGTCACCACATACCTTACAGCACTGATGAGGGAATGATATACTCACCTTCATATAGCACAGTCACCACATACCTTACAGCACTGATGAGGGAATGATATACTCACCTTCATATAGCACAGTCACCACATACCTTACAGCACCGATGAGGGAATGGTATACTCACCTTCATATAGCACAGTCACCACATACCTTACAGCACCGATGAGGGAATGGTATACTCACATTCATATAGCACAGTCACCACATACATTACAGCACTGATGAGGGAATGGTATACTCACATTCATATAGAACAGTCACCACATATCTTACAGCACTGATGAGGGAATGGTATACTCACCTTCATATAGCACAGTCATCACATACCTTACAGCACCGATGAGGGAATGGTATACTCACCTTCATATTGCAAAATCACCACATACCTTACAGCACCGATGAGGGAATGAAATACTCACCTTCATATAGCACAGTCACCACATATCTTACAGCACCGATGAGGGAATGATATACTCACCTTCATATAGCACAGTCACCACATACCTTACAGCACCAATGAGGGAATGATATACTCACCTTCATATAGCACCGTCACCACATACCTTACAGCACCGATGAGGGAATGGTACACTCACCTTCATATAGCACAGTCACCACATACCTTACAGCAACGATGAGGGAATGGTATACTCACCTTCCTATAGCACCGTCACCACATACCTTACAGCACCGATGAGGGAATGATATACTCACATTCATATAGCACAGTCACCACATACCTTACAGCACCGATGAGGGAATGGTATGCTCACCTTCATAAAGCACAGTCACCACATACCTTACAGCACCGATGAGGGAATGGTATGCTCACCTTCATATAGCACAGTCACCACATACCTTACAGCACCGATGAGGGAATGGTATACTCACCTTCATATAGCACAGTCACCACATACCTTACAGCAACGATGAGGGAATGGTATACTCACTTTCATATAGCACAGTCACCACATACCTTACAGCACCGATGAGGGAATGATATACTCACATTCATATAGCACAGTCACCACATACCTTACAGCACCGATGAGGGAACGGTATACTCACCTTCATAAAGCACAGTCACCACATACCTTACAGCACCGATGAGGGAATGGTATACTCAGCTTCATATAGCACAGTCACCACATATCTTACAGCACTGATGAGGGAATGGTATACTCACATTCATATAGCACAGTCACCACATATCTTACAGCACTGATGAGGGAATGGTATACTCACCTTCATATTGCACAGTCACCACATACCTTACAGCACCGATGAGGGAATGGTATACTCAACTTCATATAGCACAGTCACCACATTCCTTACAGCACCGGTGAGGGAATGGTATACTCACATTCATATAGCACAGTCATCACATACCTTACAGCACTGATGAGGGAATGATATACTCACATTCATATAGCACAGTCACCACATACCTTACAGTACTGATGAGGGAATGGTATACTCACATTCATATTGCACAGTCACCACATACCTTACAGCACTGATGAGGGAATGGTATACTCACTTTCATATAGCACAGTCACCACATACCTTACAGCACCGATGAGGGAATGATATACTCACATTCATATACAGTAGCACAGTCACCACATACCTTACAGCACCGATGAGGGAATGGTATACTCACCTTCATATTGCACAGTCACCACATACCTTACAGCACCAATGAGGGAATAGTATACTCACCTTCATATAGCACAGTCACCACATACCTTACAGCACCGATGAGGGAATGGTATACTCACCTTCATATTGCACAGTCACCACATACCTTACAGCACCGATGAGGGAATAGTATACTCACCTTCATATAGCACCGTCACCACATACCTTACAGCACTGATGAGGGAATGGTATACTCACATTCATATAGAACAGTCACCACATATCTTACAGCACTGATGAGGGAATGGTATACTCACCTTCATATAGTACAGTCATCACATACCTTACAGCACCGATGAGGGAATGGTATACCCACCTTCATATAGCACAGTCACCACATACCTTACAGCACCGATGAGGGAATGGTATACTCACCTTCATATAGCACAGTCACCACATACCTTACAGCACCGATGAGGGAATGATATACTCACATTCATATAGCACAGTCACCACATACCTTACAGTACCGATGAGGGAATGATATACTCACATTCATATAGCACAGTCACCACATACCTTACAGCACCGATGAGGGAATGGTATACTCACATTCATATAGCACAATCACCACATACCTTACAGCACCGATGAGGGAATGGTATACTCACCTTCATATAGTACAGTCACCACATACCTTACAGCACCGATGAGGGAATGATATACTCACATTCATATAGCACAGTCACCACATACCTTACAGCACCGATGAGGGAATGGTATACTCACCTTCATAAAGCACAGTCACCACATACCTTACAGCACCGATGAGGGAATGATATACTCACATTCATGTAGCACAGTCACCACATACCTTACAGCACCGATGAGGGAATGATATACTCACATTCATATAGCACAGTCACCACATACCTTACAGCACCGATGAGGGAATGGTATACTCACCTTCATAAAGCACCGTCACCACATACCTTACAACACCGATGAGGGAATGGTATACTCACCTTCATAAAGCACCGTCACCACATACCTTACAACACCGATGAGGGAATGGTATACTCACCTTCATATAGCACCGTCATCACATACCTTACAGCACCAGTGAGGGAATGGTATACTCACATTCATATAGCACAGTCACCACATACCTTACAGGACCGGTGAGGGAATGGTATACTCACCTTCATATAGCACAGTCACCACATACCTTACAGCACCGATGAGGGAATGATATACTCACATTCATATAGCACAGTCACCACATACCTTACAGCACCGATGAGGGAATGGTATATACTCACCTTCATAAAGCACAGTCACCACATACCTTACAGCACCAATGAGGGAATGGTATACTGACATTCATATAGCACAGTCACCACATACCTTACAGCACTGATGAGGGAATGGTATACTCACCTTCATATAGCACAGTCATGACATACGTTACAGCACCGATGAGGGAATGATATACTCACCTTCATATAGCACAGTCATGACATACGTTACAGCACCGATGAGGGAATGATATACTCACATTCATATAGCACAGTCACCACATACCTTACAGCACCGATGAGGGAATGGTATACTCACCTTCATAAAGCACAGTCACCACATACCTTACAGCACCGATGAGGGAATGATATACTCACCTTCATATAGCACCGTCACCACATACCTTACAACACTGATGAGGGAATGGTATACTCACCTTCATATAGCACCGTCACCACATAACTTACAGCACCGGTGAGGGAATGGTATACTCACATTCATATAGCACCGTCACCACATACCTTACAGCACCGGTGAGGGAATGGTATACTCACCTTCATATAGCACAGTCACCACATACCTTACAGCACCGATGAGGGAATGATATACTCACATTCATATACAGTAGCACAGTCACCACATACCTTACAGCACCGATGAGGGAATGGTATACTTACCTTCATATAGCACAGTCACCACATACCTTACAGTACCGATGAGGGAATGGTATACCCACCTTCATATAGCACAGTCACCACATACCTTACAGCACCGATGAGGGAAAGGTATACTCACCTTCATATAACACAGTCACCACATACCTTACAGCATCGATGAGTGAATGGTATACTCACATTCATAAAGCACAGTCACCACATACCTTACAGCACTGATGAGGGAAAGGTATATTCGCACATTCATATTGCACAATCACCACATACCTTACAGCACTGATGAGGGAATGGTATACTCACCTTCATATAGCACAGTCACCACATACCTTACAGCACTGATGATGGAATGGTATAGTCACCTTCATATTGCACAGTCACCACATACCTTACAGCACTGATGAGGGAATGGTATACTCACCTTCATATAGCACAGTCACCACATATCTTACAGCACTGATGAGGGAATGGTATACTCACCTTCATATTGCACAGTCACCACATACCTTACAGCACCAATGAGGGAATGGTATACTCAACTTCATATAGCACAGTCACCACATTCCTTACAGCACCGGTGAGGGAATGGTATACTCACATTCATATAGCACAGTCATCACATACCTTACAGCACTGATGAGGGAATGATATACTCACATTCATATAGCACAGTCACCACATACCTTACAGCACTGATGAGGGAATGGTATACTCACATTCATATTGCACAGTCACCACATACCTTACAGCACTGATGAGGGAATGGTATACTCACTTTCATATAGCACAGTCACCACATACATTACAGCACCGATGAGGGAATGATATACTCACATTAATATACAGTAGCACAGTCACCACATACCTTACAGCACTGATGAGGGAATGGTATACTCACCTTCATATTGCACAGTCACCACATACCTTACAGCACCAATGAGGGAATAGTATACTCACCTTCATATAGCACAGTCACCACATACCTTACAGCACCGATGAGGGAATGGTATACTCACCTTCATATTGCACAGTCACCACATACATTACAGCGCCGATGAGGGAATAGTATACTCACCTTCATATAGCACCGTCACCACATACCTTACAGCACTGATGAGGGAATGGTATACTCACATTCATATAGAACAGTCACCACATATCTTACAGCACTGATGAGGGAATGGTATACTCCCCTTCATATAGTACAGTCATCACATACCTTACTGCACCGATGAGGGAATGGTATACCCACCTTCATATAGCACAGTCACCACATACCTTACAGCACCGATGAGGGAATGGTATACTCACCTTCATATAGCACAGTCACCACATACCTTACAGCACCGATGAGGGAATGGTATACTCACCTTCATGTAGCACAGTCACCACATACCTTACAGCACCGATGAGGGAATGATATACTCACATTCATATAGCACAGTCACCACATACCTTACAGCACCGATGAGGGAATGGTATACTCACCTTCATAAAGCACCGTCACCACATACCTTACAACACCGATGAGGGAATGGTATACTCACCTTCATAAAGCACCGTCACCACATACCTTACAACACCGATGAGGGAATGGTATACTCACCTTCATATAGCACCGTCATCACATACCTTACAGCACCGGTGAAGGAATGGTATACTCACATTCATATAGCACAGTCACCACATACCTTACAGGACCGGTGAGGGAATGGTATACTCACCTTCATATAGCACAGTCACCACATACCTTACAGCACCGATGAGGGAATGATATACTCACATTCATATAGCACAGTCACCACATACCTTACAGCACCGATGAGGGAATGGTATATACTCACCTTCATAAAGCACAGTCACCACATACCTTACAGCACCGATGAGGGAATGGTATACTGACATTCATATAGCACAGTCACCACATACCTTACAGCACTGATGAGGGAATGGTATACTCACCTTCATATAGCACAGTCATGACATACCTTACAGCACCGATGAGGGAATGATATACTCACATTCATATAGCACAGTCACCACATACCTTACAGCACCGATGAAGGAATGGTATACTCACCTTCATATTGCACAGTCACCACATACCTTACAGCACCGATGAGGGAATGGTATACTCACCTTCATATAGCACAGTCATCACATACCTTACAGCACTGATGAGGGAATGGTATATACTCACTTTCATATTGCACAGTCACCACATACCTTACAGCACCGATGAGGGAATGATATACTCACCTTCATATAGCACAGTCACCACATACCTTACAGCACCGATGAGGGAATGGTATACTCACCTTCATATTGCACAGTCACCACATACCTTACAGCACCGATGAGGGAATGGTATACTCACCTTCATATAGCACAGTCACCACATACCTTACAGCACCGATGAGGGAATGATATACTCACATTCATATAGCACAGTCACCACATACCTTACAGCACCGATGAGGGAATGGTATACTCACCTTCATATAGCACAGTCACCACATACCTTACAGCACCGATGAGGGAATGATATACTCACATTCATATAGCACAGTCACCACATACCTTACAGCACCGATGAGGGAATGATATACTCACATTCATATAGAACAGTCACCACATATCTTACAGCACCGATGAGGGAATGGTATACTCACCTTCATATTGCACAGTCACCACATACCTTACAGCACCGATGAGGGAATAGTATACTCACCTTCATATAGCACAGTCACCACATACCTTACAGCACCGATGAGGGAATGGTATACTCACCTTCATATAGCAAGGTCACCACATACCTTACAGCACCGATGAGGGAAAGGTATACTCACCTTCATATAGCACAGTCACCACATACCTTACAACACCGATGAGGGAAAGGTAAACTCACCTTCATATAGCACAGTCACCACATACCTTATAACACCGATGAGGGAATGGTATGCTCACCTTCATATAGCACCGTTACCACATACCTTACAGAACCGATGAGGGAATGGTATACTCACATTCATATAGCACCGTCACCACATACCTTACAGCACCGGTGAGGGAATGGTATACTCACCTTCATATAGCACAGTCACCACATACCTTACAGCACCGATGAGGGAATGGTATACTCACCTTCATATTGCACAGTCAACACATACCTTACAGCACCGATGAGGGAATGGTATACTCACATTCATATAGCACCATCATCACATACCTTACAGCACCGATGAGGGAATGGTATACTTACATTCATATAGCACAGTCACCACATACCTTACAGCACCGATGAGGGAATGGTATATACTCACCTTCATATAGCACAGTCACCACATACCTTACAGCACCAATGAGGGAATGGTATACTCAACTTCATATAGCACAGTCACCACATTCCTTACAGCACCGATGCGGGAATGATATACTCACATTCATATAGCACAGTCATCACATACCTTACAGCACTGATGAGGGAATGATATACTCACATTCATATAGCACAGTCACCACATACCTTACTGCACTGATGAGGGAATGGTATACTCACATTCATATTGCACAGTCACCACATACCTTACAGCACTGATGAGGGAATGGTATACTCACCTTCATATAGCACAGTCACCACATATGTGGTACCCCGAGTGTTGGGAGTACCCCTAAATACCAGTAAAAGACCTGTAATACAGTATTCCTAAAGATTATATTTATGTTGATGAGTTGGGGTCGGGAAAAGGTTTATTATTGACATAGTGGTTATATAATATTTAGATGTAAGATGTGGTGCGTTTAATGTTGATGCTCGACCCAACACTAATCTAATTCTCCTGGAAGTGTGGCTTCTACTACTGGCCTAGCCCGGCGGTGATGGTGAACGCACGAGGCAAGAACCCCTAACTGAACTGTAGAGGGGAGCCCTGCATGTCCTCGTGGCAATGGATAGCGGCCAATAGGATTATAAATGAGCACTGCACGCGACCCCGGCGGGAGTAGAGGGGCGCGGGCGAAAAGGACCCGGAGGGAGCTGATATATAGAGGACTGCCTAGTGGCGGTGGAGAAGTCCTGAGGTAGCGGCAACTAGAGGTGAACGTGTGTCGTGTTGCTCACCTGAAGGACGGCTGCGTGTGAGTTCCACTGGCTGTCTGGGCGGCAGGAGATCCTGAGACTTCGTCTGCCATAGGAGGAGGCTTGTTCCGGAGTGAGGCGGGAGGCGGAGCTGTCCATCAGGACACCATCAGAGGCGGACTGTGGGCGGAGAGTCGCGGTGGCTTGGTCCGTCCTCGGAGGTGGAGAAGGGGCGGTGACGCAGCAGGGCGAAACTCCCATCTCCGTGTGGGCAGCACAGGAGAGGTCTGTACCTAAAGAAACAAGCACCACTCAGTATCACTATTGTGCCCCTCAGCTGTCAGGCTATAATTACACAAGCAGCTATATCACCCTAGACAGCAGGAACTGTCCACCTAACTGCTTATCAGAGACAGCATAGCTAACTCTGCAGCCCAGAAAGACAGTAGAGAAAAGCAGCCAATGCGGTTTAATAGTGCCTAGGCTGTCTCCCAAATCAGTTGTAACCACGGCCCAGAGACATATCGTATATATATAATTAACACTGTCCGCCTCTGCAAGCTCAGCGCTTATATCAGCAGTGGAGAGTACTTAGGAACTCACAATAGATATAAGGAATTTACCCTTCTGGAACTATATAAGACAGCACTGCTGCATTTTTAGTGAGACCCTGCCAAACAGCTACCCTTGTATCCCGCAAAGTACTCCACAGCCTAGACCGTGTCATAGTCTATGCAGCACTAATACTGCACTCTGTACATTAAAGGGAGAGGACTAAGTTAACCACTGTGCTCATACTACAGAGCAGGATTACCGAAAGTAGCTTTGGGAACAGACAGTATAGACAAGAATTTCCTCGTGCCTAATTAAACAAACAGGCAAATAAAGATAGACAGAACAGTACAGCGGAGATAATAGCAGGAATCCATCAGTTACCACGGGCAAGACATCTAATTTACTAATGGGGTCATAAACTCCGTGGAGTAACACTTGTGCACCAACGTTAACAACTTAGCTGGCCAGCCACGGGGAAAGTGAACTATTTTGAACTGTTATTGCCTTGTGGCTTTGAATGTTATTAATGTTATTGTGTATGAGTATTGTTATATTGATTGCGTAGGTCAGATTATATGACTAAAGTGCTAAGTTAACTAACTTGAGTTACAGATACGACAGCTGTGGAAACTTCGTTGTTCCTGTGAAATAAAAATAACCATAGGACCTGTGTCCCTTTACTGCAGTGAACTGTTAGAAATTGTTACATGTTTGTAGTAGTGAAAGGTATTAAGACATATCTGGTTATTAAGTATATCGTATAATACTGTTTGCAACTGTTTATCATATTAATAAACAAAAGCATTTTTAACGCCAATTACTTTAATATAGTGTGTGGCGATTCATAAACTACTGTCATATCTTAAGGGAAATAGTGTCTTAAGACGCACCCGCTACATATTTCCACACCAGAACGTGGGTGTGTTGGGGTGCAACACATACCTTACAGCACCGATGAGGGAATGATATACTCACATTCATATACAGTAGCACAGTCACCACATACCTTACAGCACCGATGAGGGAATGGTATACTCACCTTCATATTGCACAGTCACATCATACCTTACAGCACCGATGAGGGAATATTATACTCACCTTCATATTGCACCGTCACCACATACCTTACAGCACCGATGAGGGAATGGTATACTCACATTCATATAGAACAGTCACCACATATCTTACAGCACTGATGAGGTAATGGTATACTCACCTTCATATAGCACAGTCATCACATACCTTACAGCACCGATGAGGGAATGGTATACCCATCTTCATATAGCACGGTCACCACATACCTTACAGCACCGATGAGGGAATGGTATACTCACCTTCATATAGCACGGTCACCACATACCTTACAGCACCGATGAGGGAATGATATACTCACATTCATATAGCACAGTCACCACATACCTTACAGCACCGATGAGGGAATGGTATACTCACCTTCATATAGCACCGTCACCACATACCTTACAGCACAGATGAGGGAATGGTATACTCACATTCATATAGCACCGTCACCACATACCTTACAGCACCGATGAGGGAATGGTATACTCACCTTCATATAGCACAGTCACCACATACCTTACAGCACCGATGAGGGAATGGTATACTCACCTTCATATTGCACAGTCAACACATACCTTCCAGCACCGATGAGGGAATGGTATACTCACATTCATATAGCACCGTCATCACATACCTTACAGCACCGATGAGGGAATGGTATTCTTACATTCATATAGCACAGTCACCACATACCTTACAGCACCGATGAGGGAATGGTATACTCAGCTTCATATAGCACAGTCACCACATACCTTACAGCACCGATGAGGGAATGGTATACTCACATTCATATAGCACAGTCACCACATACCTTACAGCACCGATGAGAGAATAGTATACTCACCTTCATATAGCACAGTCACCGCATACCTTACAGCACCGATGAGGGAATGGTATACTCACCTTCATATTGCACTGTCACCACATACCTTAAAGCACCGATGAATGAATGGTATACTCACCTTCATATAGCACAGTCACCACATACCTTACAGCTCCGATGAGGGAATGGTATACTTACATTCATGTAGCACAGTCACCACATACCTTACAGTACCGATGAGGGAATGGTATACTCACATTCATATAGCACAGTCACCACATACCTTACAACACCGATGAGGGAATCGTATACTCACATTCATATAGCACAGTCACCACATACCTTACAACACCGATGAGGGAATGGTATACTTACATTCATATAGCACAGTCACCACATACCTTACAGCACCGATGAGGGAATGGTATATACTCACCTTCATATAGCACAGTCACCACATACCTTACAGCACCGATGAGGGAATGGTATACTTACATTCATATAGCACAGTCACCACATACCTTACTCCACCGATGAGGGATTGGTATACTCACCTTCATATAGCACAGTCACCACATACCTTACAGCACCGATGAGGGATTGATATACTTACATTCATATAGCACAGTCACCACATACCTTACTCCACCGATGAGGGATTGGTATACTCACCTTCATATAGCACATTCACCACATACCCTACAGCACTGATGAGGGAATGGCATACTCACATTGTTTTAGGGGGAAGTAGCTCCTGTTTGTCTGTGGGACAAGGTGCTATAGATGCATATACATATGTTCGCCATATAGATCTAACTCAGGCCTTGTGAGGATACAGTGAACAGCTACACGGAGATGTACATTTAGGGGTTTATTCATCCTCACTTCATTTCTACAAAAGCAGGAGAAAATTAATATTTTATCTGGAATTGTAGAAATTAAGTTTTCGGGCCATTCATCCGCCAGAGGAAGATAAATATACCTTCCTCTGGCAGAATGGCCTGCTGATCACATACACTAGTATGGGGACAGAATTTATCAAGCTCCGAAAATACAATATTTTCGGAGCTTGAGTGCTCCCGCTACGGACTTGCAAGCCACTTCTTCCCTGTGGGATGGAGTCCCGGGTTGCGAAGAGGATCTCTGGCTACTTCTGCCGGATGACAGGGCTCTAGTGCGCACTTGTGTCACTGCTCCAAAGGGAGCAGTGAAACACTTCAAGGAGACAGCTGATAATTAACATTATGAATAGAGCCCTTTAGAGAAAGTTAGATGTGAGGCTGACAAAGAAATAGTAACACAGTATAGTGACAGTATTTTAATGGCTACAATGCAAACTACAAGAGCAGTTACTATTAGCTCCATGTCAGCCTGTATCTAATAGCATAACATCACTCGTGGATGAAGATTTGGGACAGAGGCCCTGATTCAGAGCCGGACGCTCTGACAGAGCGCTCACTCTGAATCAGGGCGGCCTTCTGGTTTTTTAGAGCGGCCTCCTGGCCGCTCGCATAGCTGTGGGTGACCACCCACAGCTATAGCGAGCGGCCAGGAAGATGGTCGCTATGATCAAGACCATCACGACCATCGGGCTTGCGACGAGACCCTTGTGGTAGGGTCTCGTGGCTGCAAGCCCCAGAGAGCTTTCGGCTCTAACAGACCCGAAAGCTCTCCCACTGACATTACTTGTGATGTCAGTGAGGCCGACCCCAGATGGTAGGCGTTCCCATGGGAACGCCTCCGTCTGGGCAGCCACCCCTCCGGCCCGCCCACCAAAGGGGGCGTGCTATCGCCCCCTTTTGTACGAGACCCGGAGTGATGGTTTGCCCGTCGCTATCCGAGCCTCGCGCATGCGCACGACGGAGCCGGCTCCGTCGTGCACATGCGCACTGGGCCACCATCGACCTGCTTGCGAGCGCATAGTGCTCGCGAGCTGGTCTGAATCAGGCCCAGAGTGTGCTTGCCATAGGAATGTACACACAATAGAGGGGTGTGGTCACTGGTCACCACATTGGGGGAGGGAGTGCCATATTCCCCGGGGTTGTGCTTCCCCCTACCGCTTTAATGCAGCACGTACTTGCTGCTGGTATGCATGGGGTTAAGGAACAAAATTTACTACTCATCTCAAATTTAGCCGGCGGATGGTTCCCCCGGAATCCTCCCCTGTAATGGGGGCCATGCATGTGCGGTCAGCAGGACTGCACATGCACAGAAACCCCCGACAGCACTCCAAGCACATGGCAGGGACAGGCTCATTTTGGAGCTGCTGTCCCTGTGGGTGCCGGTAGATACATGGCATTGGTAAAATCGCATTTTGCAATGCAATAACAGTGCACCAAGATCACATTGGAAATGAATGACCCCCTATGTCCAAAGTACCCCCTCCTCGAGTGGGGACAGTTGGGAGAAATGTATTAGTAATGCATTGCATGGTACTGTATATCTGTTTCAACTATCCAATGCAATACAACTTGCCAGGCTTCCAGAATGAAATACCTTATTATTATTATTATTATTATTATTATTATTATTATTATTATTATTATTATTATTATTATTATTATCCTTTATTTACATGGCACCACCAAGGGAAGTTATTTTATCAGACACACAAAAGTGATCCCCACCTTCATGATGACAAATACTATTGTACTAGATGCACCGTTTATCTATGAGCACCTATGTCTGTTTTTTTCAGTTGTTAAGATATACTGTATGTATCATAAATCTAGATGCGCCTGAAGCAAAGATTCAGCAATCATCATCTTCAACCTGAGTTTATGTAAAAAGAATTTACATCTCAAAGCTATCATCTTTCACGACCAGTTCTTCTAAATCCACAATACGACGGACGCAGTCAGTATGTATCTGCACTACCTTACCATACTACATTGCACAGTAACACGTATGTATGTTTTGCACCAAGACACATCTTCGTGCTGTGCAGATACACTTATGTGCAAACCCTCAGACAGTAATGATGGGTAAGTTCAAAATACAGATGCTTAGGGGGGAATTCAATTAGGTGCAAGTTTGCAAAAGGCGATACACTCTCACACTTCACCTTATAATTCGCACACTTCACCTTATAATTCGCACACTTCACCTTCCTGCGCGCACCTGTGATATGCACAATTTAATTAGAAATGCCAATTTGCACTAATCACAGTGAGACAAACTTGCCTACTCCCCCGGAAGTTGTGGTAGGCTCACTAATTTTTTGGTATCCCCCAACACCCCCAAAGAGTAGGCAGATCGCCCACATCCTGCCCACTTCCTATTGAAGTGGGCAGGATGGGGAGATTTTATGGGGAATTTCAGTGTCCGTAGGGAGGGAGCGGGGCAAAATGACATGAATCACATGTTTAGCCTCACCCCCTCACCGCAGACTCACAAATCGCAGCACTTTTCCCATGAAGGAGCATGGCCTAATTACGTCTACTGTCTGACCCTGCCCCCGAGCCTGTCAGCAGCATCTCCTCTCTGGGCTGCTCCCGGAGAGGAGATTTGTAAGGTCAGCAAGTATGCAGTGAGTGTGTGCGAGTTTTGTCAAAAAAGAGAACAGGGAAAATAGCATGAAAAAGTGGAGAGACCCTCCTGGACTACAGAAAAGTGACAACTTTGTTAGCCGAATCATGTAGAAGACTGCAAGTGGGCATAATGAAAGTACTGTATGCTTTCAAAGGTGTCAAATGGCTGATTTATGCATTTTAAAAAAAAATTAAATATTATAAAAAGCTGTAGAATTTTGTTTAATTACAAAAGAATTAAATGGAAAACGCAAAATAAAATTAGAAAAAAATATGGTTTTGGGGTAAGTTGAGGTGACTTAAAAAAAAAAATTATAAAAAAGAAATTTTTTTTCATTGAAACAAATACGTTCGTTAAATTTGGAGTGCATTATTTAGCTAATAAGCTTATTTTGTGGTAATTATTGGCCCAATGAAGCTCATTGAAACATTACAAATACACCTGAAAATAAAGATTTTCTCTGCCTTTTCACCTGCTCAGGGGGCTGCAACTAAAAACAGGAGAATTTACTTAGAAAACAAATTCGAGTTTGGAATTGAGCTGCAAATGAAATTCACGATGCAAATTTGCAGTGAATTCGCCTCACGGGACCAAACTCGCACATAATTGAATTCCCCCCTTACGCTCAAAACACGTGACCATAAAATAAATGAATTGCCCTTGAGAATGTAGTTTAGTAGATGAGAATTGCTTTACTATCGCCAAGCTGACTAGATAGCAGTGAATATTTGTCTTCTCTAGTATATTTAGTGTTTCGGTCAGACGTGCATTCCTGCAGCAATATATCAACAGGAATAAAGACAATCTCATTTTATATTGTGTATGAGTATTGATCATAACAGAAGATTATTTTTCCTCAGCACAGCAGACTGATGACAGAGAACAATAGCTTGCCCTCTGCTGTACAGCTAATGCAAATACAATGTCAAATATCTCAAGTCCTCCAATATGTTTGGAACCTTTACATATCTATTTGCAAATGTTTTAGTAGCTCATATTGAGTTACCTTTCATTCAGAGAAGTATTTACATAGGAAGTGCCATGACACACAAAACTTGAATTCAGCACAGAAACTTTATGTTAAAGGTTAAACAAATCTTCCCTTATGTAACTTTAAAATGCCAATAAGTATTAATCAGTGACAGAAATTCATGAATATTTATAGGTGATGGCTAAATGTTTCAGTTAGAATTATGTATGATAAAACAAAATATGTTAAATCAAAATTTTGTTCCAAAAAGTTAAATAACCTCCTAATATAGCGCACGCAATATAATTGTAGCTTACACACCTCTAGTATAGCGTTTAAGGGCCTGATTCAGAGCCGGACGCTCTGACCAGAGCGCTCGCTCTGAATCAGGGCCCTCCTACATGAAAATGGAGCGGCCTTATGGACGCTCGCATAGCTGTGGGTTACCACCCACAGCTATAGCGAGCATCCATGATGATGGTCGCGATGGTCAAGACCATAACGACCATCGGGCTTGTGACGGAGACCCTGCGGTAGGGTCTCGCTGCCGCAAGCCCTGGAGTGATTTTGGCTCTATCAGAGCCAAAATCACTCCCACTGACATCACTAGTGATGTCAGTGGGGCCGGCTTCAGATGGTAGGCGTTCCCATGGGAACGCCTCTCCGTCTGGCAGCCACGCCCCTGGTACGCCCACCAAAGGGGGGGTGCTGTCACTCAACATCGACAGCACGCCCCCTTTGGTGCGAGACCCGGAGCGACGGCTACCTCGCCGGGTCTCGCGCATGCGCGCGACGGAGCTCCCTCCGTTGTGCGCATGCGCAGTAGGGCAACATCGACCCGCTTGCGAGCGTCCTGCACTCGCGAGCGGGTCTGAATGACCCCCTAAGTACAAAGCTCCACCAGAGATGTATCTATTGTTTCATAACACATAGCCAAAAAATCACAACTGTTCACCCAAAAAACAGAGTGGATAGATATATGAATCTCATATTTGTATAAGGCATGACATAAGTCAGTCAAAAGGACATCGCACACTAGAAAATCAGCAATGATGGAATTTGGAATTTCTCACACTGTAGAGAAAACTTAGAACATTCAGATATTTCTAGGATAGGTTGTAACTTATATCGTTCCTAGGTGCATTGACCCCTATCATCCACTGAAAATAGAAAAATAAGTCAGGTTATTATGTTCAAATACAGTGTCACCTAAAGGAGAAATATTAGTCATGCGAAAAGAAGGCTTGTTAATTCAAAACATATTTTATATGCAATGTATTTTAAACCTCCAATGCAATGTGGCTGGATGATAAGTACATCTAAATTGTTACACCTAAAATATGTTTTGTTGAAAAATAGTGACATGAGAAGGTTAGATAAAGGTGCCCAGATACTGTCCCCCCCCCACTTCTGCTGTCTCCATGTCTTGTGTAAAGGTGCGTATACACCTACCGATTTTTTACACGATCTGGCCGATTCCGACGCATCAGAACAACAGATTGTGTAAAAAATGCCCAAATCGTGAGTCCCCACTCACGATCATGATGCTATGCGCGTCCCCGCATCGTCAGATCTGCCGTGCTGCAGGGGAGATCTGCCAATCTGGGACCCAATGCACTGGGAAAAGTCTGGATGCACGATAGATCATTTGTAAATTGGACACTTTAAACACCAAATCATGTGCAGAGCTGCCGGGGAGGAGTTTCAAGGGTAATTGTACACAATGTCGGATTGTGTGCAGATCGGTAAGTGTGTAAGCACCTTCAGACAGAGGACATATGATGAGAGAGTGGGGTTAGCAACTGGTAGGAAGGAAGAAAAAGAGAGCGCTTCTTCTGTCAGTTCGCACAAACCTTGTCTATCCTGATATCCTGGACATTGCAGTGCAGGCAAGGACGGCTAGCCAATGAGAGAGTACAAGAAAATTACCTGAGGTACCAAGTGTGAGAAGGATTCCTCTTAGAGCTGGGAGGTCTAAGGTAGTGAACTGTTGAGGCAATGTATATGACAAAGAGCTTCTATAATACACTTTTATACTGTATGGTGATCAGGCTCATGAGATTGCATTGGAATATGTGGAGCTTCACTAGGCGGCGGTATGGAGGTGACAGGCTATGTTCCAAAACCGCTATCCAACATTACGTGCACCACAGGAATGGACATGCTAACTTAAACTACTGTCCGGACACTGCTCTACACACACTCATTTTGGAACATAGCCTGGCACCTCCATACTGCGTGCGCTATATTAGGAGGTTATTTGCAACTTTTTGGAACAAAAGTTTGATTTAACATATTTTGTATTATCATATGGGCTGATACATAATTCTAACTGATAAATTTCGCCGTCACCTATAAATATTGATGAATTTCTGACACTCTGATTAATACTTATTGACATATTTTTACATTTTGAACTTTCTCACATGAGATTTAGTTCTTGTGTACAGAATATATTATGTGTAATGTGTGTGTACCATTATTTTATTCCTGTAATTAATAAAAGTAAAATTTTATATTGATCATAATACCATAGAGTGCCCCCAACAAAGAGTCTTCTTTTCTTTATTCATTATACTGCATTTCTCTGACTCTGGGGAGCACCACCAACCTATGAAATTCATTCACAATTTTTTGTGTCCTTATTTTACCTTGTTGGCAATTCTTTTTATCTCTTTGACCACACCAATTTTTTGTCATTTTGATCATTTAGGGGTGGTATCAAGTATCTTTGATTTGTCCTCTTGTTATCCTGTGCGAACTCCAAAAGGAAAATGTTGTAACTTTACAATGTAAAATTTGATGTTAACTAAAGGAAAAGCAACCAATTTAATTGCTGTAATCAGCCTATATCAAATAGGAGGGGTCACTAGCACATAGGTGCGCCATACAGGGAAACACATGTAAACTAAGGGGTATATTTACTAAAATGAGAGTTTTTAGATGTGGAGATGTTGCCCATAGCAACCAATCAAATTCTAGCTATTATCTTCTAGATCCAGGTGCTAGTTAAATGTTAAGAAGAATCTGAATCATACTTACCGACTTTCAGCTCCCTCCTTCCGCGAGGGAGCTAACGGTGTTTCACAGCGGGGGGTGTGTTGCCTCAAAAGGGGGCAGAGTGTGTGGGTGTAGGCACATGATCGTATCATTTTGGCCCGTATTCAACTTGAGGCGAAAAGCCGGGAATCGGCTAAAAAGTTTCACCGATGATGTCATTTCGCCAGGTGGAAAAGTATCGCTGTATTCAATTTGAAAGACTTTCCGCCTTGGCGGAAAGTCAATACAATGTAATAGGTGGAAAAGTTTCACCTATGAATAGCAGGCGGAAAAAAGTGCAGAATTGGGGTTTAGGGGTCCAATGTTGTGGGAACCCCCGTGCAGCCTTCAGACAGTCCTCCAAAGGTAAACTTAAGAACACCCCAAAAAATCACTTTGAATTTGGAGGGGGGAGATGTTGGGGGACAAAGTTCAAAACTAGCGAATTAGACTCCAGGGGGGGTCCCCAAGTATGCCCCAGGTGTTTTTTTAATTGCAGGTGCTTGAGGCAGGTGTATTTTTCTAAATTTTTTAAACTTAACTTTATCAACTTTTAAATATGCTGGTCTCCATTTTCAAGTACCCCAAATTTGCTGGGATAAGTTATTTTCTGCAATAAAACCTCCTGAATACTATTCTGCACCACTTATACAAAAACGCTATTTAGCAGCTATTGAGCCCGTTTAAAAACAACAAATATCTTCCGCAAGCAAAATAGGGGGTAACATAGCTAACCCCCATGTCAGAGCTTCTTTTGGGGTGTTTCAGGCTGACTTCCCCAAATCTGACAGGACTTTCCACTTGTTTAAGTTTCGCCGGGTCCCGTTTTCGCATTGTTTCAAATTGAATACGGGGATATGTGGCCACGCGCGCGATACTTTCTGCCTGCAAAACACGTGATGTAGGCGAAAAGTCCGGGAGGCGGAAAAGGATCGTGGGTCCGCTCTAATTGAATACGGCTCTATAGTGGGAATAAGTCAATGAGAAACAATTCTTCCTACTTATAATGCAGTTTTCAGACGTACATGTACATGGCATGGGATTGAAATGCTGATGGCTGTGTAGCCGCTGCTTCAAATCCTGACAGCACTAGCCCAACACGGAGGAAATCCTGACAGCGGAGGTAAGTAATCTAACCCTCCCCTCCCCCCCCAACCCTAACCCTCCTTTAGGGGTGCCTAGCACTAACCTTCCCCCAGTGCCTAACTCTATCCTGCCCCCGTTAGTGCCTAAACCTAACCCCCCCTCCCCCGCACCCTAAACCTAACCCTCCCGGTGGGGTCCCCTAACCCCCCCCAGTGCCTAAACCTAACCCCCCCTTCCCGTAGCCTAGACCTATCCTTCCCAGGGGGGTGTCTAACCCTAAGTCCCCCCGGGGGTCCCTAAAACTAAACCCCTTCCCCGGCTACATTGCTGCTTACCTCCGACGCTGGACGAACGGTCCAGTGTCCTGTTGGGATTCCAGGGTCGGGATTAATATAGGCGTTGGTATTTCGACCCCTATGTTAAATCCCCTGCTGGGATTGTAGTGTCGGGATTGAGACCAGCAGCCATGCATAACTACAGCCCCATGAACATACATGAACTGAACAGCATATAGGGATGAATGGCTGCTAAAATAAGGTATCAGAACCTAATGTTGCTTTTTCTTGTTTTATATTTGTGGTTCCACACACCATACTTTTTTTTTTGCTGTGTTATTGTACCTTTTACTTTTTATGAAAAAAAAAAAACATTTCTTAATTTGCACACCCACATCTAGCACTCCCAAAGGAAGTCTGAAAAGCATCAGACAAAACACATTGGGTACTGAACAAATCTCAACCTTCAAGCTAGCTGCTGTGAGCCGTGATGTTATACCCGTCTTGCAACTCATTGACTAAATATTTTAAAAGTAGGAAATGTCAGTTCCCAAGAATACATAAGAAAATTGAATACTTTTCAGCTAACAACATGAGGTGTATTTCCAACCCAGTGTGAGACCTCCTAGGGGTATATTTACTAAAGGATGATTTTAATTAGAGATGTGCGGGTTCGGTTTTCCTCGGTTCTTTTTGCCAAAATTATCGCAAGTTCGGATTAGTTCAGATTTATTTTATTGGCTATCCAAACCATGTGATAGCTGATAGCCAATAAGATGCCGTTTTGAGATCTGGACATATACGAGTAAAACCGAGTAAAACCGAACCTGCACTTCTCTAATTTTAATAGATTTTCATTGATTTAAAATAGATAAAAACTAAAAAGCAATCAAAATCGATCAACATTGATGTTGTGTTTCTGGGGCTAAATCACACATTTACTAATACTTAAAACAACCAAATCAGAAATTGCCTGTTAGTAAATGTGTGACTTAGCCCCAGAAACACAACATCGATGTTGATCGATTTTTATACATTTGATTGAAATCAACCTTTAGTAGATATTGGCCCTCATTCAGAGCCACTCGTTAGCGGCAGTACGCTCGTTCCGAGCGATGTTCGCACATCTGCGCATGCGTACGGATCGTTATACGCATGCGCGAACCAGTCAGTGCGGCCGAAATTCATGTGCTCGCAATATAGCGAATGCCTGCTATTTTGAGTGACAGAATGAGGCGTATGTGGGTGGTAACAGGGGAAGGTGTTTGAAAATGGGGAGTGGAGATCCGAACGCAGGCGTGCTTAAAGGTCAAAACGGGCGTTTTATGGGTGTGCATAATTAATACAGCAGCGTCATTGACCACGTCACTGGGTTATTTTATAGCCAGAACTGCTCGCAAGATTGTGGTTGAAAAAACCAACCACATGAATAGCGAGCAGTTCATACGCTGTTCGATGTACTCGATTAATCTAATAAATAGCGGACATGACGTATGATGCGAGCGGCCAGGGGGCGTTTTTATCAAATAAACGAGCGTATGTTTTGCTCGCTCGTTCAGACATGGAGGCGGCAACAGACCGCAAAGAGCGAACGGTTCATTTGAATAGCCACCCCCTTTTTATGAACGAGCGAGCGCTAATTGCGAGCGGCTCTGAATGAGGGCCATATATCCCTCAGTGACTGTATGGCAACACCCACACACTTTTTATGGTGAGCAGCCAGAGCACTGAGAAAAGCAACACTTCCCAACCTACTTCCAAATATTATAAAAGTACTTACATAAAAGGGACATCCACAGATTTTAGGCTCATCAACTACCCTGTGTTGCCTAATTTTAAAGCATCATTAATACACTTAGGGCCGTATTCAATTAGCGGCGAAAACTGACGTTTTTTTCGCCATAGGCCCCCAATAACCCCCCCAAAAATTTGTAAGTTGCGCATTTTGGCAAATTTGGGGTAAAAAAACCTTTGAAAATGGTTTTAATATATTGGGTCTGATTCTTTTGGGGGGCGGTATGGATGTGTGAAGTGTTTTAAATATCGCACGTAGTCGCAGGAGGTGATTTTTACGGTTTTTAAAATTGAGTTTACGACACGAAAATTTACTTGCACCCATTTTAAGGTACCCCCAATTTACGTGGAACAGTAATTTCCTGGAAAAAAAAAAACTTCCTATAATTTTCAACGGTTTTCTTTTTTTTCACAGAAAATTGCACGGTTGTTTTTTGCCAAAATGAGCAACTTACCCTTTTGGCTCCCTCCGTCATGCGCATGCGCAGTAGGGCACCATCGACCCGCTTGCGAGCGTCCTGCGCTCGAGAGCGGGTCTAAATCCCGCCCTCTGTGCTTGTCTACATACTGTAGGGTCTGAAGATGGTGTTACCCTACTGTACCTCTGTGGAGCTGAACCTGATGTACATCTCAATTACTGTGCATGGCGTATGGCAAGGCATGCGCAGCCGGGTCCTACCCTGGAAGTATAAGTATTTACTTTATTTCCTTCCCCAGCATGTGTCCAGTGCAGGGGTGTACATAGCGATCCGAGCGCCCATGGCAAGGTAATGGACTGGCGCTCCCCTCCCCCCATAATTTCAGGAAGTGCCCCAGTAGTAGTCCCATCTATGCAGTGCCCCCAGTAGTAGTCCCCTCTAAGCAGTGCCCCCAGTGGTAGTCCCCTCTATGCAGTTATCCCAGTAGTAGTCCCCCTTATGAATTGCCCCCAGTAGTAGTCCCCCCTATAATTTGCCCCCCGTAGTAGTCCCTATACAGTGCCCCCAGTAGCGGCCACCCTCCCCCCTTAACTTGCCCCCAGTAGTGGCCCCCCTATACAGTGCCCCCAGTAGTGGCCATCCCCCATAATGTGTCCCCAGTAGTGGCCCCCCTATACAGTGCCCCCTAGTAGCGGCACTCCCCCCTGTGCTGTGCCAGAAAAAAACACACACACACAGAAAAAACAAAAGCAACTTACCTGATCCCCGCTTCTGCCGACGTCCGCCGCGATCCACTCCTCCGGGCCCGCTCTAGCTCTGCACTATGGGATGGGAGAGACGTCATGACATCTCTCCCATTACCCGCTGCAGGGGGAACCAGAAGGCGGAGCTCATGAGTAAGCTCCAGCCGGCTCCCTCCGTGGACGGAGCAGCCAATGAGAGTCTGTCTGACTCTCATTGGATGGCTGCTATAACAAACACACAGCTGCCGCTGGCGGCTGTGTGTGTTTGTTACTGTGTAGGGCAGACGGCTTTCACTGCAGTCTGCCCTACACTTGTGGGGCCCGGGCGTCTAGCAGGGGTAGTTCAAGCCCCTGGGGTAGTCCACCCATTGGCTGCTGGTGGCACTGCCGGACGGCGCCCCCCTTTTGGCCGGCGCTTCTGGCGAGTGCCATCCTGGCCAATGGGTAGATACGCCCCTGGTCCAGTGACAGATCTATGTTAAACACCCATGCAAACATGTTTCAAGGGTGCAGCACATTTCTACGTAAATAGGCCAATTACAGACTCATTGCCATGGCATGTAGATCCGGCTCGGTACCCTTAGGGCTGACTGACGTGCATAGGAAATGAGGTGGCTTGATTGTACTTTGGCTCATGGGTATGAACAGGAGCTTCAGTACACTAGTGACATTGTAGGAACCACAGACTTGTGACATGCATGGATCCTTGATTGGAACTGGAGTGAACAGACCAAGTCCACTGGGCAACCCTTCGTCTAGTGACCTGTGAACGCCAGTAAGGACAAGGACGACCACTGGAACTCAGAACAATATAGTACTGGTAGATAGGAGCTCAGAACTCAAGTCAGGAATCAGAGTCTTATGTAGTCCTTATGTAGTACAACTTGCGGAAGCTGTAACTCTGGTACAGCTCCGATGCAAGTACTGGAACTGGAACCAGTGAGGAACTCAGAAACTGAGAGTCAGGATAGGTAATACAGCTTACTGGACACCTCAGTGTACAGACCGTATACTGCACACTGAACCCTAGCCCTGGAACCAGCACACTTCTCTTTACCAGCCCAAGACAATAGCACACAGGACCTCATTCAGAGTCGGTCGTTGCGGCCGCACGTTCGTAAGGTAAAAGTGGCCGGATATGCAAATGAAGCGCTCGCAAGTTGCGTCGTTAAGATGGGATCATTAGCTGGACGAGCGAGGGGAGGATGCGGCCGTAAGACTAAAAATACGCCCCCTTCTCGTTCCCATTACACGTCATTTCTGGGCATATAAGGATTAATCGAGACCATC
This sequence comes from Taudactylus pleione, assembly GCA_031769625.1. Classification (NCBI taxonomy): domain Eukaryota; kingdom Metazoa; phylum Chordata; class Amphibia; order Anura; family Myobatrachidae; genus Taudactylus; species Taudactylus pleione. The sequence continues at coordinate 135,208 of JAUIMM010000084.1, forward strand.
GGGAACCATCGGAGCTGGTTGTAGACCTTAAGGTTGACCATACCCTCTCTTAAGAACTACGATCAAGTCAGTGTAAAAACCTCCCATGTCACATGTGCCATGACACTACTTAGTTAATTATGCACTCCCATAAACTGTATACACTCCCATAAACCGTATGCACTCCCATAAAACGCCGTTTGCATAGTCAGGCACGTCTGCGTTCGGTTCTCCACTCCCCCGTTCACAAGCACCTTCCCCTGTTACCACCCACAAACGCCTCATCCTGTCACTCAAACTAACGACCTGGCCAAGTTGAAGGAGAGAGCAATTTCTGATCGTAATAGCTAGTTTGCGCACGCGCACTGCGAATTTTATGCATGCGCAGTTTAGCGAACATCGGTGGCGTACGACCGTGCGGCTGCAACGACCGACTCTGAATGAGGTCCACAGTGCAGGGAAACCAATACAAAGTCAGCACAATAGTATAACCTGATAACCTGGACAACCACAGAGCATAGAGTAAAATAGCACAAGTAACATGCATGCACTGTCTCAGCGGTAAGATGGAATGAAGATCGCATCTGAACTCGCCGCCACTGCACCGAGGCATGACAAGTGTCGCTATATATATATATATATATATATATATATATACCTACACAATCACACTGAAATAGAATATATGAACATGATTATATGGAGTTTAGAGGTATATGATATTTAATCATCTGGTATAATTGTTTATGAGCGTCTGTCCCTGATTTAGCGCTACCAAATCCTTTGGTCCTGCAGTATCAAGACCCAGGGTTAGTTCTCCTAAAGTTAGTGCATAGATACAAACATATATATGTAGTATTAACAATTTGTATGTGAGGCATCAGACACCGACATTTGTTTCACTGTGGCTTCTACAAGGTTAGCCTTGGCAGCGCCGAATCAGGCACAGATGCTCATATACAATTATGCCTGATATGTAAATTTTGTTTCACAGCTCCAGGTCTGCTGTGTGACAACGGCCGCTAGATCAGAGTCAAACAGACTCACCGAGTTTTCAGTCTGCAGCACAGGGCCGGATTAAGGCCTGTGGGGGGAATCGGTATGTAATACCGCCGGCCACATGGCCGGCTGTTCGAATGCCGGCAGCGTCAGGCCGACAGATGAAGAGATCCCAGCAGCGGCAGCCCGACAGCGCTGGAAATCCCGATCGTCCCCAGGTAAGTACTAACTAACCTAACCTACCCCCCTACCCCTAACCCTCCCTTAGGGGTGCCTAACCCCAGGGGCACCGAGAGGGGGGGAGCGAGTACGGATTACCCGGGCCCGGGCTTCCTGAGGGGCCCGGCGGGGGCCCGGGTCCGGCGCCACCCCCCCTCCCTCACAGCAGCCCAGCACACAACGTGTGCTGAGCTGCAGTTGGAGACTGCTGGTGGCTGCAGAACAGCAGCCACAGCAGTCTCCTATGCCTGTGCGGGGGAGCGATCACACTGATCGCGCCCCCTCGGCTTTGCGCTGCAAATCTTTTTTTTTTTTTTCCGGCAAGGGGGCGTGGCCACGCCTCCTGAGACTAGGCCACGCCCCCTATTACCGGGGCCCGCCTTGGCTCTTGGCAGGCCTGCCTAACCCTAACCTCCCCCCAAGTGCCTAACCCTAACCCCCCTCTAAGTGCCTAAACCTAACCCCCCCCTTCCCCGCTGCCTAAACCCCGAGGGGGTACCTAAGCCTAACCTCCCCCCGGGGATGCCTAACCTGAACCCCCCCTTCTCCAGGCCTAACCCTAACCCTCCCGGGGGGGTGCCTAACCCTAAGTCCCCGCAGGAGCCCTAAACCTAACCCACCCCCCACGCAGCTGTCCGTTCGCGGCGCCCGGCATCCCTTCGATCGGGATGCCGGGTGCGTGTCTCCCGGCGTAGGGGTAATGACAGGCGTCTAGATTTTAGATGCCTGTCATTTAACCCTAGCCGGGATTGAGGAGTCGGGAAGCCAGCGGTCGGTATTGCGGCCGCCGGCTTCCTAAATGTATACCCTGTGGGGGCCCCTGGGCAACTAACATGTAGTGCCCCTTATGCAGTGCCCCCAGTAGTGACAGTGCCCACAGTGGTAGTGCCCCTTTTGCAGAGCCCACAGTAGTGCTGCCCTTTATGTAATGCCCCCAGTAGTAGTTCCCCCAGCAGTGGTGCCCCTTATGCAGTGCCCGCTATGCAATGCCCCCAGTAGTCATGCCTCCTTTAGTAATGCCCCAAGTAGTATTGCCGACTGTTGTAGAACCCCCAATAGTAATGCCCCAGTAGTAATGCCCCCTGTAGAAGTGCCACCTGTATAAATGCCCCAACTAGAAATGCCCCCAGTAGTAGAGCCCCCTGAGTAATACCCCCAGTAGTAGTGCCCCCTAAGTAATGCCCCCAATGGTAGTGCTCTCAGTAGTAGTACCCCCAATAGTAATGCTCCTGAGTATTGCCCCCAATAGTATTGTTCCCCGAGTATTGCTCCCAGTAGTAGTGCCCCCTATAATGAAGCCGCTTGAACACAAAAAAAAACCCTAATACTTACCTTAAGCCCCATTCCCGCATCTGCTGCTGCCCGGCCCACTGGCTGCTCCTCTCTGAACTATAGGAGAGAAGTCATGACGTCTCTCCCATAGTGCACTGCGGGAGCCAGAAGCCTCTGGCTCCGGCTGCCGCTGGTAACAAAATCTCAGTGGGTGCCCGGCAAATAGAGCCTCCCTGCTGTGGAGGTGGAAATGGTTCAATCTCCCGTTCTGGCCCTTCATGTGTGGAGCCCAGGGACGACCGCCCTTGTCACCCCCCTTTAATCCGGCCCTGCTGCAGCAGCACATGCTGGTGAGCTGCCGTTTGTTTTGATGCAGAATCAGCGGTTACCAGCGGGTGGCTCTTTGTACCCGCGGTCCCTTGCATAGGAGATCAGACATGTGTCTCGGGTCCCAACTCACTATCCAGCAGCAGTGGCAGGTGCACCATCGCTTGCTGCAGAGCAAGCTGAGGGGTTTCAGATGGGGGCCTTCCTGACCCCTATTACAGGTGTTAGGGCTCCCAGGACAGAGCCGATTAATGCTGCTGCAGCAGCAGCGGGTGCACTTCCGCAGAGCTGCAGTGGAAGATCAGTGCACACACGATTTTCTCTATGAACCACACAAGTGTTGCTGTACGTGCCCCTGTTCTCAGACCCGACCCTAGGCATAGGCAAACTAGGCAAATGTCTAGGGCATTTTGAAATGCCTTGGGGCATGTATTCTGAGCCTAGGGCCAGCTCAGCTAGACAGCAGGCAATGGCGGGACTAGGACAGGGGATAGTGCCTCTCCTCTTGCTGTCCTACCGCGATAGGAGCTCTCAGCTCAGCTCTGATCGAGCGGCAGCTCATACAAATGACAGCAGCAGGAGCAGGGAGCAGAGACAGTGGGGGGCAGAAATTGCCGCTGGAGGAGAGCTGCTGAGCATGCCCAGCCATAGCAGCTCCTCCTCCCATGGACCTTTTCGGGGTCCAGCAGGCTGGTCCTGTCTGCAGGGAGACATACAGGGGGGTGGGGGTGCCAATGCTTTTACTGGCACAGGGCACCAAAATGTCTAGTTACAGCTCTGTGGATGAGTATTGCAATGGGTGAGGGGTGATGGATGTTGCTGGCTGCTGCTGTGATCTGTAGTGCTGGTTGATGGGCGCTGTGCTGGGAGATGGGTGCTGGGTCAGAGGCGAAACTAGCAATGGTGCTAGGGGGCACCACAAAAAAACTTGACTAGGGCATCAAACTGGTTAGGGCCGGTAGAGCTTGGTGCTCGGAGGCAGGCTCCTCCATTGTCTCTGGGATTAACGCCTCTGGCGCTGACAGGTAACGGAACACAGAGGCAGATGGAAAGCAGTATACTTGCTGACTGAAACGGAGTGGTTGGAGCAGGTCTGTAGGCAGCATGGACACTGCGACGCGGACAGGTAATGAAGCATAGCGGCAGATGGAAGGCAGGTCTGTATGCAGAGTGAACGCTGCGGTGCTGACTGAGAATACTACACAGCAGCAGGTGGAAGGCTGGTAGTAGTAAACTCACTTGTTGACTGGAATGGAAGATGCAGATCTGTATACAGCACAGAAGCTACGGTGCCGGCAGATGATAAGTAGTGAGAATCCATGAAATAGCAGATAGAGGGGTCTATTCATGTAGCAGTGAAAAGTCCTTTATCAGATCTCATATTTCTCCAGCGGTGCCCTAGTTAGTATTAGGGGTGTGCACCGGCCACTTTTCGTGTTTTGTGTTTTGGTTTTGGATCTGGATCTTTCTTCGTGTTTTGGATCTGGATTGGTTTTGCCAAAACCACCCTTCCGTGTTTTGGGTTCTGGGTTTTGTGTTTTGGATCTGTATTTTTTTTTAAAAAAAGCATAAAAACAGCTAAAATCACAGAATTTGTAGGTTTTTCTGCTCCTATGCTATTATTAACCTCAATAACCTTAATTTCCACTCATTTCCAGTCCATTCTGAACACCTCACACCTCACAATAGTGTTTTTATGTCCAAAAGGTTGCACCGAGGTAGCTGGATGACTATGCTAAGCGACACGAGTGGGCGGCACAAACACGTGACCCATCTAGGAGTGACACTGCAGTGGCAGACAGGATGGCAGTTAGAAAAACTAGGCCCCAAACTGTACATAATGCAAAGAAAAAAAAGAGGTGCAAGATGGAATAGTCTTTGGGCCCTCCCACCCACCCTTATGTTGTATAAACAGGACATGCACACTTTAACAAATCAATCATTTCAGCGCCAGGGTCTGCCACACAACTGTGGCTGAAATGATTGGTTCGTTTGGGCCCCCACAAAACAAGCTGGCAATTAATGTGTCCCTGCACAAACTGGCTCTACGGAGCCAAGATGTCATCCTCATCCTCCTCATCCACCGATTCCTCACCCTCTTCAGTGTGTACATCCTCATCCTCACAAAGTATTAACTCGTCCCCACTTGAATCCACCACCACAGGTCCCTCTGTACCTTCTGGAGGCTGGTCTCCCTGGAAAAGCTGATAATTCATTTTGATGAACATCATCTTCTCCACATTCTGTGGAAGCAACCTCCTACGCCTTTCGCTGACAAGGTTCCCGGCTGCACTAAACACTCTTTCGTAGTACACACTGGAGGGGGGGGCAACTCAGGTAAAATAGAGCCAATTTGTACAGGGGCCTCCAAATTGCCTCTTTTTCCTGCCAGTACAGGTATGGACTGTCTGACATGCCTACTTGGATGCTGTCACCGATGTAATCCTCCACCATTCTGTCAATGGTGACAGTATCATATGCAGTGACAGTAGACATGTCAGAAATTGTTGCCAGGTCCTTCAGTCCAGACCAGATGTCCAAACTTGGTCCTGCCTGCCCTGCATCACCGCCAGCGTGTTGCTTAGGATACCTAAGTTTTTTCCTGGCAGCCCCAGTTGCGGGAGAAAATGAAGAAGGAGCCGTTGACGTGTCACGTTCCGCTTCAGCTGACAGTGTGTTCACCAGCAGGTCTTTGCACCTCTGCAGGCTTGTGTCGGCCGGAAAGAGAGACACCACATAGGCTTTAAACCTAGGATCGAGCACGGTGGCCAAAATGTAGTGGTCTGATTTCAACAGATTGACCACCCTGGAATCCTGGCAAAGCGAATGAAGGGCTTCATCCACAAGTCCCACATGCCGAGCGGAATCGCTCCGTCTTAGCTCCTCCTTCACTTTCTCCAGCTGCTTCTGCAAAAGCCTGATGAGTGGAATGACCTGACTCAAGCTGGCAGTGTCTGAACTGACTTCACGTGTGGCAAGTTAGAAGGGCTGGAGAACCTTGCACAACACGGAAATCATTCTCCACTGCGCTTGAGTCAGGTGCATACCCCCTCCTTTGCCTATGTCATAGGTGGATGTATAGGCTTGTATGGCCTTTTGCTGCTCCTCCATCCTCTGAAGCATATAGAGGGTTGAGTTCCACCGCGTCACAACCTCTTGCTTCAGGTGATGGCGGGGCAGGTTCAAGAGTGTTTGCTGGCGCTCCAGTCTTCGGCACGCAGTCGCTGAATGGCAAAAGTGGCCAGAAATTTTTCGGGCCACCCAAAGCGTCTCCTGCACGCCCCTGTCGCTTTTCAGAAAATTCTGCACCACCAAGTTTATTGTGTGAGCAAAACATGGGATGTGCTGGAATTTGCCCAGATGTAATGCCCGCACAATATTGGTGGCGTTGTCAGATATCACAAATCCCCAGGAGAGTCTAAGTGGGGTAAGCCACTGGGCGATGATTTCCCTCAGTTTCTCTAAGAGGTTGTCGGCGGTGTGCCTCTTACTGAAACCGGTGATACACAGCGTAGCCTGCCTTGTAACGAGCTGGCGTTTCTGAGATACTGCTACTGGTGACGCTGCTGCTGTTGCTGTGTAAGGTTATACATCTACCCAGTGGGCTGTCACAGTCATATAGTCCTTAGTCTGCCCTGTTCCACTTGTCCACATGTCCGTGGTTAAGTGGACATTGTGTACAATGGCATTTTTCAGGACACTGAGGACACTTTTTCTGACGTTTCTGTACAGTCTCGGTATCGCCTGCCTAGTGAAGTGGAATCTAGACGGGATTTGGAACCGGGGACACACTACCTCCATCAATTGTCTAAATCCCACTGCACTAATGGCGGATACCGGACGCACGTCTAACACCAACATAGCAGTCAAGGCCTCAGTTATACGTTTTGCTTCAGGATGACTGCTGTCGTACTTCATCCTCCTCGCTAAGGACTGTTGGAGGGTCAATTGTTTAGTAAAAGTAGTGGTGTTCCTACTTCCTCTCTGGGATGATGAATGACTCCGAGCAGCAGCAACAGCAGCAGCAGGAGCAGCAGTAGGCGTAGCAATGCAGGATCCTCCGGAGGAATCCTGGATAGGAGAGTCAGTCATGCCAGTGACATGGCCTGCAGGACTACTTCCGATCCTGACTAAGGAGGAAATTGACGAGGAGGGAGTTGACGGTGTGGTTTGCAGGCACTTGGATACAACAGGACAACGGGATTTAGGTGTCCCTGGGCTGCTTACAGTCTTAGCCAAAGTTTCTGAACTTGACAGTAACTTTTTATGAACGCGCTGCAGGTGCCGTATAAGGGAGGATGTTCCTAGGTGGTTGACGTCCCTACCCCTACTTATTTCACCTTTACATATGGTACATATGGCAAGACAGTTGTTGTCCGGATTTGGATAGAAATATTGCCAGACCAAAGAGGTGGAATGTTTGGTCTTCTGGCCAGGCATGACCGTGATGGGCTTTTTCATCCCACGGATAACAACTGTCTCCCCCGGAGCCTGATTTAAACAAACCACATCACCATCAGAATCCTCCTCGCCAACTTCCTCCTCAGCGCCAGCTACACCAGTATCCTCATCCTGTTGTACTTCAATAGTGACATCTTCAATTTGCATATCAGCAAGTGGACTGTGGGTGCTGCTTTCAGCACTTGCAGGGGGCGTGCAAATGGTGGAAAGAGCCACCTCTTCCCGTCCAGTGCTGGGAAGGTCAGGCATCGCAACCACCACCACACTTGGACTCTCCTTGGGGATTTGTGATATCTTCTTAGAAAGCACAGTTCTTCGCTGTGCTTTTGCCAGCTTAACTCTTTTGATTTTTTTAGTGGGAGGAGGGCTTCCATCGTCATGTGAAGCTGAACCACTAGTCATGAACATACTAGGGATCGACCTTAGCCGTTCCTTGCCACTCCGTGTCGTAAATGGCATATTGGCAAGTTTACGTTTCTCTTCAGCTGATTTAAATGTCTTTTTCAAGGTCATTTTCCTGAACTTTGCCATTTGGGATTGTATGTGCCCTCCACTATGACATTGGGCATCGGCCTTGGCAGACGATGTTGATGGCATGTTATCGTCTATGTCATGACTAGTGGCAGCAGCTTCAGCACTAGGAGGAAGTGGTTCTTGATCTTTCTCTATTTTATTTTTATCGGAGAAAGTTTGGTCCTCCATTTATGTTATATCGATTTGATATATACGTGCGGCTAAACACAGAAAATAATTTTTTTTTTGGTTTGGACTGGAGTGTACTTTGGGGGTTACAGCACCATTTAACGGTCAAGCCAGCCGGCCCTTTACTTATGACACAGGCGCACGCTTGGCACTACTTTGTTGCTGCACGTGCGGCTACTGCGCACACAATTCACAAACACAGAAAAAAAATTTTTTTTTGGTTTGGACTGGAGTGTACTTTGGGGGTTACAGCACCCTTTAAAGGTCAAGCCAGCCGGCCCTTTACTTATGACACAGGCGCACGCTTGGCACTACTTTGTTGATGCACGTGCGGCTACTGCGCACACAATTCACAAACACAGAAAATAATTTTTTTTTTGGTTTGGACTGGAGTGTACTTTGGGGGTTACAGCACCCTTTAACGGTCAAGCCAGCCGGCCCTTTACTTATGACACAGGCGCACGCTTGGCACTACTTTGTTGATGCACGTGCGGCTACTGCGCACACTATTCACTAACACAGAAAATCATTTTTTTTTTGGTTTGGACTGGAGTGTACTTTGGGGGTTACAGCACCCTTTAACGGTCAAGCCAGCCGGCCCTTTACTTATGACACAGGCGCACGCTTGGCACTACTTTGTTGATGCACGTGCGGCTACTGCGCACACAATTCACAAACACAGAAAATATTTTTTTTTTTGGTTTGGACTGGAGTGTACTTTCGGGGGTTACAGCACCCTTAACGGTCAAGCCAGCCGGCCCTTTACTTATGACACAGGTGCACGCTTGGCACTACTTTGTTGATGCACGTGCGGCTACTGCGCACACAATTCACAAACACAGAAAATAATTTTTTTTTTGGTTTGGACTGGAGTGTACTTTGGGGGTTACAGCACCCTTAACGGTCAAGCCAGCCGGCCCTTTACTTATGACACAGGTGCACGCTTGGCACTACTTTGTTGATGCACGTGCGGCTACTGCGCACACAATTCACAAACACAGAAAATAATTTTTTTTTTGGTTTGGACTGGAGTGTACTTTGGGGGTTACAGCACCCTTTAACGGTCAAGCCAGCCGGCCCTTTACTTATGACACAGGCGCACGCTTGGCACTACTTTGTTGATGCACGTGCGGCTACTGCGCACACAATTCACAAACACAGAAAATATTTTTTTTTTGGTTTGGACTGGAGTGTACTTTCGGGGGTTACAGCACCCTTAACGGTCAAGCCAGCCGGCCCTTTACTTATGACACAGGCGCACGCTTGGCACTACTTTGTTGATGCACGTGCGGCTACTGCGCACACAATTCACAAACACAGAAAATAATTTTTTTTTGGTTTGGACTGGAGTGTATTTTGGGGGTTACAGCACCCTTTAACGGTCAAGCCAGCCGGCCCTTTACTTATGACACAGGCGCACGCTTGGCACTACTTTGTTGATGCACGTGCGGCTACTGCGCACACAATTCACAAACACAGAAAATAATTTTTTTTTTGGTTTGGACTGGAGTGTACTTTCGGGGGTTACAGCACCCTTAACGGTCAAGCCAGCTGGCCCTTTACTTATGACACAGGCGCACGCTTGGCACTACTTTGTTGATGCACGTGCGGCTACTGCGCACACAATTCACAAACACAGAAAATAATTATTTTTTTGGTTTGGACTGGAGTGTACTTTGGGGGTTACAGCACCCTTTAACGGTCAAGCCAGCCGGCCCTTTACTTATGACACAGGCGCACGCTTGGCACTACTTTGTTGATGCACGTGCGGCTACTGCGCACACAATTCACAACCACAGAAAATATTTTTTTTTTTGGTTTGGACTGGAGTGTACTTTCGGGGGTTACAGCACCCTTAACGGTCAAGCCAGCCGGCCCTTTACTTATGACACAGGCGCACGCTTGGCACTACTTTGTTGATGCACGTGCGGCTACTGCGCACACAATTCACAAACACAGAAAATAATAATTTTTTTGGTTTGGACTGGAGTGTACTTTGGGGGTTACAGCACCCTTTAACGGTCAAGCCAGCCGGCCCTTTACTTATGACACAGGCGCACGCTTGGCACTACTTTGTTGATGCACGTGCGGCTACTGCGCACACAATTCACAAACACAGAAAATAATTTTTTTTTTGGTTTGGACTGGAGTGTACTTTGGGGGTTACAGCACCCTTTAACGGTCAAGCCAGCCGGCCCTTTACTTATGACACAGGCGCACGCTTGGCACTACTTTGTTGATGCACGTGCGGCTACTGCGCACACAATTCACAAACACAGAAAATATATTATTTTTTTAGCACTTGGGGGGAGCACCCCTGATGGACAGAGCACCCCCTGGACAACACTACAGCACCCCTTTAGGACTGGGACACTGCACAGGACTTTGGAGTGGACACAGCCCCTATGGAGAACTGACTGCACAACACAGTCCAGCCAGCCCCTATGGACTTTGAAGTAGTGGACACAGCCCCTATTAACAACAGCAGCACAGCACAACACAGCCAGCCCCTATGGACTTTGAAGTAGTGGACAACAGCAGCACTACACTACACCACTACACAGCCCTAACTCCCACCCTCCCTCTTCACTGTCCACAGCCGAGTGAGAAAATGGCGCCGACGCGTGTACCTTATATTGGATCCAAAACCCGCGAGACTCGGAAGGCGGGATGATGACGTTTTGCCTCGATTTCAGATCCGAGTCAGGCGGGAAAAGTCGAGCCTGACTCGGATCGGACTCGGATCGGGGGGGCTCGGGGGGGTTCGGATTTCAGAAATCCGAACCCGCTCACCCCTAGTTAGTATACACATCGCTTTCCCATACATAAGTATGGGGAGAGCAATTCATAGATACACGGAATGACAATTTTGGAGCAGTTTTTAGAAACAAAAAAGCCAGTTAAGTGGCTAAAGGGGAAAGATTATAGTCTGATACTTCTGTGGACTGAAATGAAAGTGTCACTATGCTGTGTCCCCATGCCTGTCCCCCTCCCCTAGAGATCGTAAGGTCTCATGAGCAGGGCCCTCTTTCTCCATGTACTCTTACTTTTCTCCCTTTTGCCATTATCTTTCTCCCCTTGATTAAAGAGGCCCTGAACCTCTCTGCTGCACCCATCAACTATGGTATGGGTTTTAGCCAGAGTTGACTGTGTTGTTGTGGTGACTGTATATATATATTAGGGGTGTGCACCGGCCACTTTTCGTGTTTTGTGTTTTGGTTTTGGATCTGGATCTTTCTTCGTGTTTTGGATCTGGATTGGTTTTGCCAAAACCACCCTTCCGTGTTTTGGGTTCTGGGTTTTGTGTTTTGGATCTGTATTTTTTTTTTAAAAAGCATAAAAACAGCTAAAATCACAGAATGTGTGTGTTTTTCTGCTCCTATGCTATTATTAACCTCAATAACCTTAATTTCCACTCATTTCCAGTCTATTCTGAACACCTCACACCTCACAATAGTGTTTTTATATCCAAAAGGTTGCACCGAGGTAGCTGGATGACTATGCTAAGAGATACGAGTGGGCGGCACAAACACGTGGTCCATCTAGGAGTGACACTGCAGTGACAGACAGGATGGCAGTTTGAAAAACTAGGCCCCAAACAGTACATAATTCAAAGAAAAAAAAGAGGTGCAAGATGGAATTGTCCTCCCACCCACCCTTATGTTGCCTAAACAGGACATGCACACTTTAACAAACCAAACATTTCAGCGCCAGGGTCTGCCACACGACTGTGGCTGCAATGATTGGTTCGTTTGGGCCCCCACAAAACAAGCTGGCAATTAATCTGTCCCTGCACAAACTGGCTCTACGGAGGCAAGATGTCGTCCTCATCCTCCGATTCCTCACCCTCTTCAGTGTTGTGTACATCCTCATCCTCACAGAGTATTAATTTGTCCCCGCTGGAATCCACAACCACAGGTCCCTCTGTCTGTTCTGGAGGCTGGTCTCCCTGGAAGAATTGATAATTCATTTTATGAACATCATCTTCTCCACATTTTGTGGAAGCAACCTCCTACGCCTTTTGCTGACAAGGTTCCCGGCTGCACTAAACACTCTTTCGGAGTACACACTGGAGGGGGGGCAACTCAGGTAAAATAGAGCCAGTTTGTACAGGGACCTCCAAATTGCTTCTTTTTCCTGCCAGTACAGGTACGGACTATCTGACATGCCTACTTGGATGCTGTCACCGATGTAATCCTTTAACAGACAGACGCACGTTTGTCGCTGCTGCTTTAAGGATGCAGGTGCGGCTACAGCCCACACATTTCACAAAGACAGAAAAAAAAAGAATATTTTTATTGTTTGTGGAGCGCACTTTGAGGGTGTCACCACCCTTTAACAGACAGACGCACGCTTGTCGCTGCTGCTTTAAGGATGCAGGTGCGGCTACAGCCCACACATTTCACAAAGACAGAAAAAAAATAAGAATTTTTTTATTGTTTGTGGAGCGCACTTTGAGGGTTACACCACCCTTTAACAGACAGACGCACGCTTGTCGCTGCTGCTTTAAGGATGCAGGTGCAGCTACAGCCCACACATTTCACAAAAACAGAAAAAAAAAAGAATTTTTTTATTGTTTGTGGAGCGCACTTTGAGGGTTACACCACCCTTTAACAGACAGACGCACGCTTGTCGCTGCTGCTTTGAGGACAGTATCATATGCAGTGACAGTAGACTTGTCAGAAATTGTTGGCACGTCCTATAGTCCGGACCAGATGTCCAAACCGGCCCTTGACTTATGACACAGGCGCACGCTTGGCACTGCTACTGTGTTGCTGCACGTGCGGCTACATTGCACACAAGTTACAAACACATAAAAAAAATATTTTTAATTTTTTGGAGCACTTTGAGGGTTACACCACCCTTTAACAGACAGACGCACGCTTGCCGCTGCTGCTTTGAGGACAGTATCATATGCAGTGACAGTAGACTTGTCAGAAATTGTTGGCAAGTCCTTCAGTCCGGACCAGATGGCCAAACCGGCCCTTGACTTATGACACAGGCGCACACTTGGCGCTGCTACTGTGTTGCTGCACGTGCGGCTACATCGCACACAAGTCACAAACACATTAAAAAAATATTTTTGATTTTTTGGAGCACTTTGAGGGTTACACCACCCTTTAACAGACAGATGCACGCTTGTCGCTGCTGCTTTGAGGATGCAAGTGCGGCTACAGCCCACACAATTCACAAAGACAGAAAAAAAATAAGAATTTTTTTATTGTTTGTGGAGCGCACTTTGAGGGTTACACCACCCTTTAACAGACAGACGCACGTTTGTCACTGCTGCTTTAAGGATGCGGGTGCGGCTACAGCCCACACATTTCACAAAGACAGAAAAAAAAAGAAGAATATTTTTATTGTTTGTGGAGCACACATTGAGGGTTACACCACCCTTTAACAGACAGACGCACGCTTGTCGCTGCTGCTTTGAGGATGCAAGTGCGGCTACAGCCCACACAATTCACAAAGACAGAAAAAAAAAGAATATTTTTATTGTTTGTGGAGCGCACTTTGAGGGTTACACCACCCTTTAACAGACAGACGCATGCTTGTCACTGCTGCTTTAAGGATGCAGGTGCGGCTACAGCCCACACATTTCACAAAGACAGAAAAAAAAATAAGAATTTTTTTATTGTTTGTGGAGCACACTTTGAGGGTTACACCACCCTTTAACAGACAGACGCATGCTTGTCGCTGCTGCTTTTAGGATGCAGGTGGAATCTAGATGGGATTTGGAACCGGGGACACACTACCTCCATCAATTATCTAAATCCCACTGCACTAATGGCGGATACCGGACCCACGTCTAACACCAACATAGCAGTCAAGGCCTCAGTTATATGTTTTGTTTCAGGATGACTGCTGTCGTACTTCATCCTCATCGCTAAGGACTGTTGGAGGGTCAATTGTTTAGTAAAAGTGGTGGTGTTCCTACTTCCTCTCTGGGATGATGAACAACTCCCAGCAGCAGCAGCAGCACTAGGAGGAAGTGGTTCTTGATCTTTCCCTATTTTATTTTTATCAGAGAAAGTTTGGTCCTCCATTTATGTTATATTGATATATACGTGCGGCTAAAGCGCACACAAGCACAGAAAATATTTTTTATTTTTGCTGGAGAGTAGTGCACTTTGTGGGTTACACCACCCTTTAAGAAATAAGCCAGCCGGCTCTTTACTTATGGGACACAGGCGCACGCTTGGCGCTGCTCCTTTGTTGATGCACGTGCAGCCACAGTGCACACAATTCACAAACACAGAAAATATATATTTTTTTGGTTTGGACTGGAGTGTACTTTGGGGGTTACAGCACCCTTTAACGGTCAAGCCAGCCGGCCCTTTACTTATGACACAGGCGCACGCTTGGCACTACTTTGTTGATGCACGTGCGGCTACTGCGCACACAATTCACAAACACAGAAAATATTTTTTTATTTGGTTTGGAGTGTACTTTGGGGGTTACAGCACCCTTTAATGGTCAAGCCAGCCGGCCCTTTACTTATGACACAGGCGCACGTGCGGCTACTGCGCACACAATTCACAAACACAGAAAAAATATTTTGTTATTTGGTTTGGAGTGTACTTTGGGGGTTACAGCACCCTTTAACGGTCAAGCCAGCCGGCCCTTTACTTATGACACAGGTGCACGCTTGGCACTACTTTGTTGATGCACGTGTGGCTACTGCGCACACAATTCACAAACACAGAAAATATTTTTTTTTTTGGTTTGGACTGGAGTGTACTTTGGGGGTTACAGCACCCTTTAACGGTCAAGCCAGCCGGCCCTTTACTTATGGGACACAGGCGCACGCTTGGCACTACTTTGTTGATGCATGTGCGGCTACTGCACACACAATTCACAAACACAGAAAAAATATTTTGTTATTTGGTTTGGAGTGTACTTTGGGGGTTACAGCACCCTTTGATGGTCAAGCCAGCCGGCCCTTTACTTATGACACAGGCGCACGCTTGGCACTACTTTGTTGATGCACGTGCGGCTACTGCGCACACAATTCACAAACACAGAAAATATTTTTTTTTTTGGTTTGGACTGGAGTGTACTTTGGGGGTTACAGCACCCTTTAATGGTCAAGCCAGCCGGCCCTTTACTTATGACACAGGCGCACGCTTGGCACTACTTTGTTGATGCACATGCGGCTACTGCGCACACAATTCACAAACACAGAAAAAATATTATTTTTTTAGCACTTGGGGGGAGCACCCCTGATGGACAGAGCACCCCCTGGACAACACTACAGCACCCCTTTAGGACTGGGACACTGCACAGGACTTTGGAGTGGACACAGCCCCTATGGAGAACTGACTGCACAACACAGTCCAGCCAGCCCTTATGGACTTTGAAGTAGTGGACACAGCCCCTATTAACAACAGCAGCACAGCACAACACAGCCAGCCCCTATGGACTTTGAAGTAGTGGACAACAGCAGCACAGCGCAGCACAGCACAGCACAACACTACTCTGCACTACACTACACTACACTACACAGCCCAGCCAGCCCTAACTCCCACCCTCCCTCTTCACTGTCCACAGCCGAGTGAGAAAATGGCGCCGACGCGTGTACCTTATATTGGATCCAAAACCCGCGAGACTCGGAAGGCGGGATGATGACGTTTTGCCTCGATTTCAGATCCGAGTCAGGCGGGAAAAGTCGAGCCTGACTCGGATCGGACTCGGATCGGGGGGGCTCGGGGGGGTTCGGATTTCAGAAATCCGAACCCGCTCACCCCTAGTTAGTATACACATCGCTTTCCCATACATAAGTATGGGGAGAGCAATTCATAGATACACGGAATGACAATTTTGGAGCAGTTTTTAGAAACAAAAAAGCCAGTTAAGTGGCTAAAGGGGAAAGATTATAGTCTGATACTTCTGTGGACTGAAATGAAAGTGTCACTATGCTGTGTCCCCATGCCTGTCCCCCTCCCCTAGAGATCGTAAGGTCTCATGAGCAGGGCCCTCTTTCTCCATGTACTCTTACTTTTCTCCCTTTTGCCATTATCTTTCTCCCCTTGATTAAAGAGGCCCTGAACCTCTCTGCTGCACCCATCAACTATGGTATGGGTTTTAGCCAGAGTTGACTGTGTTGTTGTGGTGACTGTATATATATATTAGGGGTGTGCACCGGCCACTTTTCGTGTTTTGTGTTTTGGTTTTGGATCTGGATCTTTCTTCGTGTTTTGGATCTGGATTGGTTTTGCCAAAACCACCCTTCCGTGTTTTGGGTTCTGGGTTTTGTGTTTTGGATCTGTATTTTTTTTTTAAAAAGCATAAAAACAGCTAAAATCACAGAATGTGTGTGTTTTTCTGCTCCTATGCTATTATTAACCTCAATAACCTTAATTTCCACTCATTTCCAGTCTATTCTGAACACCTCACACCTCACAATAGTGTTTTTATATCCAAAAGGTTGCACCGAGGTAGCTGGATGACTATGCTAAGAGATACGAGTGGGCGGCACAAACACGTGGTCCATCTAGGAGTGACACTGCAGTGACAGACAGGATGGCAGTTTGAAAAACTAGGCCCCAAACAGTACATAATTCAAAGAAAAAAAAGAGGTGCAAGATGGAATTGTCCTCCCACCCACCCTTATGTTGCCTAAACAGGACATGCACACTTTAACAAACCAAACATTTCAGCGCCAGGGTCTGCCACACGACTGTGGCTGCAATGATTGGTTCGTTTGGGCCCCCACAAAACAAGCTGGCAATTAATCTGTCCCTGCACAAACTGGCTCTACGGAGGCAAGATGTCGTCCTCATCCTCCGATTCCTCACCCTCTTCAGTGTTGTGTACATCCTCATCCTCACAGAGTATTAATTTGTCCCCGCTGGAATCCACAACCACAGGTCCCTCTGTCTGTTCTGGAGGCTGGTCTCCCTGGAAGAGTTGATAATTCATTTTATGAACATCATCTTCTCCACATTTTGTGGAAGCAACCTCCCACGCCTTTTGCTGACAAGGTTCCCGGCTGCACTAAACACTCTTTCGGAGTACACACTGGAGGGGGGGCAACTCAGGTAAAATAGAGCCAGTTTGTACAGGGACCTCCAAATTGCTTCTTTTTCCTGCCAGTACAGGTACGGACTATCTGACATGCCTACTTGGATGCTGTCACCGATGTAATCCTTTAACAGACAGACGCACGCTTGTCGCTGCTGCTTTAAGGATGCAGGTGCGGCTACAGCCCACACATTTCACAAAGACAGAAAAAAAAAGAATATTTTTATTGTTTGTGGAGCGCACTTTGAGGGTGTCACCACCCTTTAACAGACAGACGCACGCTTGTCGCTGCTGCTTTAAGGATGCAGGTGCGGCTACAGCCCACACATTTCACAAAGACAGAAAAAAAATAAGAATTTTTTTATTGTTTGTGGAGTGTACTTTGGGGGTTACAGCACCCTTTAATGGTCAAGCCAGCCGGCCCTTTACTTATGACACAGGCGCACGCTTGGCACTACTTTGTTGATGCACATGCGGCTACTGCGCACACAATTCACAAACACAGAAAAAATATTATTTTTTTAGCACTTGGGGGGAGCACCCCTGATGGACAGAGCACCCCCTGGACAACACTACAGCACCCCTTTAGGACTGGGACACTGCACAGGACTTTGGAGTGGACACAGCCCCTATGGAGAACTGACTGCACAACACAGTCCAGCCAGCCCTTATGGACTTTGAAGTAGTGGACACAGCCCCTATTAACAACAGCAGCACAGCACAACACAGCCAGCCCCTATGGACTTTGAAGTAGTGGACAACAGCAGCACAGCGCAGCACAGCACAGCACAACACTACTCTGCACTACACTACACTACACTACACAGCCCAGCCAGCCCTAACTCCCACCCTCCCTCTTCACTGTCCACAGCCGAGTGAGAAAATGGCGCCGACGCGTGTACCTTATATTGGATCCAAAACCCGCGAGACTCGGAAGGCGGGATGATGACGTTTTGCCTCGATTTCAGATCCGAGTCAGGCGGGAAAAGTCGAGCCTGACTCGGATCGGACTCGGATCGGGGGGGCTCGGGGGGGTTCGGATTTCAGAAATCCGAACCCGCTCACCCCTAATATATATATATGTTTTTTTATTGTCTAATGTGTTCATCTTTGATTATATCCTGCTTTATTCTGCTTTGTTTGTTTCAGAACGTTGTGCATTTTATGTCCTGTTATGTTTTCACTATATCCATGTACATGCGCTGGGACTATTCGTAAAGCCCCAAAAATAAAGGTGAATAGGTTAATAATACTAATAATAATAATATGCGCTGACACCCGTGTTTTGGTTTTGGATCTGGATTCATCATCGTGTTTTGGTTTTTCAACATCTCCCTCAAGTGTTTTGGATTTCGTTTTTGTTTTTTTTTACATTGATTACATTTTTAAAAAAAATTGAAAATCATGTGATTTTTGCTATCCAAAACACAAAATTTGGATTTAAACTCCAAATTCCAAAATGCGGGAAGATCAGAATCACAACTTGGATTTATCTGGATCTCCTCAGAAATTCAGGACTGCGTCTCGGATCTGTCCGGATTCATGGTGGATTCAGATTTTTGGAGAATCGAAGCACACATCTCTAATTGAAAACATCAGATCTTAATTACTCATTGGGGTATATTTACTAAAGTGAGTGGTTTTAGAAGTGTAAATGTTGCCCATGGCAACCAATCAGATTCTACTTAACATTTAACTAGCGCCTTCTAGAAGATAATAGCTAGAATCTGATTGGTTGCTATGGGCAACATCCCCACTTCTAAAAACTCTCACTTTAGTAAATATACCCCTTAGAGTTAGAGGCATGTTTAAACCCATACAGTATAATCTGATTGGTTGCTATGGGTAATATCTTCACTTCTAAAAACCCACTCTTTAGTAAATATACCTCTGTATCTCATATGTTTAGAAATAGAATCTGTGTTTAGGCTTCAAGCTTTTCAGAAAAACTAAGCTCATTTAGACAGGGAGGCAGCTGATTTTTGTTCTCTCACGTAAAGTAAGGTAGCTTACAAAATAACTACTGTACAATCTTATTTCCTTAAGAGGCAATTTGCAGTGTTTCTGATCATCCTGAAAGTTTGGGTGAGGTTGATACCTTCTCATCCTCCTGGAATGCAAAGCGTCAGACCTGCCATCACGCTCTCATACACACATAAATAATTATAACAATTTAATTGCTGCTTGAAATACTTTACACATGTCTCAGGGAGAATGTGCTTCCCAAGTGTCATCTGCCAAGCTATGACTGAAGTCCATTTCAAATATTCCCTATTCTAAAACAGTGTCAAGTTTAACGTTATGTAACTTAACTGTGTTTTGCACATTTTAGATTCTATAAACTTTGATTTTTTTTTATTTCTATACCTTTATTTTACTCTAAGCTTTCTTGTAGTTGTTTGTGAATTTTATTGCTTAATTCATGGTAATGATCGTGGTGTAACTATATTGGGTGCAGGGAGTGGCATTGGTATGAAGCCTGGAGGTTTAGGGAGCTCGTCTCTGGGTCCCACTTCCCCTAGAACCAGCTCATACCTCAGATCAGTAGTAAATGATCCAGTGCTGGGACAGCCATGACGCTCTCAGCATCCCCTGAGGTGGTCATGACTGCATCTTTTGTTTCTAGCTACTGATATGATTACCTTGGCAGCAGTGAGAACTAAGGAGGCAGATAGAGAAGCCAGACATCAGCTAAATAGGTTTGTAAAGTTACTTTCCCAATAGGAGCTGATTATTGCATACATGCCGATATTCTGATTGACCGGGGCCAACCAGGTGGGAGGTGCGTAGCGGCGTGGTGCAGCCAAGTTGGCGGTGTGGGGGATGTGGCACCATGTCATTGGGATCCCGCTATAAAAAGCTACAATTCCCATCATTGTAAAGTATGGCTGGGCCATGATGACAGAACTCAGGGGCAGTCAGTGGGGTTCTGACTGTGTGAGATTTGCCTACATTTTCCAGGTCGAGATTTGGGAGTCTCACAGATGTTCCGGAAGGGTAGGCAAGCATGGACATATCTATAATGGGTGCAGGGTGTGCGGCGCAGCATTAATCACCGGGAACGGGGCACAACTGTGCAGAGACCTGCGCATGTACTGTTTAGAAATCACCAGGAACATGGTGCCCACCTGCAGAGTAGACTCCTTACCTTGGAACTGCACCAGTGAGAGATAGAGGGACATACAGAGACTGCATACGGAAACCACCCCTGTAAGCAAGTATGGGTTATTGAGGCAGGATAAAGTAAATCATTGATGAGTTGTATACTGGTGGTTAAGTCCACGTGGTCTCTGTCAACTCTGTGTTTAAGTAGCGTGTACATTTTAAGGGAACATTATTATTATTATTATTATTATTATTATTATTATTATTATTATTTGATAAGAATATTAACCCAATTAAATACACTGAATATTTCTTAAAATTGACATCTGTAATATGCATAAATCTTTTTTATAGATAAAGGTTTTCATTAAGTATTCACATCATATAATAAAACTGCATAAATCTGAAAATATTTCCTAGGTACATTTGAGTGATGAAATAGTTTAACGTAATAAATTATTTGTTGACAGAACATCTGTTGTTAGTGCAGCACTGTGCATAGAAGTTTCTCTGTAGAAGCTTTGGGGACATCTTTAAAATGTTGCTGTGGGGCCCACACAGTGTCAGACTGGGGCATGAAGGGCCCACCGGGGGAATGCAGTGGTAGGGGCCAATGCTTTAGCCCCAGGGGGGGTGTGGTCAGCCACCACGGAGGCTTGGCTTACTATTAGAGAGTGCTTGGTCTGGGCATATATATAAATATATATATAGTAAATACTGAAGGGGCATGCATGAAAATGTACCAAACTGATAACAGCAATGCACTGTGGTGAATACACCATAGTTCTGGGAATGCAATGTAATAGAACACGTAATAATAATTAAGCACAATAGAGTAAAAATGTATATTTTGTGTACAGTCTGAATCCTGACTTAGAGGAAGGGGTGGGCCCTCAGGCAGTGGGGCCCACCGGGGATTTCCCCTGTACCCCTGTGGGCCAGTCCAACCCTGGGCCCACAAAGTTATTCTACCACATTTAGTAGAAAGACTCATATCCTGATAGATACAGCAGTAGGCAACTAAAATTGCTGTCACATGCGGCACGGAAGTAAATGTGTCTATTTGCCTGTGTGCAGAGTTGTGCATATTTCTCTGGTGCATACATGCCTACTCTCCCGATTTGGTCGGGAGCCTCCCGAAAATCGGGTGCTGCCCCCGGCCCCCCGGAAAGGTAGGAATGGTTCCCACCCCTCCAGTCCCCCCCATAATACCTACCCAAACACCCGCAGCGGGGGGGCTGATTACATGATTCTTGCTGAATCGCGTCATCATGACCCTGCCCCCTGCTCCACAATGTCTGAAATCTCGGCATTGTGTAGCCAGGGCGGGACCAAAATGATGCGTGTGAGTGGCCCCGCCCCTAGCCCCTTCCCTAAATGACACACATTGTCCCAGCCACACCCCCTCTTACCAGCCCCGCCCTCCTGTTAAGCCGACCGGGCTGCTCCCTCCCGGAAGGGGCAGCCAGGATATCGTCAAGTATGCTCTGGTGCACCAGTCCAATATATGTACATTTAGCTTGATAACATCATCATCAGGGCGAGCCTGCACTAACCTTTGTATGTTGCAAAAGGTCCAGCTGTAAAAATGAATACAGGACTGACTTCCACTTCTGTCTGTTTCTACATAGCCCACATATCTGTGAGAACTACAGTCCAATTATGCAGCTTCAGATGTAGGTGAAGATGCGATTGAAACGGGCACAACGCTGCCCATACATGTGTAGTACAAAAACACACAAATGGGTGACACTTGACTGCATTGGCCCCTGTTGAAAGAGGAGTGCACTTCTCCAGTCTTCCTGTCCCTCCTGGGAGGCTTCAAGCCCTGTTCCAAGATGGTTGCTAATGTCACTAATGAGTATGTGCAGGGAATATCTTGTCTTTTCTCTGTACTATGTAGAGTGACATGGTGGGAGACAGAAGTCTCCTACTTAGCTCCTATAGAAAATTTGGTTAATACCAGCATATAATGCCGTTCTAAATCACTACACCACAACCTCCTGCATGCAGCACACACTCCCCAGTTGATGGGCTGCATAAAACCCTGCTTCGCTGAAACTCCACTCCATTACCAGTGTACATGTAATAGTGAGTATGGCTGTACCTGCTATCTGTTCATGGTTAAGTAACTGGGCTGTTCATAGTCTGAGTTATCCGCTGGTGTATGCCTATATAACTCTGCAATAACAATACCTGTACACACATTATTTCCAACAGCCCCTTCACATGCATTCTCAAAACCTATTAAATGCACTTTGACATTCATAGCACATAAGACTATGGGGCAGATTGAACTGTATGCAGCGCCCGCTTATTACAGTAGGCAGGCTATGCTTGTGGCTCTATAGGCTGCGAGTAGAATCTGCCTTCTGTAGTTACAGTAAGGTGGAGAAGTCGCCTGAACACATCCCGATGGCTTCCGTCATACACACACATTTTCCTGGCTTTGTTTTGTGTGAATTTCAGCGCTGATGCAGTATTTAAAATAATGATTGCTCAATAAAAATACAATTAAAATATTTAGAAATGGGCATTAGATTCATAGTACACTATACTCAGAGGTGTAGGATGGAGCTGTGGTGCCTGGAGCAAGTGGATGCTACATTGTTCCCCCAATACTGAAGTGCACATGGGGAAAGGGAGTGGTCACTGGCCAGCATTCTGTATTAAAGGCCCCCATACATCAGCAATCTGAAAACCACAATTGAACAATTTGAAGATTTATTGCCCGATCTTCGGATCTCCCAATCTAGCAATCTGCGCCCAAACATTACAGATCTTTTTCAGTGATTTGCAGACCAATTGCAGCAAACACAGATCTGCCAATTTTGAAAGGCCCATCATTTTACTAGTAACGGTCTGCAAATCTGCTGATCATGTCCATACACTAGCAATTTACAGCCCTTATCGATCTGTGAAATCCAACATGTTGGACAATCTGATTTAACAATTCCAATCACTTTTTGGTTGCAATCTGTGAAGCCCATACATTGCAGATTTTTATAGACAATCGATTGCAAATTGCGGAATTGCCACAATCGATTGCTGATGTATGGGGGCCTTAAGTTCCAAGTGATAAAGAGCCATCAAGAGCAGTATTGGAATGGGGCATGAAAGGCCCACTGGGGAAATGCAGCTGTAGGGGCCCCTAAAGCAGAGCAACACATTTCTATTAGTCCTACTATGATAGCATACCTTTTTATCTTACCAGTCTGCAGTGGCATAACTAGGGTATTTGGAGCCCAGGGCAAGATGAAAAATTGAGCCCCTCCCTATGTTCATTGAAAAAGTGGGCATGGCCACAGGAAAAAAATGGGGACGTGTCAATATGACTCACCACCATTTCTCATCACTCTGGGAACATTCCTTTCCATTCCATATGCACCTTAATGCCCCCAGTAGTAGTGCCCCTCTTGCAGTGCCCACTGTAGTAGTGCCCCTTATGCAATGTCTCTAGTAGCAGTGCCTCTTATGCAGTGCCCCATGTAGTAGTGCCCCTTATACAGTGCCCCCAGTATTGCACCATTATATAGTGCCCCTAGTAATGCTCCTTATACAGTGCCCTCAGTAGTGCCACTTATACAGTGCCCCCAGTAGTGCCCCTTATACAGTGCCCCAGTATTGGTCCTCCCTATGCAATACCCCCAGTAGTGACCCGTATACAGTGCCCCAGTAGTGGTCCTCCCTATGCAATGCCCCCAGTAGTGCCACTTATACAGTGCCCCCAGTAGTGGTCCCATCTATGCTGTGCCCCTTATACAGTGCCCCTATGCAATGCCCCCAGTAGTGGTCCCCCTATGCAGTGCCCCTTATACAGAGCCCTCCAGTAATGGTCCCCTCTATGCAGTGCCCCTTATGTAGTGCCCACAGTAGTGCTCCTTATACAGTGCCCCCAGTAGTGGCCCCCCTATGCAGTGCCCCCAGTAGTGCCCCTTATACAGGGCCCTCAGTAGTGATCCCCATTATGCAGGGCCCCCAGTAGTGGTCCCCATTATGCAGTGCCCCCAGTAGTGCCTCTTATACAGTGCCCCCAGTAGTGGTTCCCATTATGTAGTTCCCCTTTACATATACACAGACAGCAACAAAAATACAATACTTACCTGAATCCCTGCTCCTGCGCCCGCCACGGTCTGCTCCTCCGTCCTCCCGGCCTGCTCGGCACTAAGTGTAGTAGTGCCCTTTATGCAAGGTCCCCAGTAGCAGTGCCCCTTATGCAGTGCCCCATGCAGTAGTGCCCCAGTAGTGCCCGTTATACAGTGCCCCCAGTAGTGCAACCTTATATAGTGCCCCCTAATGACATCTCTCTCCCTTCACCCACTGTTGGAGCCAGAAGGCTCAGGCCATGGGTGCAGCAGCCAATGAGAGTCTATCTGACTCTCATTGGCTGCTAAAACAAACAGACTGCCACCGGGTAGTATGAGTGCACTACCCGGTGGCGGTGTGTTGTTTTACTCTGTAGTGTGGTCCACACTGCACTAACTGAAACAGACTTGGACTGTCTATTAAATTGATGTCAGTGGTTTGTACTTTTTTAAAACAATACATCTAATATACTGTATATACTGTATATATAAAAGAAGAAGTTTGTTTGTTTGTTGGCAAATATCTTTCACAGCTCTCAAGCTAAAGCTTCCAAATCTTACAAAGTTATTTAATGCTCTATTTACTACAATCCACATTAAAATGCAGGTTGTAGTGTTATATTTCCGACTGAATTCGCATTGCGAATTCAGCCAATATCACAGGGATTTATTAAAAATCTCATGCAGGAACAGAGCTTGCGATAAAGCTCTCCTCTCCGCAGCCTTATCACTGTATTTTATTATTATTATTTGTATCACTGAATTTTACAAATTCTACTCCAATCGCCCGTTAGTAAATTTAGTTGAAACTAAAATAAAGGAAAAAGGGTGTGAAAACAACCATTTTTACTTTATTTTAGTAAAAATAATGTTAATAAATAGAGCCCTTAGTATAAAGAAGTAAGCTATTAGACCACATAGCGACAACGCGTCAATGCGACAAAGCTTATATATAAAATTCATTGGTCTATTTGTTTGTTATACATTCAGACACCTCTGCACCAACTGGGATGAAACCAATGTGAGGTGGTCCAGTTGGATCCTGGCCAGGTTTTAGGGGGTTAAGGGTCCTGGTTGGACTTCCCGTTGGTGTATGCTGGCCAGAGCTTTGGCCTGTTCTGGACCTCCTGAAGAAGCTGGGTGTACATTTACCCAGCGAAACGCTTTGAGGTGACAACTCTGATATTCCTGTGCTCTATTGGACTATTATTTGGACTTCCATATCCCTGCTACGACTGAGTGCAGTGCTGGAGACAATACAGATGGATTATTATATACAGCTAAATCACTTGCACCTTGGATGCTAGAGACTGTGTTGAAACCTATATGCTCATAACCTCATTGCTGCTTATATATTCTCAAGTCTTGGATACTGTGGAAGGAGTCCTAGGTCCCATTTGCATTTTATACACCACACAGGAACAGAGACTTTTTCTTTACAAATGATCATTATATTTGGAACTCTGATACTAAATAATTATTGAAATTATTGGCACTTTATGTTGATTTTGGTATATTATATCTATTTTATGGATTTTTATAAATAAATGTAATTTTATTGTTTAAGGTATAACCGTCCATCCTTTTACTTCAGTGCTGGTTCTATTGTATTTTATTCTGTTCTGGGCCTTCCACTGGATGGATTTTGGATGAAAACTTCACAGAGGGGGGCAATTGGTATGGGATACCTAATGGAGTGGTTGGGGTACCAACCCATTAATTTTTCTCATATTTATATAATTTGAAATGCCAAGTCAGCCCTTGCTGTAACAGGCTGTCCTGGAGAGGAGAAATCAAACATCTTTTGCATTCGCAGAATATGTGTGAGTGGTCTGCGCATGAGCGGATCAGCATCGGTGATATGAGCCCAATGCTGATTAGGAAGCCGGCTGGGGGGAGCAGGGGCGAGCCGGCTGAGGGGAGAGGGAGTTGCTTGGAGGAGCAGAGAATGTTGCCAGTGCAGAGGAGGAAACCAAGGAGAGAACATCTCTTCCCTGCTTTCCTCTATTTTTACAGGTAAGAGGACATGTTCCGCCATATAGAGATGACGTTATGTTTGTCAAAAAATATGAGAAATGAAAAGGTGGAGAAATCGGTGACTTCTCCACACTTTTCATGTAACTAAATAGAGAGAACACAGAAGTACTGTATGGCTGTCTCCTGCTAAACTGCTGGAGAAATGCAATTTTTACTTTATTAAATAGACCCCTAAGCCCGTATATCTATATATCTATTTGCCAAGTGATCGCACCCAACTTGTGAGTGTACACACACTGGACCTGATTCAGAGAGTTGTACGCTAATGCTACGATTTGTATGCAACTGCTGTGTGAAAATATGAAATTGTCGTAGACGCTGGGATTTGTGCTGAGACGCCCACCGGTGGCTTTGCAAATCCAAGTAACTGCGTACAAAGATGCAGCATTGGTCATAGATCAGCCACTTATCAAACTTATGAGTAACCCTAAGGTCACGCAATTTTGCAAATTGTATTGAGATCCTGGAACCATGTTTACTGATTATGGGATCGCAGACGCAGCCTGTGACATGCCCCTGAAATGGTCGCACTGCACCTGCATTTTTGCTGGCACTCCCCTGTTACCTCCCCCAAACGCTCCCTGATAATAACTTTGCGAATAAATCCTCACTGCAAGCAACATCGGTATAGTACCATGGTGCATGCGCAGAGTACCAATAATTACTCAAATGTGTAAATCGGCAGCATACAGCTCTGAATCAGGCCTTTTGGTAAGAACCCATGCACCTCGGCAGCTGGACTGGTGTGTGGTTTAGTAGAAGGGATCCTGTTGCTTGGTTCTCACTATGTTACCCAGTGTTACCTTATTAGGAAAACATGAGAAACCACTGTGACTATTGGTTAAAGTCCAACCTAGATTGTTCCCATGATGAACCACAACATTGGGAGGATGATTAGAGATCAGTTATTTTTCCAATCCATGAGCTGTTGAACTGTAAATAAACGCAGTAGCACACGCATGGGGGTTTTCTGAGTACCCAGAAACAGCCCCTGACAGAGGTGAGAGCAAGCACCACCATGTTATTAAGCCTCGCCCCCTCGTGGCAAAATGCTGGTCAATGGGGAGGAGGCGGAGCCAATATGATGCAATAGAATTAAAATTGGATCATTTGGCTCAATTGACCTGCGAAAAGCGGCATTTTTCCGTGAGGGGGCGGGACTTATTTACATGGTGCTTGGTCCCATTTCCATCTCCAGCCTGCAGCATGGTAAGTGTGTGTGTGTATATGTGTGTGTAAATATATAGAGGTAGATATAGATATGCAAGTGTGTGAACTGCATATTATATATATATACAGTCAGGTGCATAAATATTGGGACATTGACAGAATTTTCATATTTTGGCCTCTATTCACCGCCACAATAGCTTTGAAATGAAACAAAGAAGATGTGCTTTAACTGCAGACTTTCGGATTTAATTTGAGGGTATTTACATCCAAATCAGGTGAACGGTGTAGGAATTACAACGGTTTCTATATGTGCCTCCCACTTTTTAAGGGGCCAAAAGTAATGGGACTACCAACTCAAAAGCTATTTCATGGACAGGTGTGGGCTATTCCCTCGTTATTTCATTATCAATTAAGCAGGTAAAAGGTCCGGAGTTGATTCTAGGTGTGACATTTGCATATGGAATCAGTTGCTGACTATAGATTGTAAGCTTCCGAGCAGGGCCCTCTTACCTCTATGTCTGTCAGTTATTACCCTGTTTTGTTCTATCAATGTTTCCAATTGTAAAGCGCAACGGAATATGCTGCGCTATATAAGAAACTGTTAATAAATAAATAAATAAATATATATATATATACACACACACGCACAGAGAAACCCCCCTTTAAAAATCCTGCGTTTGCCCCTGAAACCATTTGTAACACATAATTAATTCACATAGATCTCTTATTACAATAAATGTGGGTTAATCTATGCTCAAGTATAATAATGAGTGGTACTCATATAAAGTATAATGTGTCTAATAATAATTATTTATTTACATAGAATTTTTCTCCCAATAGTGTTGCAGGGGATGTAGTCACCATCCTGACACAGACAATGCCAGCGGACAGAATCCCGGTACCGGAATCCCAATGGCTGCGATGCCGGCTGTGATCATTTAAGTCACAGTTATGTTTAGGGTTAGGGGTAATGCTAGGTACAAACTGGAGAGAAGGGTATTCATTCCGACATCAACAGTGATTGCGCATCAACAGTGATTGTGCGTCCACACTGGACAACTTTAATGAATGATGTAAGGATCACCATTACATCATTCATTAGCAATGCATTGGCCACTAGCGATATTGCTAGGTTTGAGTTGCAGCACATCAAACCTGGCGACCGTTGTTAGCGATGGCGGGAGTTGGCGAACATGCATACACACTGAGCGTTGTAGGCCATATGTCATTACGAAATGGCATATCATCCCGACATCGCTCCAGTGTGTACCTAGCTTTATGTTAGCCACTAGGGAGAGGGTTAGGATTAGGCTGTGGGATGGGACGGTTAGGGTTAGGCTGCTGGGGGTGGGACTGTCAGCGTTAGGTTGCAGGATGGGAGGGTTAGAGTGAGCATGCGGGAAAGGTGAGTTAGGTGTAGGGTTAGGGTTAGAATAAATACCTGTATGCATCGGGATTTCCACCATCAGGATTATGCTGCCAGGATGCTGACCGCCTCAGCTCCGGGATTGCATACCCAACCCACATTACAGCAGTATTTAATTATCTACATTAATCTCCGCCCCTAAATTCCCAAATGCATACAATATCGTTGATATTTGTCAAAAGCTAATCTACCAGTATGTTTATTTCTTCCATATAGGAAAAATATGATTGAACCTGCACAGAGGATTGCTCTGTATATGCTCCAATCTGCTGTGGCCTGTGATGGCAAATGAGCAATATTCCCTAGCTGAAGTTCAGTTTGTGTATGTTTACCATTTATCATCTGTAAATTCAATTCCTTATGTGTTCAACATTAAGCGCTGACAAATTAGATTATTGCCATAGAACCTATGAAAACTTGATATAGACTAGGTTCGTAGGTTGTCATATTTTGATACTGTAAGGCACAACAATGTAATACGTGCTGACCTCGTTAGTCCCCTACTACAGTACCTTCCTCTATGTTCCAGGTACAAACAACCTTTGCTCAGTTTTATCAGTGCTTGATAACCGTAGTCCAGGGAACAGTGAGATGTGGCACTGATCTCTATATACACAGGCTCCAGCATGCAAAGTTGTGAGTCATAAAGCATTCCTGTGTACCTAATAATCACAAGGCTGGACAGAAAGTATTTAGAGGAAGTCAACACTTCCTACTTGTGCTTTATGTAGTCACAAAATTAGCTGGTTAAAAAGGCATGTTAGACACAGTGTACTGTCACAGAACAAACAGTACTTGTCTACAAGAAGGAGATGAAACTCATTACAGCTGGAAAGGAAGGAAAACCGTGAAACTGGCTTTGCTCAGTAAAGGGATATTTACAAGCTAACAATTGGACATAGAACATATCTTTAAGCAATCGCATTAATGCGAGTGGAAAGGAATATACTGGCTTTATGAGATCCACATTCACCAAATCACTGGACAAGTTGAGAAGTGAATAAAAAAGGGCGGAGAATTGAACCTATTCAAAGGTGAAGATAACCAGAACACATATGTGAGCTCATCAATACAAGAGGTAACGGTGAAGACGAACAGTCTGTTCTTTGGAAACTATATTTTATGAGGTGGATTTTCAGGACTGATCTACATTTTATAGAAGTGTAATCTAGGTAGAAAGGTAAAGTGAAGGGAGTTTCAAGAAAATACTTTGCAGAAGACATCACAACACAAACATATAAAACTCAACAAATCCGTTGTAACCTTACTGAAGAAACAATGTCTACAAATAAATTCAGAAGAGCGTATTCTCTGCGCATCCCACGATCTCCCAAACAAGCAACATTTATAGACTCTTCTAGGGTTTACGATCGACTGGATGAGACAGAATGTCAAGACGACCTCCATGGTCAAAGTGAAATCTCAGGCACCAGGGAAAACAATAACTTTTCATGGGAAATCCCTCTGATCACTGATGCACCAAAGCTTCACTATTGCAGGAAGAAGTGGAGCTCTAAAAGCCTGCGGTTGCCAAAGACACGTTTGGCAGAAGCAGGTCCTCCTGCCCACCGGCCAGAAGATGTGACACAAATAAACAATGATAGTCATGATTTATACCAAGACATGGAAAAACCCAACTCCGCTAATGGACAAAGGCTGTCAGATGACTCAGACAGTCATAGGGATGTTAAAAATGAGGAAGAGAAACAGAAGTGCAAAAAGATGAAACATTACAAAAAGGTAAGACTCTCATTTCCTCCCACTAGACGTGATATAGGAATATCTAGGTGGCTAAAGGTGCTGAGTATATACCTTCCTGAAGACAGGTTGAATGACAGTGTCAGATTCTTGTACAAGTGTCTTTGCCTCTCTGTGTAATAAGTACCGTACATTAGACTGTAAACTGAAAACGTGTCTTTATAGAACTGGGTAAAAACTATATATTTTACATAAACAAGTACATAAAACCCATATTCATGACGGCAAACACAGTCACTGGTCAATGTAAATTTTTATTTTCATGATTCAAACATTAATTTGTATTATTAACTTTGTAATATAGTGTTAAATCTTTTTATTTTACATTTAGGGGTCTATTCAGCAACAGTGACAATGTTGCCCAGAATATTATTCAGCAAGATTTTGAGCAGGGACAGCGGTTGTGGTAACACGCTGTCCCGGCAATGTCACAGAAGGGATTGTTTTCGGGATTCTGAAAACAATCCCTTCTGTTTGTTCCTATGCGCATGCTCATTCATGCGCTCGAGAATAGTCTCCGTCCTGGCTTCCCGGTGACCGCGGAGGTACAGCTCCAGTCTCCCAAAACTGATTGATATGTGTATACAGGATCTATACTAGCCTGTATACATGTATATTTATGTGCTTTTTTATTTAACATTTCTATATAAATGTTAAATATAATAGCACATAAATATAAATGTATACAGGGTAATATAAAGCCTGTATACACATATCAATCAATTTCGGGAGGTTTAAAAGGCTCTAGAATGACTTACCTGCCGCCGATTACCGGGAAGCAAGGACGGAGCCTGGGCGGGCTTACAAGATGCTGATGGGACTTATGGGAAAATGTCCCTCTGTCCCTGCAGTTTTCGGGATATTTAAGTATTTTCTTCGTATTACACCATTCTGAAATGGCGTTATATAAAGGAAATATTTATCAGGTGATTTAACACTTTTTGCTTTGCTGAATAGCAAAAAGTGTTAAAGCACTGTAGAGATCAATGGCCTGATCCCTACAGTGCGGTATTCAGCGAGATGGGAATCAATGAAGAAGATATTTGCGTTATCTTCTCCATTATCCCATTGCTGAATAGGAGAGTTACATAAAAAATACGGAAATCATAGTTTCCGTATTTTTTATGTAAAAAGATCAATGCTGAATAGACCCCTTAAAATGAAGGTTGGACAATTGCAGGATCAAACATACTTTTAGTAGAGTTTATTGCTGGGCTGTAGCACCCATTCACAGCCTAATAAATCATTATATGATATTATTATCTTTGTAGCATTTCTGACACAGGCGTATCATAGACAGTAATAGCAAACAGTCTTATAAATTACTTTTGAACAGCAAAACTCTTTGTGATTCTATTTCTAAATGCAATTTATGGCCGAATGCATGAGCACTGCAATAAAATGTGAATAGGGTTTTCCTTTATGTAAGCAAGGGTCCAGACATCAGTGTAGTAATAAAACAAGTCGTTAGACGACTTAAGACACTGTAAAATTTGTTATTTTTTTATACTTTAATTAATTTTAAAAAAACACTTTTACAAAGTATTGAACAGGTTAATGTTAATTAGTCAGGATAATGCAATGTGGAGTTGAACTTTGAGCTCATTATTATCAAGTTGATGTGTAGGAGAATACCCAGTGACCCTTGAGCCCATTAAATAGATCTTTTTTATTAGAACAAATAGTTCCTTTTTTTTATTTTCCTTTAATAATTAATGATGTTTGTTTCAATTGTTCACCAAAAACTATTTAGTAAAAAACAAATAAATGTTAATCCTGTTTCATAGAATAGCAGTGTAATATTCACAACAGTATTGCTCACTATTACCAAACTTGCATTGCCAATCTGCAGTATATTACAATACTATTACATAAATGAGATATATTTATATTGCATAGAATTGCAGGATACAGTATCTCTGCTTTAGAAGAATCACATATTTGATCTAACTAAGTTTTTCATGTATAAGTAGAGATTTCAATATTTTACAATTTAATAATTAGGAGTTTACACATAAAGATTTCTTCATAATGCAGTAAGAACTTCTGTAAGTTGCCCATAGTACATGCTGTGATTTCAACATAAAAGCAAATCACTTAGACCTAACATGGCCACAAAGTGCCTCATGTGGGGGCCCAAAACAGTGCCAATTCTAACCAACATATTATTCGGTTCTATCAGATGTCAAATGTGGTCAGATGAATACCTCATGTGACTGTGAATATGGTGATGTACTGGCCATACAAATGGCGCCCTATTGGATCAGACTGCCTGAGTGCCAAATAGTCGGAGCTTTCTCTTGGCTGCACACATTTGTGTCTATGGGGATGTAGTTAAAATACCGGCAGACGGGATTTCGGTCGGCAATATACCGACGCCAGAATTCCGACTGCCAGCAAAATGCAGACGCCGCTATCCCGAATGGGATCAGGATACTGGCGTCCTGAACGCCAGAATCCCAAACATCCGGATGCCGGTAAGTATGGTAGTTACATGGGGATGGGAGGATTAGGAGTAGGCACCCTCTGGAGAATTTAGAGTTAGACACCCCCCAGGGAGGGTTAGGGTGCGGGGAGGGAGGGTTAGGGTTAGGCACCACTGTGGGAAGGTTTGGGTAAGGAGACTTAGGTTTAGGGTGCGGGCAGGGGGGTTTAGGTTTAGGCACCACCGGGGGGGAGGTTAGGCAAAGACAGCCCCCTGGGGAGGTTTGGGTTAGGCACCACTAAGGGAGGGTTAGGCATAGGGTATGGAAAGGGTTAGGGTACTTACCTCCCCTGTCGGGATCTTCACAGTTCGGGCTTCCGGTGTCGGGATTTGAACCAGTGGCTATTGACCCGCGGGTATATTAGACCCATTCTGTGTCTATGGCTAAACCCACAGAGACTCAGTGGTCGGCCTGACTGTCTGAAACAGCCTATGATCTGGATATCAGGTGATTCTGCACAAAGTTCCCCACAACTAACTAATCAACATACTCACAAGTCACCTCACTGCAAGTAATACAAATACATATTTTTATTCTACACAACATATTACGTTTAGCTTTTCAAGAAAGTTTTCACCCATGTTAAAATGATGCCTTCTCCATAATAGCCTGGATTATAAACATTACTCACATTGTTCTAATATATTTTCTTGCTCTTTTCTAGACCATTGATCGAGCTTTCCGTCGCAGCTGGGGCACATTCATCACTAACATCTATACTATTTCATTGACGAGAACATCTCAAGATGCCCCCCAACTTGTTAAAGCTTGCTAAATCTTAACAGCATTGATTTATATCAGCTAATGCAACTTTGAAATGAGTAGACATCATTTAATGGACCATACGCATGGAAGATAATGAACTGCAAATACCAGCAGGACAAACTTATTGATTCAGAGAATTTGTGCTGGACTAAGACTATAACCTGCCAAATAATAGTTGACCTGTTGTTGTAAACAGATCATTGGGAAATCAGGGTTTACATTTTGCTTAAACATTTACAGACCTAACAAATTCATGAAATACAAGTTTGGAAACTAGAAAAAAAAAGTAACATAATGAAAATTAAATCTCCTAGTAAGTATAACATATGAACTCTATATAGATGAAAGAAAACAGTAATAAAACAAAATTACACAAGCAAAAATTCATCCACACGTTTCACTAGTTCAGGTTTTATGCCAGGTCTAATCATGTGCTGTTGTGAGCCTGTCGAAAACAACTGTATCAGTATGATTTGTCCATTGCTTTTCACATCTGTTATAATGACATGTTGGGATGCAAAGTTGTGGTTTGCTGTTATAGTCCTATTTTTATTGATCGTGAGCTGCTGTACTTGGAGGGTGCACGCAAGCCACAATTTAGGAATTATCAGACTCTCATTAATGTGTGTCTGGGCTTACTAAATTCTTCCCAATGACAACCAGTATCAGCCGTCTTTGGATATTTAAAAATAAAACATACTTATTACTGGTTTACTTTTAAAGATCTACAGTACTGCCCAATAATTATTGTTAAGACCATAAAATATGAGCTTATGTGTATTTCTTACACATAACTCTAATCAATATAATTCTAAATGCACTGGAACTTTTTTTTTATAGCAAAACACAATTTGTTTCAATTGTACAGGTAATTTATTTCAACAACTGTGTTATAGTATTTAGTCTGCCTCATTAAAATGTAAGTTTTGTAAGTTCGATTTTGTTTAATTTAACATTTTATAATAATTATGCAATTTTATGGTTTTTTTTGTAAATTTTAAACAAAAAAGTAAGAAAGTAATATAAATAGTAATATTAATTTACACAAAACTGTGCTTTTAAATGTCAATATTATTTTTTTATGTACAATGGTATTTTGCAAATACAACCCTTTGTTAAAAAAAAATTACAATAAGTTGATTACAATAATCACAGTACACAGCAGTAGTACAATGATGGTAGAGCAGCCACTTGTGTACAGAGCGGTCTGAATACAGCTGTAACAGTAACAGAAGTTGAGCAACAACCAAACATCTCATTAAAATCTGAATAAGTGCTTCCTAACTTTTCAATGCTATTATACATAAAATGTATAAGTATGTTGAAAATTGAAGACTTTTTTTTTTCATTTAAAGTTTAATGAACATTTCAATTATGGCTTCAATTTATGCCATGGTTTTTTCCATATTAGTCCTAAAATATTGTGGCACATCTATCATGTCTTGTGACAAACAGATATGCCCTGACCTGAATCACTGTATAAGACTGCTCCGGATCTGGTTGGGGTTGAGGTGAAGACCAGTCTGCAACCAGGTACTCACACAACATGCATGATGCTCCATGGTTTCCTTATATCAGAACATGGCGGACACCAATAGAGTCATGCAGCAAACTTTTAATATGTATATGGTATTAAATAGCTGACCTGGCAACTACAACTACACACAGTATTAATTACCATAATTAAACTCAGGAGAGGAGTCTCTTTAAAAATACAGAACATTGAAATACTGATATTTTGAGTGCTTAATGTATTACTGTATGTAAAACATTGTAGCAGAGAACATGAATGTTTGAAGCCATGTGACTCAAATCATGTGACTGAACTCTTCATTCGAGCAGTAATTACTCATCATTGCATTGGCCTTTGCTGGCCAATAACTCACATACCTAAAATGTGATTGCTCCTTATCTTTAGGTAATTGATAATGTTCGCATCATTGTAAATAAATAATATATGTAAGTATGTTTGCATGTTTAATGTTTACACCACAACAAGATCACTGATTTGTTTTGGTTGGAGACTATGCTAAATTTTGGTCCCATTTGGATATGTAGATATATGCTCTTATGAGGTATCTTTCTGAGCTAATCACAGTCCTAAAGGGAAAATGTAAGACTGGCACATGAAAATAGCTGGAGGGCTTTTTGAGTACAGTATCAACAGATTGGCTGTGAAGAATTTACCTGAATACAATAGAGTCATAGCATGGTAACTGGGTTGATGCACAGTCTATGATAAAATGTAAAACAAAATCAGTGGCACTGAATTCAACTGGTGGTGTTTACATGTATACGTTTTATGTTTGCTATTTAATTTCAGTATTGCAGGAAGATTGCTTGTGATGTAGTATGAAATGCTGACAATGGTAAATAAAGAACCTTATGAATATAATTCAATGTTTTCTTTGTCACAAGTAGATATTTTTATCCTCTGGATGAGATAAAATGCTGGCGCCCCCATCCGCCTTCCATCTTTTTGGGAGTAGGCTCATGGCCATCTTAATGTTGTGGTCATACCTAGCCCTTTACAAGTGCTTTCCAGCCCTCCCTCGTCTTACCAGTCCAGCTTTGGCTACCTGGCACTACTGCTGGGGTCTTAACTTCAGATGTTGCTTGGCTGGATCCTGGAATGTCGGGGGACTGTTTGGAAAACATATAGGGGTCTATTTACTAAGCAGTGTTAGGAGAAGTGAAAAGTGAAGAGTGAAAAGTGATAAGGTGCCAGCCAATCAGCTCCCAACTGTCATTTTTCAAACACAGCCTGTGAGGTGGCAGTTAGGAGCTGATTGGCTGGCACCTTATCACTTTTCACTTCTCCTAACACTGCTTAGTAAATAGACCCCATAGTTAGTTACTGTACACCTCGTAGAAAGCTGAGCAATGACTGAACACTCCAGACCTCACTCTCATCAACCATTCTGACAATGAAGCAATAGTACCACCATGTAATAATTACAATATACATCAATATGACATTAATAGATTGTTGTTTAATAAATAGGCTTCTTTTACCCAACCAATATTAAAGTAATAGCATTCACATTCTATAAATATGGTTATTTATCCCCAACCAGTTTACATTGAATAGATATAGCTTACATTTAATAAATAAACCTTCTCCCCCCTAACATAAATATCAATATCCCTACATGACATTAATATGCCCAATCAGCTCTCCAAAATAACTCTGTTAGCTAGGTGGACTGTTGACTCTATTCTCGGCCAAAGCCCTCCCCCACCAGCTCACTTCAGTCTATAAAGTAAGAGGGGAGAAGTGTGAGTGTGGAGCAGAGAGGGGATGAGGAAGGTAAGATGGATCTCTGACCAGTAGCATAGCCAAATGGGACTAAGGATCAGCCCTGGCATACCTACCACAACAGCCCGCATTTGCTCTCACTGGCACTATATTTTTATGAGCCTTCCTGATTCAACTAACACAGTCTGTCAGCCGCCACCTACCCCTGTGCTTCTCTCATTCCACCCCCTGTTTATGTTACCAGCTTCTGTCGGCACACAGTTCCTGGTGGCTGGTTAAGAGGAGGATTCATCTGTCACCACCAGCCCCATGTAATTAATAAGTACTGATCATTGGAACTTGTGGACTATATTTTTGTCATGTCATTCATTGCACTGTTGGGAGGAAAACAAGTCCAATCTGCTACCACTTAGAGCACACACTTTTCTAAAATAAAACACTTCAGATTGTCTGCTAATATACTGCTGAACTTATGCTGCATACACACGGGACGATTTTCCTGAACGATATGAATGATAACGATATAGTTCAACTATAAATCGTTCATATTGTTCATTTTTATGCAGTGAACGATCGACCAATGACCAACAATGCACGTTCCCGCATGAACGATAACGATATATATGGTCGACCGTACATGCAGACCAACTTGGACGATTTTGTCAACATTTGCCTGTAAAGACATGACTTCACTGAAATATCTATCATAGATATTTATCATAGAAGTCATCAGTGTGTACACCCAAAATCGTTTGCCCTGCACTACAGAAAGTTGGAGGGAAATCTATCAGCGATATATTTGGTTAGGAAGGTTGTACAGTGTGTATGCAGCATACAGTAAAGTCTCACTGTATTGTATTACACTACCAAAGAGAATATTCCTTTTCACTTCAAACAACTTGTAGATGAGACCAGCTTTATGTACATATAGTACTTGGTCAATTGAGCTTACAATCTCATCAGGTATAGTAATTTGTCTGATCACACAGCAATGTGACACAACAGTGGTTTGAAGGGAAGGAAGATTGCTGAAAGGATTCATTTAGCTAACTCGTAAATAAATATATACTGAGATGTTCAGCAATTCTTAATTGCCTTCTCTTTTACAAATTAATTGCAAATTTCAAGTGCAAGTATGTGGAATGAGGATAGAAGACGCACACAAAAGGGAGGACATGAGAGCAATGGAAAAAAAATAAAATATATATAACACCGTAACCCGGCACTCTGAACCCACCGTGGGGTAACTTGCTCCGTTGCCTTCCTTTAGTTTAGGAGGACAGCACCCCCAATATACATCCACAATACAACAGGCGGCACTTGGAGTTTTCAGAATCGGTGAAATCAAATGTGCTGTTTAATTTATATATATGTATATAAATCAATATGTCACATATCAAAATTTTATCTAATTTTCCCATTGGCTACCCAACTCCCATTTTTCAATATAGCAAATCTAATTTCTAAAATAGTTTTTTATCATATGCATTGAGTTGGAAGGACATATACTGGGATCATTATATAAAGAATAAAAAATAAAGAAATGAATAATGTTTGATACAGTAACCCACTTGAAGCTTGGAGGATTGAAGATCCCCAGTAATTCATCAGATTCAGTTGTGCATCTAGAATCCCACATTGCAACCACCAACATCAACGATTTTGCCTCACACCCCATAAAAGTGCACAGACTACTGATATATATGGCAATGTGTACCAACATCGACCAGAATTGAATCGTCCTCTGTTATTTTTCTAGTGTACTATGGTAAAAGAAAAAAAGTATTTTATGACAAATGTTAAATAGCTTCCCACCTTCAGGCAACATTTATTTACTTGCAGATGTTGTCCCATTACTGTCACCTATGCATTGCTTGACCTTTCTGTCTCTCTTCTAATTTGTGACCAAAGGCTTTATTTCACTAACCAGATTTTCTTATTTTCATTGCTTTTGGGAACACTGCTGCTGTATGGAAATACCTGTTGCTGCTTTCTCCTGCAATGGATTTCTAGCAGGAGCATCACTCAAGGATTTCCCTACAGCAAGTCCACTTTTTTATTTCTGCATTGATTCAGAGTTGGACCCGTGTGCACTGACCCTCCAGTAGTAACAGGGGACTATCCCAATAACCCTGATTCATGTTTTCATACTCAGTTATCTATATAATATACTTTTATTTGACAATGTGTATTGCTGTGACCTCCAAACATTCACACAATTATTGGAGCACACACCTGTATTGTACCCCTTGATTTATTGCTGGAAGGATTGTACTGTAAACCTAAAGTCTGCAGGTATGGTCAAATACATATCAATTCACCTATACCCTCGAGGAAAGAAATAGTTATTACTCAATTATTTGCATTTTATGTAGTAAGTTGGATATAGGGGGATAGTATTCACATATCCCTAAACCAAATGCTCCCCCATTCAATATTGTATAGTGGTAGAACTTCTATTTTAATATATTTGCCTCTAAATAAGCTATTATAGCATATATATATATATATATATATATATTGTGATACAATCGGGGTAGATGGACACCTCCTTACACACAGCAGCCAGTAACAGCAAACCAGTCCAGGGTTTCGTGCAAGCTGGTCGGAAACAGTTTTTATTGTGCAATATAAATAGTAAAATAAACAAAACATACAAATAAATCCTAGCCCATCTGGGTACTAACTATACAAATAAATCCCTCTCTCAAGGTGGCAAGGCCTACTGCCTCACCACAAAACTTAGGCACAAACACAGCACTTTTCAGTATATCACAGTGTCTCTGAACAAACCTCACTGTCTGTTCACCCCAGGTGTATATGAGACAATGAACCAAACCTTGATCCAGCTTATATGAGCCACTTCCAGGTGCAACTACTAATCAACCTGCTCTCAGACTGAAAGGTCCAACACCTGGAATGGCTTGTGGATGGAGCCCTCCCTTCTCTTCTCACATCCACACCTCCAGGACCCATTATCCGGCTTTTCCCAAAAGCCGACACTCCAATCCGTTCGGCAGAACAGACTTTTCCAGGGGGTTTAAAACGCTTATGTGAGCAATCAGGGACACACATATATGCCATCCACAACTTCTCCAGTGCTTCTATCACATATCCCCCCCTTGTTTCGACCTGTGGGGCGGAACAACTGCAGCCCCTAAACAATGAACACGCGACAAAGCATCTGCATTGGCCAGCTGGCTTCCTGGCCTGTGTTCTACTGTAAACTTAAAGTTTTGTAATGCCAAGAACCACCATGTTATTCTCCCATTGCTTTCTTTGTCCTCTGACATCCATTTCAAAGGGGCATGGTCAGTGATCAACCTGAATTTCCTTCCCATCAAGTAGTGCCTGAGAGTTTCTAGTGCCCATTTTATGGCCAGCGCTTCTTTCTTGACCATAGCATAGTTTCTCTCATGTACATTCCATTTTCGGCTTAAGTAAAAAATAGGGTGTTCTTTGCCTTCTTTGCTCTGGGACAGGACCGCTCCTATGCCTACATCTGATGCATCAGTTTGCACAACAAACTCACTGTCAAAATCAGGAGTCATCAGAACTGGTTGGGTGCACAATGCTATTTTTAACTCCTGAAAAGCCTTTTCTGCTTCAGGACACCATTTAACCATAACGTTCTGTTTGCCTTTGGTAAGGTCTGTCAGTTTGACTGCAATGGTGGCAAAATTAGGTATAAATCTCCTATAATATCCAGTGATGCCTAAGAAGGCTCTCACCTGCTTCTTATTCAGGGGTCGTGGCCAGTTTTGTATTGCCTCAATTTTATTAAGCTGGGGTTTTATCAAACCTCGACCAATGGTGTATCCAAGATATTTTACTTCTTCCATCCCTAGGAAACATTTTTTTGGGTTGGCTGTCAATCCTGCCTTATAGATGGAGTCCAACACTGTTTGTACTCTCGGCAAGTGAGACTGCCATTCCTGACTATGAATGACTACTTCATCTAGATAAGCTGTAGCATACTGTCTATGGGGCCTTAGAATTCTATCCATCATCCTTTGAAAGGTAGCAGGTGCCCCATGTAACCCAAATGGCAACCTCTTGTATTGGAACAACCCTTCCGTTGCAGAAAAACCTGTCTTTTCTTTGGCATTCTCAGTTAACGGCACTTGCCAATACCCTTTTGTTAAGTCTAGAGTGGTTAAATATCTGGCTGTCCCTAGCCTTCCAATTAGTTCATCGACCCTAGGCATTGGATAGACATCGAACTTTGACACACTGTTCAATTTTCAGAAATCATTGCAGAAACGCACACTCCCATCAGGCTTTGGAATAAGCACAATGGGACTTGACTACTCACTATGCGATTCTTCATTTACACCCAATTCCAACATTTTTAAAATTTCTTCAGACACTGATTCTCTTTGGGCTTCTGGCAATCTATAGGGCTTTAAGTTAATCTTAACCCCTGGGTTAGTGATTATGTCATGTTTAATGACTGTGGTTTTACCTGGTATATCTGAAAACAGAACCCTATTTCTGATAAGAAATTTCTTAACTTCCTGCTGTTGAACGGCCGATAGGGTTTTAGCTATTGTCACTTCAGAAACCAACAGTCCTGGGTTTACTGGAGGGGTTTGGACGGCTGACAGAGCTACTCTATCCTTCCAAGGTTTTATAAGATTTACATGGTATATCTGTTCTGGTTTTCTTTTCCCATGCTGGTAAACTCCCACGCTCCCACACTCCCAAACTCCCACGCTCCCACTTTTTCTAGAATTTCAATGGGTCCTTGCCACTTAGCCAAAAGTTTATTTTCTACTGTGGGAACCAACACCAACACTCTGGACCTCATTCAGACCCAGTCGTAAGCGCTGAGCGCTCGCAACCGGGTCGATGTTAAGGCCCTGCGCATGCACAAGCCCAGGAGCGAGAGAGAAGCTCTCTCGCTCTGGAGCTCACTATAAAAGGGCCGGCTGTCGATGTTGATCGACAACTCGGCCCGTTTTGTAGGCGGGGCGGGGGGGTGGCTACACAAATGGAGGCATTCCTGATGGAACGCTTGCCGTTATGTGGGCGGCCGCACTGACATCAGCAGTGATGTCAGTGGGGAGCTTCCTGCTCGATCAGAGCAGGAAGCTCCCTGGGGCTTGCAGTTGCCGAGACCCAACCTTAAGGTCTCGTTGCAAGCCCCAATGGTCGCGATGGTCTTGACCATCGTGACCATCACCCTGGTCGGTCGCTAAGCTGTGGGTGGTAACCCACAGCTTAGCTAGCGACCAGGAGGCCGCACTAAAAAAAGAAGCGGCCGCCCTCATTCAGAGAGAGCGATCACTTCTTGCGACCGCCTCTGAATGAGGGCTTCTGTCCCCAGGAGCAAAGATGCGTAACTGAGCATTGCGGTTGTACACCCGTTGCTGTGCCTGTTGGGCCTGTTCCAAGTGCTCTCTCACTATCAGCATCACAGCAGCAATTCTTTCCTGCATTTGGGACACATGCTCAATAACAGTTTTATATGGACTGGACTGCCCCTCCCATGTCTCTTTGGCAATGTCAAGTAATCCCCATGGGTGCCTCCGGTACAATAAATCAAAAGATGAAAATCCGGTAGAGGATTGGGGAACCTCTCTTATGGCCAACAACAAATAAGGTAACAAGTAATCCCAATCTCTACCATCTTTGTCCACCACTTTCCTTAGCATGTGTTTTAAAGTTTTATTAAACCTCTCCACTAACCCTTCGGTCTAGGGATGATACACAGAGGTTCTTAACTGATCAATATTAAACAGGCGGCATAACTTTTTCATGATTTTTGACATAAATGGGGTACCTTGGTCATTCAGGATTTCATTAGGTATTCCCAACCTACTAAAGACTTGGACTAGCTCTCTAGCAATTGTCTTTGTTGATGTATTGCGCAATGGTATTACTTCCGGGTACCTGGTAGCGGAATCCATTATCACCAGAATATATTGATGGCCCCGGGCAGATTTAATTAAGGGTCCAACCAAATCCATCGCTATTCTTTCAAATGGAACCTCAATAATGGGTAATGGAACAAGGGGACTTTTAAAATGTGGCCTTGGAGCATGATATTGACATTCCGGGCAGGGTGCACAATAGTCAGAAACCTCTTTATGGACCCCAGGCCTGAAAAACCTCTGTAAAATTCGCTCAGTGGTTTTTTCTACCCCTAGGTGACCTGCAGTTATGTTACCATGAGCCAGGTCTAACACTGTTCTTCTTTATGCCTTTGGAACTTTTAATTGTTCCACAACATCTTCCCCTTTCTTAGTCACCTGATACAAAAAATCCTGGTGTACTGCCATGTGCGGATATGACAACGGACTATCAGGGTCTATGGATTTACCATCAATAACTTTTACATTCTCCCTGGCTTTTACCAGAGTAGGGCAATTTAACTGCTCCACAGCTAAGATCTCTTTTCTGACTTCAAGAGCAGGCAGACAATCAACTGGCCCAATAACACTTCCCATCTCAGTTCACCAATCATGCTAAAAAAGGGAACATCTCAGACTCTGAAGAAACTCCCCCTGCAACTGCATCACTAACCTTCTCAAATGGGTCAGGGTTATTTACTTCTATAACAAATTGGCTTTCCCACAACTTCCAGAAGTGAGCAAAGTTTCTCCCCAATATTGCATCATACATCAAGCCATGCACCAAAGACACTATAGCTGAACCACACTGTGTTTCTATGTTCACTTCTGCAGTAACATACCGAGTATCCCCATGTATGCAGGTCACACCAACAGTTTTTCCCTTACGCTTTAAGGGGTTCACCAGTTCAGCTTTCATAAGTGTAACCAGGCTACCAGAATCTAACAGAACCTCTACTTGGTTGCCTTCAATAGTGACTATACAAATCTGCTTATCTGTCTCAGCCTGTCAGTCAGCAGTACAGGCTGGCTGAGCAAAGAAAGACACTCTGCGATTGACATAAGCAGTATCACATTGCATAGGTTCAGTGGTAAGCAAACAATTAACAGCAATATGGCCCAAAACCCCACATCGAAAAACATTGGATCATATTGTTATCAAGTCTTTTATGGGGTAGGAACCTTCCTGGCCTGATTGACCTATCTCCAGGTTCCAAACCGACAGTCTTAAGTTCTTTCCACCGCCCAGCACCCTTCTCCCCTGGAACAGTCTTACCAGAAATCACGGGAGATCGCCGTTGCAGAATTGGGGCTCGGTGGGGCACACTCAACAGTTCCTCAGCCACGAGGTCATGCATTTGAGAGTGTTGAGGCTCTTCTGTTTAGAACTCCCAGCGGTGGACCCATTGGGCGCGAACAAATACTGTGACTCCCAATTGAGTTAAGATTTCCTGTTTCAGTTTATCATAGTCTTTCGCATCAGTCAGGCACAAGTCATAGTATGCTTTTTGTGGTTCTCCAGACTGGAAGGATCCCACAAGACTTTCCCACTGCTCTTTAGGCCACTTCGGCGGTTCTTTCAAAGGCCGTAAGATACGCTTCCACATCATCATTCTGGGTCATCTTTTGCAGAAAGTGACTGGCCCATATGGAGCGAGTGTTAGTTGGAAGATCAATGGAAGCATCTCCAGACCAGACTACTAGCTGTTGTACCACCTCTTTTAAGGCCTGG
Source organism: Taudactylus pleione (assembly GCA_031769625.1). Classification (NCBI taxonomy): domain Eukaryota; kingdom Metazoa; phylum Chordata; class Amphibia; order Anura; family Myobatrachidae; genus Taudactylus; species Taudactylus pleione. Next base: position 179,869 of record JAUIMM010000084.1, read on the forward strand.
CGGGTTTCCTCTATGGCAACTTGTTGTTGCCTCTGGGCTGTCGTCAAGGCCAATAATTGCCCATTGGTGGATTCCTTCTGAGCTCTGATAGCTTCCTGCTGAGCCCTGGTAGCTTCTTGCTCAGCTGCCATAGCCTGGAGCAAGGCTTTAACAATGTCCTCCATGTTGTCTTTCGGTGTAGGTTGGAATCAGAATCTGGCTTTTCTAAGCATCTGCCGATGCCACCTTCATGGATTCCAGACAACACGATTTGACATCCAAACAACAAATTGGTGTCTGTCCCTTTAAATTTCCAATGTAAAACTTTTCCTCTTGCTGCAATTTTCCATGTGTGTTGCCTGCATTCTACACCACTTGTGATACAATCGGGGTAGGGGTCCCTCTCCTGGGGTAGATGGACACCTCCTTACACACAGCAACCAGGAACAGCACACCGGTCCAGGGTTTCGTGCAAGCTAGTTGGAACCAGTTTTTATTGTGCAATATAAATAGTAAAATAAACAAAACATAAAAATAAATCCTAACCCATCTGGGTACTAACTATACACATAAATCACTCTCTCAAGGTGGCAAGGCCTACTGTCTCACCAAAAAACTTAGGCACAAACACAGCACTTTTCAGTATATCACAGTGTCTCTGAACAAACCTCACTGTCTGTTCACATCAGGTGTATATGAGACAATGAGCCAAACCTAGATGCAGCTTATATGAGCCACTTCCAGGTGCAACGGCTGGAACGGCTTGTGGATGAAGCCCTCCCTTCTCTTCTCACATCCACACCCCCAGGACCTATTATCCGGCTTTTACCAAAAGCCGACACTCCAATCAGTTCGGCAGAACAGATTTTTCCTGGGGGTTTAAAACAAATATGTGAGAAATCTGGGACACAAATATATGCCATCCACAACTTCTCCACAGCTTCTATTACATATCCTCCCACCTTCTTATTCAATGGCCACAGGGGTGGTCCTACTCCACACACCTGCAACCAGTCCCCCAGCGGTTTTCCCACCCATGCCAGTGGCTCCGCAGCATCAGCAGCAGCAGGACCAGTCACAGGGGACTAAGCACCCAATGAACCCTACCAGCTCCACACTCCGATCGCTGACTGCCACAGATCCGGTGACCTCCCACCACCAGCAGCCTCGTGCATCTGCAGACCCACCAGCATCCTATTGACTGTTGCTTACCCACCTCTGCAGCAACCAACCTCCCTTTCATGGTCGCACAGTCGACATCCCTCTTACCAACGCGGGACACTGATAGGGTGCTCTGACTCCCTCACTGCATCCTGCCCCCCATCCTCCCACCACCTGAGACATCCTAGACTGTCAACCATAGGTCCAGCAGGGGTGACATGCCGGTCACTGAACTGCACGGCAAGGAGCCCCCTCAAAGGGTCCGCCAACCTCCCCATTCTCATCCCCACCCACCACCCCCATCTGCCTGGGACCCAATCGGAGCAGCACTGTGACTACTCCAATAAAAGATTTGGCCCCCACACTTGTATCTGGTTTCTTTCATTTCATTATTTTCATCTCATTTTAGTCCCATCTACATTTCCCAGTCCCATTTGCAACACTCTCACTACACCAAGTAACCCCATACCATACCCACCCACTACATCACTGCAGTCAGTACCACTACAACAAGGTAGAGCGTACCTTGCCCCGTCTATTTCAGTCACCTGGAATGGTTTTCCAACAGTCTTGAAGGAGTTCCCAGAGGTGCTGAGCACTTATTGGCTGCTTTTCCTTCACTCTGCGGTCCAACTCATCCCAAACCAACTCAATTGGGTTTAGATCGGGTGATTGTGGAGGCCATGTCATCTGACGCAGCACTCCATCACTTTCCTTCTTTGTCAAGTAGCCCTTAAATAGCCTGGAGGTGTGTTAGGTGTGTTAGGTGTTAGGTGTTAGGTGTGTCTTGTTGAAAAACAAATGATGGTCCCAGTAAGCGCAAACCAGATGGGATGGCATTGGCGCTGCAGAATGCTGTGGTAGCCATGCTGGTTAAGTGTGCCTTGAATTTTGAATAAATCACCAACAGTGTCACCAGCAAAGCACCCCCACACGACCACACCGCCTCCTCCATGCTTCACAGTGGGAACCACACATGCAGAAACCATCCGCTCACCTTCTCTGCGTCTCACAAAGACATGGCGGTTGGAACCAAAAATCGCAAATTTGGACTCATTAGACGAAAGTACAGATTTCCACTTGTCTAATGTTCATTCCTCGTGTTTCTTAACCCAAACAATTCTCCTCTTCTTGTTGTTCATCCTCAGTAGTGGCTTCTTCGCAGCAATATGACCATGAAGGCCTGATTCATGCAGGCTCCTCTGAACAGTCGATGTTGAGATTTGTCTGTTACTTGAACTCTGTGAAGACTTTATGTGCTCTCTAACCTGAGGTGCTGTTAAGTAGCGGTTTCTGAGGCTGGTAACTCTAATGAACTTATCCTCTGCAGCAGAGGTAACACTTGGTCTTCCTTTCCTGGGATGGTCCTCATGAGAGCCAGCTTCATCATAGCGTTTGATGGCTTTTGCAACTGCACTTGAGGATACATTCAAAGTTCTTGAAATTTTCTGTATCGACTGACCTTCATGTCTTCAAGTAATGATGGACTGTCATTTCTCTTTACTGAGTTGAGTGGTTGGTGCCATAATATGTATTGCAACAGTAGTCAAATAGTTGTGTCCACTGTGTACTAACCCTACCTCTGCACAACACAACTGATGGTCTCAAACACATTAAGAAGGCAAATAATTCCACAGATTGACTCTTGACAAGGCACACCTGTTAATTCAAAACCATTCCAGGAGACAATCTCATGAAGCTGCATATATACAAATTAGGAGGCACTCTGGAGACTTTGGTATCAATGCAAAATGAAATAGTCCTTTATTCCAACTCCAATGTTTCGGGAATTACCCATCGTCAGGGACAAAAAAAATACACAAATACACATAACATACACGTTTAAATACCTCCATCCCCATCAAATTAGCACCACTAAATCAACTCACTTGTGACAAGCCAGCCTTAACAGCCTCAGACAGCTAACCAAGCTGTGCTGTCCAATTATGTCATCATCTGGCATCCTCCCTCCCATGTGAGCGCTATACTAGGTTGCTAGGCAACTGACCCAAACTATAGCTGATCACCAAAACACAGTATAATAGTAACATAACAATTAAAATCAAACGACAAGTAAATCTAGTCATGAACCCCCCTCCTTAGTTAGTGCAAAACCACAATGAGCACCAGAGATTCGCAATTGCAGAAGGAGTGCCGGTTTTTTGGACATAACCCTAACCTCCCCCCGTTAGTGCCTAAACCTAACACTCCCTCTCCGCACCCTAAACCTAACCCTCCCGGGGGGGTGCCTAACCCCAACCTCCCCCCCTAGTACCTAAACCTAACCCCCCCTTCCCCTAGCCTAACCCTAACTTTCCCCGGGAGGGGTGCCTAACCCTAAGTCCCTCTGGAGGTCCCTAAACCTAACCTCCCCATCCCCGGCTAAGTGTATACTTACCCCGGCGTCCTATCAGCGTTCCGGTGGCTAGATTAACATAGGCATCAGTATTTCAACGCCTATGTTAAATCCCTTGCCGGGACTCCTGTGTCAGGATTAAGACCTAACTACATTCCGGTTACCATATAGACATAATTGTATAGGACAATCTATAGGGTGCGACTTTAGATTTAATTTTTAAAAAATGTAAATGAACGAAAAAGTTTGCTGGGAATGCTGCAAGAGTCATTTTCAGTGATTTTAAACATGTCAGATTAAAAGTTATATTTTAAACTTAATTTATAAAAAGAGTGCCCCGCAAAGGACACCTTCTTCCTCTCTTTTTAAGGTCCTTGTTTCTGTAAGACAAATGACTCTGGGTTGCACCTCCACAGCAATACAATTGCTACTTATGCCCTAAAATAAGGCTTACACACTGATATTTTTGGACATTCAGTCTTGCAAATGTTTTGATTTAAATTGATCTAGTGCAGAACCACTTTTGTTACTTCTTTATATTTCAGGGAGTAAGTAAGAAGGCGCAAGTTTGAACGGTGGTTAAACTACTGTTAAAGGAAAAGAATATATAGTAGTAAGATATGTAAGGAACATTATTTCGTTCTTATGTCCTCATAAACATAAGACACGTGGTGCTATAAATATAGCAAGACACTATGTACTGTAATAGTTAGTCAGGTGCTGTAACCAACAGCTAGTTATAAAAATCTCTGATGACGTCAAATTTTAGGTGTGTCTTTTCCAGAAAAGGACAAATAATAAGGTGGATATAAGATACTTAAACAGTGTATTGTATCATACTGTATATTGCATGTACTCTAAGTTATAATATTACTGCATAAGAGACTAAGGCGTAAATTTACTAAGATGGGAGTTCTATTAAGAAGTGATGATGCCCATAGCAACCAATCAGATTCCAGGTATTGTCTTCTAGAAGGTGCTAGATAAATGAGAAGTAGAAGGTTGCTATGGGCAACATCACTTCTTGAATAGAACTCCTATCTTAGTAAATTTATCCCTAAGGGGAAAATGTATTACATTTTATGCTAAAGCCCTGAAAATTAGCTTTCTTCATCAGAACATAGTGGAGTGATGAAGAATTCTTTTTGGACTATTTATCATGTAGATACTGGCACACAGGCTCCAAAAAAATCAGACACAGGGCGCACAGTGAATGTAGGCATCTTTGATGTCAAAAACTAATTTATCGCCATTCCATTTATGACTGAACTTACAGAATCCATTCTGAATCTGTCTACCTGCTCTCTTGTACTTAATCTATCCATTAGTTCTAAAATGGGTCTGTGACTTGCATCTGGTTTTTGGACTAAAACAAATTGGAGTAAAAACCTATTGATTTTTAAATTTATAGTACTGGAACAGATAATCCTGAATCCAGAAGGACAGAAATGATTGACCTAAGGCCAGACACTTTTCTCTATCGCTTGGCAACTAGCTGAATTGTCGCCGGTTCAAATCCCGATGCTGGAAGGCCGTAGATGCAGAATCCTGACAGGGGCGGAAAGTACCCTAAAACTCCTCCTCTCCCCCCTCTAACCCTCCTTTGGTGCTGCCTTGCCTGGTGGTGCCTAACCCTAACCTCCCCCCGGTGGTTCCTAATCCCCCCTTTCCAGCACCCTAAACCTAACCCTCCCTGGGGGGGTGCCTAAGGTCTAACCTCCCCCCGGTGGTGCCTAACCCTAACCTCCCCCCGGTGGTTCCTATGAATTCCTACCTATCTATACACCCTAAATGTCGCTATTTAGCATTATAAGTCGCACAAGAAATAATTGCTTTCCAGACTTTGATTGTGTTTCCAAAGCGCAAAAAGATATTATTCACCAAAAAGCAGATAGTTACACACTGTGATCTAAATACAATTAGCGCAAACAAATTATACAATCACAAGGTACAGTCGAATACATATGCATATGCTCTGGATCCAGATTTCCGGCATCAAAGGTGAAGCCTCCGTCAAATAGCAAGAAAATGATGACTAACTAACAGATTCAGAGAGCTTGCATATATATCCTTACAGAGATAGGCAATACAATAGAACTAGTTGGCATAATCCCATTGGTTCTTCTTCCTAGTTCTTCTGTTACAATGTAATTCATAGGTCAGTTCGTATTGTAATAGTCCAGCCTCCAACAGTTCTTTGTGTCCATTTTCCCGCCGAGGAACAAGTCTAAACTGGCTACAGTACAGTGTACATTTCAATGCCTAACTCTCTATGATCCATAATTTGCAGATGCATGTTGCGATTTCCTCGCCGATGGAACCGGAAATCTGCAAATAAACAGTGGTTCAGAATGGCACCAAACATGGTCTGCTTATCATGTACTAAACCTGAGATCTTAAATACAGTCGCTTTATTACATAATTAATAATCAATAAAACCTTGGATATTAACCTTAATACTAGGGAACCTTTTTATGTAAGTGTACAATGTGTAAGTGTAAGGATATTATGAAATGATGCTAGTCTACGTGTTTGTGAAGTACACCGTGGTACGTGTTTTGCAGGGTTGTTCATATTATATGTTTTAGTAAATGTATGTATTTATATAGTAAGGACTTTTAACATTGTTCTATTGCGTGGGAATCGTACGATGCTAAATAATAGCATCGCCGTATGTACTGATATTGTGGGATTCGCTAAAATGGCGTTGTGCGGCCATTCGCAAAATGGCGTCTTGTTGCCATTCGCAAAATGGCATTGTGCAGATTTTGATTTTAACAGATTCTGTCTCAGCCAATTATCCGGCTTCAACAGTCCACTCTTTGATAGCCAATAACATGCTATCACACTCTGATTTTAAAAATTTAATTTATGCTTACACTATGACATATTATTTAATGTTATATTATGGGATGGCACAAGGTGGAAATCATCAATAATGTGTCTCTAAGGGGGACATAAAACTACCCTTATATGCACACCGTGGATCTTGGGAGATCATGGGAAAGATGTGGGGATGTATCTAACTTATAAAGGAAGTCTTGAAGGGGATAGGGACTTACATTATGTAAGATGTTTAAAATAACATTTCATAATACATTTCATGCATGTCTAAATTTATACATCATCTGATTGTACATTCTAGTTCAGGGTTGTAATGCAGTCCTTCATTTACCTCAGTATTCATATTGTTACTACTAACCACCATCATAATTTAATTCCTTCAATCTACCTTAGCTTTACATTTTCCACCTTTCAACACAGTAGGAACACATTTGACACATAAGCCAATTACTATGATGACAACCAATATGAGGATCAGGAGTTTACCTATGCTAGCAACTGTTTCCTGGAACCACTCTCCTAGACCGGAGAACCATTTCACAGGGTTCAACCATGAAACCCATTCTCCTACCTTCTCCTCTACTTCAGCCACTGAAGCATTATGGTTCTTCCGAAATTCCCATTTAACTGCAGAATTTCATCCATCTTCCAGTCTATCACCTCCTTGGGGTCACTAGTATCGTTTGTGATGTATGTGCAACACTTTACACCAAATTGGGTGGCCAAAGTTACACAATACCCTCCAGTGACAGCTGTTAAATAATTTAAAACTAGCCTATGTTGCACAAGTTCTTTCTTGTAGGCCTGTAACTCCTTACCTGTACCTAAATGTGTCATCATACATCTCGGTGATATTATCTATTAATTTAGCAAGATCTTGAATATATCTGAAATTTAGTGTACCCCGAGCGATCCTGGTGGGGTCCAATGCGACTAAAACTTGAAAGCCAGTTGTTTCACTAATCAATTATGTGGCTTTATGTACATCACCAGGTATCATATTTCTTTTGTCTCTATGGCCCTGAAAGACCGCTTGCTCTGAATCAGGGCATTTTTTTTTTATTTTTGGAGCGGCCTCCTGGCCGCTCGCATAGCTGTGGGTGACCACCCACAGCTATAGCGAGCGGCCATGATGATGCACTCAGTCGTGCGCATGCGCTCTGGGCCACCATCGACACGGTTGCGAGCGCTCAGCGCTTGCAACCGGGTCTGAATCAGACCCGGAGCGACGGAGCGAGACCCGGAGCTACGGAGTGCCCGTCGCTATCCGGGTCTTGCACATGCGCACGACGGAGCCGGCTCCATCGTCCACATGCGCTCTGGGCCACCATCGACACGGTTGTGAGTGCTCAGCACTTTTATAGATATAATTGTGAACAGCACTCAGAGGAACGGTATGAAATAGTAAGGGAGCAGCTTAGTACTGGATACGTCCTATCTCCAAAAATAGTATATAGAAGAAAAGTATTGTATTATGCGCTCACCTATCTAAAGAAGATAAGATGTAACAGTGTTTTGGTATAATGCTCTATAAAAAATTAATTAAATTGTATATATAAAAAGAAATAACGTGTTTTTATTTTGGGAGACACAATGCTACAATATCTATAGTAGCTGTAAAAGTTCTGAATATGAATGGTTATATGGGAAAATTAGAGACTCCTTTAGGGTGTCTCTATCCGTAGTGTCCAATAAAACAAACTACGTCTCCTCTATAACATGAAAAGTCCAGCAGTGGAAAATGGGTAATAGTTGTGCCCTTTTAGGGGGTTACCTTCTGTAATTTACTACGTCACCCTGTAGTTAGTATATAATAGTCAATGATGATGTAAGTATAAAAATTGGATGAAGGAGAATGTACCCTTGAGGGGTTGCCTGTAGTATGGTACCTATCACCTCAGGAATTCTGAGTATGAACACCTCACTGTAGATGTGCAACTGGTGTGCCTGCTGCTGTCATAAAATTTATCAGACGCCATAGAGCACCAAAATCATGTACCACCCCGAAGGCGTACGTAGAGTCAGTGTAGATATTAGCAGATTTGCCTTCTGCTAATTCACACATTCTTCTTAGTGCCACCAGCTCCGCCACTTGGGCCGAGTGAGGTGGACCAAGAGGTTCGGCTTCTATGATGTCTTCATCATTTACCACAGCATAGCCTGTACATAACTCTCCAGTTTCAGTCGGTCTATGACAACTCCCATCCGTGTAAAATGTCACATCTACATTTTCTAAAGGTGTATCCCGTATGTCAGGTCTTGCAGTAAAGGTCTGATTCAGATATTCCATACATCAATATACCTGCAGAACTCACCTTCCGCCAGCGACTCACCTCTCTCCACCCTTTGTGCATCCTGTGGCACATATGGTAAATACGTTGCTGGGTTTAACGCACTGCACCGCTTAATGGAGATGTTTGCAGGTGCTATTAGGGCTAGTTCCCATTTTGTGAACCTAGCTTTGGGCATAATTCAGCAAAGCAGATACAGCATGGGGCGTATAGACAATCATATCATGGCCTAATACTACATCCTCACTCTTACTGACCAATAGAGCAGTTGCTGCTATACTTCTTAAACATGTTGGGAGTGATCTTTGCACAGTGTCCAATTGTGCACTGTAGTATGCTACGGGCCTACTGGCATCACCATGTTTTTGTGTGAGGACACCTGCTGCACAACCATTAGCTTCCGTACAGTACAAATCAAAAGGTTTTTCATAAATCAGGTATTCCCAATGCAGGTGCTCTTGTCAGACTATCCTTAAGGTTAAGAAAAGCCTGCTCTGTTTCCTCTGTGTGTACGACACAATCAGGCTTTGAGGAAGAGACTAAGGACCTTATTCAGAGGCGGCCGTATGATCTACGACCGCACGGCCGCCTCGATGTTTGGCCAGTGCGCATGCGCACGAGGGAGCCGGCTCCCTCGTGTGCATGTGTGAGACCCGCTATGACCGACAGCGACGGTCATAGCGGGTCTCTTTCCAAAGGGGGCAAGCTGTCGATGTTGATTGACAGCTCGCCCCGTTTGGAAGGTGGGCCGGGGGGGGGGGGTGGCAGCCCAAACGGAGGCGTTCCTATGGGAACGCCTACCGTTTGGGGTAGGCCCCACTGACATCACAAGTGATGTCAGTGGAGAGCTTCCGGCTCTGACAGAGCCAGAAGCTCTCCGGGGCTTACGACAAGTGAGACCCTACCCTAGGGTCTTGTCGAAAGCCCCGATGGTCACGATGGTCTCTGATTAGAACAGATCCATTGGCAGGTTGAAAAGATTGTAAACAGTCATGTAAGGCTTGGGAGAAAATACTGGGGCTGACTATGAAGCCCTGGGGAAATCGTGTCCATGTGTATTGTACCCCCCTGCATGTAAAGGCGAATAGGTACTGACAGTCAGGATGGAGAGGGACAGAGAAGAAAGCAGAACAGAGGTCAATGACAGTAAAATGGGTTGCATTTGGTGGGATCTGCATAAGAATGACAGCTGGAGTTGGCACTAACGGGAATTTTACTCTCTACTACCTTATTAACCCCTCTAAGGTCCTGTACCAGCCTATAACCCCTCCCACCACTCTTTTTCACTGGAAAGATGGGACTGTTGGCTACACTCGCTGTACGGACTAAAATTCCCTGTTGTAATGACAGCTCAATTATGGGATAAACCCCTATCTCTACATCCTGTTTTAACGGGTACCGGGGAATTTTTGGAGCTTGCCTACCACTTTTTTAAATGTACCATTACGGGAGCTACATTTGCCATCAATCCAGTGTCCTGTCCATCTTTGGTCCAGAGGGACCCCGGTATCTGAGATAGCATTTGTTCTATTTGAGATGGATTTTTATCTGCAACAGTAGAGTGAAACATTAACCTTTTGGCGAGTGTCCAATATATCCCTCACCTCGTTCGCAACTCTCTCTGGGATATCTAGAAATATACCATCAGGGGTACAATAAATGACACATCCCATTTTACATAACAAATCCCTTCCCAGTAGGTTAGTAGGGGCCGCTGCTGCCAGGAGAAAGGAATGCCTGGTATGCAATTTACTAATAGTAACCTCTGCAGATTTGGTTAAAGGATAACGTTGCACTTTACCCGTTACACCCATTGCCGGTACTGTTTCGCTGGTCATCTGTAAATTAGATGGAGCTTTTATCACTGATCTGGTCGCTCCTGTGTCTACAAGAAAAGAATGTTTAGTACCAGCTATGTCAATTTACATTACAGGTTCTTCTCTAACATCCCCAGTTAACCTGACTGGCTGTAGACTACAGGTATGACCTGCCCCCTAGCGTTGACTCTCACTCTCCAATACAGCATTTAAGGCCACAATTGGAGCAGGTGACTGTGGAGAATTCCCTGAATTCTGCATATATCCCTTATGTGGATATCTATGTACTCCCTGGTTGGGGGGCCCTACCCTCTTCACCTTACAGTTCCTAATTACATGTCCCACTTGGTTGCAGTTAAAACACCTTCGTGGGTGTGGTGGGGGAAAAAAGTTGTTGTGTGGGTTGGGCGGTAGAGAAAGATTGTGAGAGTGGGTATGAATTTTGAGGGTAATATAGGGGCTGAGGGTAGTATGGGTTTTGTGGCTGTGTGTGATAAGTGGGGTAGGGCTGTGTCTGTGGTGGTGCAGGATTGGTGAGGGCGTGTAGCTGTGCAGGTGCATATGTTTCTGGTGGCTGTGATGGTATATTCATTCCTTCTAGAGCTTGAATGCTAACAGCCATAAGCTTCTCGCTCTGGGTTTCTCTCTTCTTGAGGATGTTTTTATCATGTTCAATAGCAGACTCCGTGAGTGAGTCTACAGTAACTCCCCTCCAGCCAGGCAGAGAGGTCTGGAGTCAGGTCTTTAGATTGTCTTTAAGACCATCCATAAGTACAGTGATGACCACTTCTCTGCGATGAGTGCTATCTTTAATATTTACTATCCCAGTGTACTGGGTGATAGCCTGCAGAGCCTGGGTACAGTAATCTTCTGCAGATTCACTCTCTTTTTGTTTTATGGTGAAAATTTTACTCCAGTTAACTACTACCGGGAAATATACACCCAATTGAGTTACTATGCGGGTAATGTTACTTTGGTTACCCTTGTCTGTTAAGGGATCAACTCCCTCCAATACACAATCCGTGATAAACTTTTTCACGTCCAGCTCTGAATCAGGGCCTTAGTATGCATTATATGCCGATCTGCGCTGCCAAGAGCAGCACATCATCTAACATCTCTACCGTTTGTTTGGCTCCCATCTTGGGGAAAAAAAAACACTAAACTTTTCAATAGAGATTTAAATCGGTGAAAGAACGTCAAGGCTACTTTCACTTACATGTGGACGATATCAACAGGAAGCGCCCACACACCTATGGAAGAATAACCAAGTTGCTTCCACGCACCGAAGCCCTTTTTGAGTACTTTGCACTGCTAGAATTTAAGCATTCCAATAATACTTACCCTTTTCAGTGATTTCGTCCACCACAACTCAGTTCACAAACACGATATGCCACAACCGTGTGGTTCAATCACAATGCCCAATAACCCTACCTGATCACTGGATGCTGCGATCACACTGAGAGCCGATACCTATCACAAACAACAACAACTACACCTGCTGTGTGTATAGACTCTGGTATCTACTACCGAACTACTAGGCCGACACCAGGCGCCTAGCACCTAAGGGTCCTATGATACCCCTAGCTAGGGAACATGTTACCCCTACCAACACATGCTCACTGTTGCACAACTCTTTCTACGCAGAAAAATAAACATTTTCCCCGATATGGCAGCACCGACTAAGATATTTAAAACAATGCTATCACGCTGTCAATATCACAATGCAATCTCAACAGCTTTGTTTAAACACTTGGCAGCAATACAGGAAATACGTATATGCTATTGTGCGACTTCCCCTTTTAACATGAAATTTTATCAACGAAGGAAAACAAACTTTTTCCTTCTTTGTCCCTGGATTCTAATCAGCGCTCCTTGAACTCACCCAATAACAGATAGCGGTCTCTCAGCAACAAAGTGGTAGCAGGTATTCGAAGGCACAATGCGTTCTTTCCTGCGTATGGTGCCGCTACCCTGTGCTGAGAGATCGATAACTGTGTGTTACTGTGTGAGTGGTAGTGTGACTTTACTCTACGAGCCCCCAACTATGAATTCCTACCTATCTATACACCCTAAATGTCGCTATTTAGCGTTATAAGTCGCACAAGAAATAATTGCTTTCCAGACTTTGATTGTGGCTCCAAAGCACAAAAAGATATTATTCACCAAAAAGAAGATAGTTACACACTGTGATCTAAATACAATTAGCTACAACAAATTATACAATCACTTGGTACAGTCGAATACATACGCCAGCGCTCTGGATCCAGATTTCCGGCATCAAAGGTGAAGCCTCCGTCAAATAGCAAGAAAATGATGACTAACTAACAGATTCAGAGAGCTTGCATATATACCCTTACAGAGAAAGGCAATACAATAGAATTAGTTGGCATAATCCCATTGGTCCGTCTTCCTAGTTCTTCTGTTATGATGTAATTCATAGGTCAGTTTGTATTGTAATAGTCCAGCCTCCAACAGTTCTTTGTGTCCATTTTCCCGCTGAGGAACAAGTCTAAACTGGCTAATTACATTACATTTACAGAGAACTTTTCAATGCCTATCTCTCTATGATCCATAATTTGCAGATGCATGTTGCGATTTCCTCGCCGATGGAACCGGAAATCTGCAAATAAACAGTGGTTCAGAATGGCACCAAACACGGTCTGCTTATCATGTACTAAACCTGAGATCTTAAATACAGTCGCTTTATTACATAATTAATAATCAATAAAACCTTGTATATTAACCTTAATACTAGGGAACCTTTTTATGCAAGTGTACAATGTGTAAGTGTAAGGATATTATGAAATTACGCTAGTCTAGGTATTTGTGAAGTACACCATGGTACGTGTTTTGCAGGGTTGTTCATATTATATGTTTTAGTAAATGTATGTATTTATATAATAAGGACATTTAACATTGTTCTATTGCATGAGAATCGCACAACGCTAAATAATAGCATCGCCGTATGTACTGATATTGTGGGATTCGCTAAAATGGCGTTGTGCGGCCATTCGCAAAATGGCGTCTTGTTGCCATTCGCAAAATGGCGTTGTTGATTTTAACAGATTCTGTCTCAGCCAATTATCCAGCTTCGACATTCCTAACCCTAACCCCCCCTTCCAGCACCCTAAACCTAGCCCTCCTGGGGGAGTGCCTAAGTCTAACCTCCCCCCGTGGTGCTTAAATCTAACCCCCTCTCCCGCAGCCTAACCCTAACCCTCCCCGGGGGGGGTGCTTAACCCACCATCCTGGGCTAAGTGTAATACTTACTTTCTCCGGGGCCGGGACGTCGACGTTGGTATCCTGATGTCTTTGGGACAGCGGCGTTTGCATTATGCTGGGCTTCGGGATTCTGGCAACGGTATATCATCTGCCGACATATTAAACGCATCCCGTTGAAAAGTATCTTTTCAGTGGTGGACCCAAAACTCAGGATGTAACCTCTTTCTATTATACCTGTCACACATTTGTCTGAAGAGGACTTCTCCACTGGTCCCTGAATGACACAAACACTTCTGGGTGTATGTCCTTCTCATCATACTGTCTTACCCTGGAGCCTAGGCAACTCACAATTACCTGGCTCCTTCCTACTGACCCCAAGCTGACTCCCTCTATATGCAATACATTGGAACAAGGACAACTGTGCCTTGGCCCGGGAGGATGTAGATGACTGCCCTTGTCTAAAGATATAGAGGAATTACCTATAGGCAAAAAATAACTTTTACCACCCATGGCCTCTTAATGCTGCCCATCCACTAGGCGATTACACCTAGCGATGGAGCGATAATGACGGTCGCTTGGTAATCGATCAGCGATGCGCGCGCCCACATCAATCATCGCCCAAACATGACGGTCAACTTGATGACCGCTGTCAGGTTGCCATGTTCGGGGATGATTGATCTGCATACACTGAACGTCTGAACGTTCATTATATGCAGTTCACCCCGTGGAAGACGACGGCGTAGTAATTGTGCACTCGTCTCCCGCATCGCCTAGTGGATGGGCAGCTTAAGAGTCTTTTGTTTATTTCCAGGCCAAATAAAAAGCTTTCTGATTTCCTAATTTTCTCAAATGCTGCTAATTAATCACTCGCATATAGGTGTAGTTCAATATTTGGACTATGCCATTGGCTAAAGGACTACTAAATACTGCAGCTAGTGAACTCGGAACCACACTTGCTTTTCCCTTTGCAGGAACCACTAAGTGCCACAGCGGAGAAATTAGTCAGGGACTTGATCTATGCTAACATCCACATTGCAATCTGATTAATCTTTTGCCGCCAAGCTGGAGCTATCTGCATCAGTGCAGTCCCTCCGCCGTGTCCTACATGTGTGACCAGCTTGTACACATCTGTTACACCAGTGGCAAGAACAAGCTCCTCTCTCCCATGCAGCATATGTGAACAGCTGTGCTGCTTTGCCATGCAGGCTGCTGTCTAGATCACATTAAAGGGACAGCGTTCCATCTTTCAGCATGGGGGAGTACAAGTCTGAAAGGCTATTGTTTGCAATTATTAGTAATGATAATCTGCACCAGCTCATTGTATTAACAAAATGGATACAGAGAGCTAGTATCTCCCATTAACACTATTGTTTGGATCCTAAGGACATACTGCTGAGCAATAATTCCTAATGTTCTAATATATTGGAGACCAATTCCCATTGATATTATGAAGACTCTGGTACTATTGTGTGGTTTAGCTAAGATTTTATATTATTATTCTTACTGTATGTTTTATGTATGTTTAATTTAAATTATTATATTTTATATTTGTTTGCGCTCCTTTATGGTGACTTACCATATTATTTTGTGAAAACGGTAATGGTGCCTACATGGCGATTTTCTACACGATTTGCCCGATTTCGATGAATCGTGACGACAAATCGTGTAAAATATGCCCAAATCGTGAGTTTCTACTCACGATCACGATGCCGATGCGCGTCCCCGCTCATCGTACATCGCATCTTCAGATCTGCCATGCTGTAGGGCAGATTAGCCAATCTGGGACACAATGCACTGGATGCGCGATAGATCTTAAGTCAGATTGGACATTTTTTACTCCAAATTGTGACCACGACTGCCGGGGAGCTGCCTGGGGAGAGTTCAGGGGAAATCGTGCCTCAGGTCGGATCATGATCGCTATGTGTGTAGGCACTTTAAGACTTAAGAACATGTCCTTGTTTCAGAATCCATGATTTTAACCATAGGATGTGCCTTGCTACAACTTCTAATCCGGAAATCTTAAGGTGTGTACACACTGGGCGATAAAGTGGACGACTGAATGATAATGATATCGTTATCGTTCAGTTGTTCACTATATCATCCATTTTTTACACCAAAACAATGAACGATAATGACGATACGCATTCCCGCGGGTCGTTCGTCATTGTCGCTCATCAGGCAAACATGCAGGCCAATCTGATGATATTGTCAGGCAGCTGCATGTTGAGGAATGGGGGAGAGAGCCTGGCGCTGAACGATATCATTAATGATATCGTTCAGCAGGTGTACTCAATGTCATGAACGACATTGAGCACACCCTGCCGGGGACACAGTAGACAATATCGCTCATGGAGCATATCGTCTAGTGTGGACGCACCTGTAGGCACAAACACTAGTTGAAGAAATGTATAAACCTATTTTGGCGCTCACCTAATTAAATGAGAAGTGTTGCAGGAACTGGAAATCTATATATGACTGGTTGGTAATAGGGCGGTAAGGCGCGCTCTTCTGTGGGAAGTAGGAGTGTGTGCTGCGTGTGGGTGTGTACGGGATGTCTAAAAGAGAGACTGAGTCGGTAATGTTGGGTCAAAAGCTTTATTTGAGTAGGCACAGTGCTGCTTGAGAAACAAATGACCCTGGGGTGTAAGGGGCTGTGGATAGATGCATGCACGGGGGGGAAGGTGGGTGGACCCTTTTAGGGGGCTCCTTGCCGTGCAGTTCTTGACCAGCACGTAATCCCTGCTGGACCTTTGGTCAACAGTCTTGACGCCCGGCAATGTGGTAGTGGAGGGTGTGGTGGCGGCGTCCCACACAATGTGCAACTTACCTACCGGTAGGTGCCTTGGTCCCACACGACACCATCCCAGACACCAAAGGGATCTTCAACCTAAGCAGCCACATACTCACAACCAGCGACAAAACCTTACTAAACAAAGGCCTAAAATTCGCCCCTCACAACAAACTTAACAAGTTTGAAACATATGTAGACCTTAACAGATTTGTTTGCAAATTAACCCTTAAGAAATTCTTCGCCAGCAACCCTCCCACACAGGAAAACACGACAAACCGGTTCAAACACACTACACTCAGACCGCCCTCTAAATTCTTCCCCAGCCATCTCAAGGGACACCTAGTCCACACCTTCGAACACTTAGTAATGGAAGATATCAACAAACTTAACACCACCACCAAACACCGAAACAACAATCTCACCAAGACAGAATTAGCCTCACTACACAACCTCAAAAATAACCATGACCTCATTATCAAACCCGAAGATAAAGGAGGAGGAATAGTTCTACTGGACAAAGCAGATTACATTACAGAGTCCCTCCGCATCCTCAACGACCCGAACACCTACAAAATCTTACCTACAGACCCCACACACAATATTAACCACTGGCATAAACTCAGGCATTCTCTCCAAACAGGAACACAACTACTTGCACAACCCCCACCCAGTCATCCCCGTTTTCTACTATATCCACAAGAACACAACCCACCCTCCCGGAAGACCCATTATCTCAGGCATCAATTCCATATCCTCCAACCTGTCCAAATATATTGACCACTTCCTGCAACCGTATGTCACACAACAACGGTCACATCTGAAAGACACCACAGACATCCTCAGGACACTAGCAAAGACACCCTGGGGTGATGACCACTGGCTCATCACCAGTGACATCACCTCACTCTACACTATCATAAACCACAAACATGGACTGGACAGCACTGGACACTACCTACAACAAGACGATTCAATGGACCCACTACAAACATCATTCATCCTACAAGGTATAGAATACATACTCACCCACAATTACTTCTGGTTTGACAACGACTTCTATCTACAACACACAGGGACCACGATGGGGACCAAATTCGCCCCCAGTTATGCTAACCTGTTCATGAGCCGGTGGGAGGACTCCCACATATGGACAGGTCATGACTGGCAGGCGAACTTGGTCCTATGGAGAAGATACATAGACGACATCATCTGCATATGGAAAGGATCCGAATCCACACTGTTAGAATTTATCAATTACATCAACCACAATGACAAAAATCTCAAATTCACCACAGACTACAGCAAAACCTCGGTTAACTTTCTAGACCTGCAGATATTCATACACAATGGACAAATACATACCAAGACATTCCAAAAACCCGTCGATGTAAACAGTTACATCTTATCCAGCAGTGGTCATCACCCCAATTGGCTTAACAACATCCCCACAGGACAATTCAAAAGATTAAGAAGAAACTGTACCAGACTGACAGACTTCATATCACAAGGAGAGACACTTAAACAACAATTCGCAGAGAAAGCATACCACATACCAGCACTACAAAACACAATGGATAAGGTAGCGGAAGGAGAAAGATCACCACTCCTTGAATATAACAAACACCGCACCACAACGACACAGGAACACCTAGCCTTCATCACACAGTACAATACCCATGCCACTGACATCAAGAAAATAATAAACAAACACTGGCACCTCCTACAGAAAGACGAAACATTATCAGGTATACTACCACCCAGAGCTAAAGTTATTTACAGAAAGGCACCGAACATACACAATAAACTAGTTACCAATCACATCCCACCACCGAAACAAATACAGACTACATTAGACAAAGGCACACCCAAAGGAGGCTTTTATCACTGCGGGACTTGCTCCAACTGCACAAAACTACACTACAGGAGCACAAAACCTACTACAGTATTCACTTCCACTAAAATGGGCACCACCTACAAAATACGAGAACATATCACATGTCATACAAAAAATGTGATCTATCTCATACAGTGCCCCTGCAACAAGCAATACGTGGGGAGAACTATCAGACCACTACACACCAGAATCAAAGAACATCTCAGGAACATCGTTAACAAAACAGACAGTCATAACATACCACTACATTTCCTTGAACATCACCACAGCAGTACCATAGGCCTAAAGTTCATAGGGATCAGACACATGCAACAAAATTGGAGAGGGGGGGACCACACACGTATACTTAACAAGGAAGAACTCAAATGGATCATTACACTACAAACCTTAGCTCCCTCCGGCCTCAGCATTGACAACGAGATAAAGTCCGTAATCAGCAAGTAATGACACTATCTACCTAACTTCTCTCGACATCCACCTTTTAGTTAAGACCTCTACAATATAAAGAACCCCCTCCTAAACTCATATATACACATACCCGACATACCCAGACTCACGTAGCACACCTATACCACACTCACCCTACAACCAACCCATATCACCTCAGCACCACCACACCCGCACACACCAACCCACCCACTTAAATCCACCCTATTGCCCACCCCACCACACCATCACCTACGCAACATCTATACCTACCCTTCCAATACCCCCCCATCACCAGTTAACACATTAAACCACCCACCTGACCAACCACGGGCCCAATACACCCGCATACCATCGCTCATCCAACACGCCATACACCCCTCACTCTATTTAGATCACACGGAACACATCCACCAACTAATACCCCTGAGCCATGCCTCCCCCCACACAGCCGCACCCCACTCCGACACTAGACCGCCCTAGGTTCACTGCTTCTCCTCAGTAACATTCCCACACTCAGAGTATGCCCACCACCCACTGTACCCAGCCTCCATGAACCAACACCACCACCTGACCGCCCAATAGTCGACATACTCCAGGTACTCATTGGCTATCCAGAGCATCCTGATTAAACCGTCAGCAGCACACACCCCAACATCACCCAGTCACTGTCACACACACATCACAAAACATAACAAACCTCAGCCCGCACCACCTAACCTACCAACACACCGGCTTAAGCAGCAAGACACCAGCGCAACCCCTTACACAATAGCACATCCCACATTCACTCCATCCGCCACTCGCCCCGTCATATTTAATTCCAACACATTCCGCCCACACACCTGCCAGTTCACCCATTTACCTGACCTATCTTTCTTCAATATGTAGGACAGACATCCGCTCCTATGGACAACAACACTGATTGGCCATCTGCCTACCAAACCCCCCCCACATGTCCGTCACCCCTACACACGCCCACTACACACACATCCCCTTCTCATTGGCCACTTCCGCACACACCCACCCCCACACTTGTATTTCACTAGATCCAGTCACTTGCCCCAGTTACCTCCATGAATAAGGCAACACGCCGAAACGCGTTGGAGAATCCACACCTACCACCGTCTACTCATCCAAGTCCGCACTCTGCTCAGCTAAACAATTCCCCCAGCTGAACGCAGGGTGGTGCGTCACAAGGAGCCGCCAGCACCTTCGGTGAGCGGCACCCCCATCTTGTGCACACACCACTTCCGGCGGCAACCCAGTGACCTCATTGTCAGGAGCCGCGAGCAGCCGCCAGACTCAACACCGGTCTGCCCCGCCGGCACACGCGGCACATGGTCCGGACAGCAGCGCGCCTCCTGCACCTTGGAGCCGCTACCCTGCCGCTACCCGCCCTCTACCAGGGCACAGGCACACCCGGCTTCCAGCAGCACTTATACCAAACTCCCAGCCCCGGTCGTCCCGCCGGCACACGCGGAACCTGCACTTCGGCACAAGCGTGATTACCGATCCCAGGTGCCGCCAGCCCGTCACAGTCCGCCCACCCTTACCGGGTACAGACACCGAGCTGACGCAGACATCTCCAGTCTGCCATCAAGAACGCCACCATCATCACCATCAGCACGTGGCACAACCGCTCCAAGAGACACAGCACAGAAAGAACATTCTACAGCCACAACGCTGCACAACAACCAGGGACTGCCGATCACCATCTCCATATCGCAATGCCTACCAAGGCACCTACCGGTAGGTAAGTTGCACATTGTGCGGGACGCTGCCACCACACCCTCCACTACCACATTGCCGGGCGTCAAGACTGTTGACCAAAGGTCCAGCAGGGATTACGTGCTGGTCAAGAACTGCACGGCAAGGAGCCCCCATAAAAGGGTCCACCCACCTTCCCCCCCGTGCATGCATCTATCCACAGCCCCTTACACCCCAGGGTCATTTGTTTCTCAAGCAGCACTGTGCCTACTCAAATAAAGCTTTTGACCCAACATTACCGACTCAGTCTCTCTTTTAGACATCCCGTACACACCCACACGCAGCACACACTCCTACTTCCCACAGAAGAGCGCGCCTTACCGCCCTATTACCTGTCCGCTATCCAGGTAGGATCAGGTACTCCTACCACAGGCGCAGCACTTACCCTCCCCCAACCCCCCCCCAGCTAGACACACGCACATCCCCTTCCCCATCCCTCTCCCTCCATACACCCCCCTTCCCCCACCCTCACCCCTCTGTCCCCATACCCTACAACCATATCAGTGAGCGCGGTTCACCTCCTTCATCCACTATTGTGCCAGTACCTTGAACCACAGCACATGCCCCCACCACAACAACACACAACCACAAACGAAATCACATCACTATGCACATGGGCATTTTCAACCTCAGAAAGACTAGATTAGATAGGGCCAACCACCTCCTTGCAGAATTAGAAGACAGAGTCACTCTACAATCCAATAGCTCCTCATTCTGCAAAACATACCTACAACTAGAGAAATTAACCACAAGGGAAGCAAAAATCTGGTGGGACTCACATATCTTTCAGTGGTACCTTAAACACAACATTACACCAAAGGGTCTCATCATCCATAAATCACCGACCCACAACACTGACAACCCCGATTTCATGTCCAAATGGAACAAAACCCTGCATGACTGCTCCGCACACCTCATACAACTCATCATAGACACACACAACAAAGAACTCCAAACCATAGAAACCCAACTGATTGAACTTGACACTGCACTAGAACCATACAAATGGGAGGAAGAATTCAGAAACTTAGTCACCCTCACAAGACAGAAGCTTCACAAAAGTGAAGAATTAATTATAGAAAAGAAAAAATCCAAAATCATCAGAGACAAGTGCAAAAGCCCCAAACCACATAGGAAACTCAAACAGACAAACCCCCTTCCAGACTGTCCCACAGGAAGCGAATGAAGGAAGCAAGACCATACACCTCAAAAAACACACCCGCAGGATCAACAAAAGCCCACCCATCTATAAGAAACTCAACCTCACTTACCAGCAATACATGACCAAAATCCACAATTCCCATCCCCCTGGCACACAGAAGTCAACAGTAGAGCCCATAGACCAAGACACAGTTTCCGATACTGAATTCTCATTTAGCATACATGAAATAGAGGACCCATCCGACACGGATAATTACGAAAACCTTGCCAGACAATCATTAGAACAAGGGTGGATCAACACACACAGAGGATTCACAAACACCATCCCCTATACACAGGACAGGCAACATTACAACACACCCCACACAGAACAACAACCCCTGGAAATCATCAACAAACCAAATCACCAAGAAGAAGAATGGGCACTCCATTTTTTAGAAGTGGAGGCAGGCAGCTGCACCTGCCAAGCCACAACAGGAACAAAAATAACACGAACAAAAAGAAAATTAGACCAACGAGACGAGGGTGCAGAGGAGGGCAGACGAGCAAACCCAAACCCACCCCCATCCCACACGACACCATCCCAGACACCAAAGGGATCTTCAACCTAAGCAGCCACATACTCACAACCAGCGACAAAACCTTACTAAACAAAGGCCTAAAATTCGCCCCTCACAACAAACTTAACAAGTTTGAAACATATCTAGACCTTAACAGATTTGTTTGCAAATTAACCCTTAAGAAATTCTTCGCCAGCAACCCTCCCACACAGGAAAACACGACAAACCGGTTCAAACACACTACACTCAGACCGCCCTCTAAATTCTTCCCCAGCCATCTCAAGGGACACCTAGTCCACACCTTCGAACACTTAGTGATGGAAGATATCAACAAACTTATCACCACCACCAAACACCGAAACAACAATCTCACCAAGACAGAATTAGCCTCACTACACAACCTCAAAAATAACCATGACCTCATTATCAAACCCGCAGATAAAGGAGGAGGAATAGTTCTACTGGACAAAGCAGATTACATTACAGAGTCCCTCCGCATCCTCAACGACCCGAACACCTACAAAATCTTACCTACAGACCCCACACACAAATTCAACCAAGAACTTGCACGCATATTAACCACTGGCATAAACTCAGGCATTCTCTCCAAACAGGAACACAACTACTTGCACAACCCCCACCCAGTCATCCCCGTTTTCTACTATCTCCCCAAAATCCACAAGAACACAACCCACCCTCCCGGAAGACCCATTATCTCAGGCATCAATTCCATATCCTCCAACCTGTCCGAATATATTGACCACTTCCTGCAACCGTATGTCACACAACAACGGTCACATCTGAAAGACACCACAGACATCCTCAGGACACTAGCAAAGACACCTTGGGGTGATGACCACTGGCTTGTCACCAGTGACGTCACCTCACTCTACACTATCATAAACCACAAACATGGACTGGACAGCACCGGACACTACCTACAACAAGACGATTCAATGGACCCACTACAAACATCATTCATCCTACAAGGTATAGAATACATACTCACCCACAATTACTTCTGGTTTGACAACAACTTCTATCTACAACACACAGGGACCGCGATGGGGACCAAGTTCGCCCCCAGTTATGCTAACCTGTTCATGAGCCGGTGGGAGGACTCCCACATATGGACAGGTCATGACTGGCAGGCGAACTTGGTCCTATGGAGAAGATACATAGACGACATCATCTGCATATGGAAAGGATCCGAATCCACACTGTTAGAATTTATCAATTACATCAACCACAATGACAAAAATCTCAAATTCACCACAGACTACAGCAAAACCTCGGTTAACTTTCTAGACCTGCAGATATTCATACACAATGGACAAATACATACCAAGACATTCCAAAAACACGTCGATGTAAACAGTTACATCTTATCCAGCAGTGGTCATCACCCCAATTGGCTTAACAACATCCTCACACGACAATTCAAAAGATTAAGAAGAAACTGTACCAGACTGACAGACTTCATATCACAAGGAGAGACACTTAAACAACAATTCGCAGAGAAAGCATACCACATACCAGCACTACAAAACACAATGGATAAGGTAGCGGAAGGAGAAAGATCACCACTCCTTGAATATAACAAACACCGCACCACAACGACACAGGAACACCTAGCCTTCATCACACAGTACAATACCCATGCCACTGACATCAAGAAAATAATAAACAAACACTGGCACCTCCTACAGAAAGACGAAACATTATCAGGTATACTACCACCCAGAGCTAAAGTTATTTACAGAAAGGCACCGAACATACACAATAAACTAGTTACCAATCACATCCCACCACCGAAACAAATACAGACTACATTAGACAAAGGCACACCCAAAGGAGGCTTTTATCACTGCGGGACTTGCTCCAACTGCACAAAACTACACTACAGGAGCACAAAACCTACTACAGTATTCACTTCCACTAAAATGGGCACCACCTACAAAATACGAGAACATATCACATGTCATACAAAAAATGTGATCTATCTCATACAGTGCCCCTGCAACAAGCAATACGTGGGGAGAACTATCAGACCACTACACACCAGAATCAAAGAACATCTCAGGAACATCGTTAACAAAACAGACAGTCATAACATACCACTACATTTCCTTGAACATCACCACAGCAGTACCATAGGCCTAAAGTTCATAGGGATCAGACACATGCAACAAAATTGGAGAGGGGGGGACCACACACGTATACTTAACAAGGAAGAACTCAAATGGATCATTACACTACAAACCTTAGCTCCCTCCGGCCTCAGCATTGACAACGAGATAAAGTCCGTAATCAGCAAGTAATGACACTATCTACCTAACTTCTCTCGACATCCACCTTTTAGTTAAGACCTCTACAATAAAAAGAACCCCCTCCTAAACTCATATATACACATACCCGACATACCCAGACTCACGTAGCACACCTATACCACACTCACCCTACAACCAACCCATATCACCTCAGCACCACCACACCCGCACACACCAACCCACCCACTTAAATCCACCCTATTGCCCACCCCACCACACCATCACCTACGCAACATCTATACCTACCCTTCCAATACCCCCCCATCACCAGTTAACACATTAAACCACCCACCTGACCAACCACGGGCCCAATACACCCGCATACCATCGCTCATCCAACACGCCATACACCCCTCACTCTATTTAGATCACACGGAACACATCCACCAACTAATACCCCTGAGCCACGCCTCCCCCCACACAGCCGCACCCCACTCCGACACTAGACCGCCCTAGGTTCACTGCTTCTCCTCAGTAACATTCCCACACTCAGAGTATGCCCACCACCCACTGTACCCAGCCTCCATGAACCAACACCACCACCTGACCGCCCAATAGTCGACATACTCCAGGTACTCATTGGCTATCCAGAGCATCCTGATTAAACCGTCAGCAGCACACACCCCAACATCACCCAGTCACTGTCACACACACATCACAAAACATAACAAACCTCAGCCCGCACCACCTAACCTACCAACACACCGGCTTAAGCAGCAAGACACCAGCGCAACCCCTTACACAATAGCACATCCCACATTCACTCCATCCGCCACTCGCCCCGTCATATTTAATTCCAACACATTCCGCCCACACACCTGCCAGTTCACCCATTTACCTGACCTATCTTTCTTCAATATGTAGGACAGACATCCGCTCCTATGGACAACAACACTGATTGGCCATCTGCCTACCAAACCCCCCCCACATGTCCGTCACCCCTACACACGCCCACTACACACACATCCCCTTCTCATTGGCCACTTCCGCACACACCCACCCCCACACTTGTATTTCACTAGATCCAGTCACTTGCCCCAGTTACCTCCATGAATAAGGCAACACGCCGAAACGCGTTGGAGAATCCACACCTACCACGTCTACTCATCCAAGTCCGCACTCTGCTCAGCTAAACAATTCCCCCAGCTGAACGCAGGGTGGTGCGTCACAAGGAGCCGCCAGCACCTTCGGTGAGCGGCACCCCCATCTTGTGCACACACCACTTCTGGCGGCAACCCAGTGACCTCATTGTCAGGAGCCGCGAGCAGCCGCCAGACTCAACACCGGTCTGCCCCGCCGGCACACGCGGCACATGGTCCGGACAGCAGCGCGCCTCCTGCACCTTGGAGCCGCTACCCTGCCGCTACCCGCCCTCTGCCAGGGCACAGGCACACCCGGCTTCCAGCAGCACTTATACCAAACTCCCAGCCCCGGTCGTCCCGCCGGCACACGCGGAACCTGCACTTCGGCACAAGCGTGATTACCGATCCCAGGTGCCGCCAGCCCGTCACAGTCCGCCCACCCTTACCGGGTACAGACACCGAGCTGACGCAGACATCTCCAGTCTGCCATCAAGAACGCCACCATCATCACCATCAGCACGTGGCACAACCGCTGCAAGAGACACAGCACAGAAAGAACATTCTACAGCCACAACGCTGCACAACAACCAGGGACTGCCGATCACCATCTCCATATCGCAATGCCTACCAAGGCACCTACCGGTAGGTAAGTTGCACATTGTGCGGGACGCTGCCACCACACCCTCCACTACCACATTGCCGGGCGTCAAGACTGTTGACCAAAGGTCCAGCAGGGATTACGTGCTGGTCAGGAACTGCACGGCAAGGAGCCCCATAAAAGGGTCCATCCACCTTCCCCCCCGTGCATGCATCTATCCACAGCCCCTTACACCCCAGGGTCATTTGTTTCTCAAGCAGCACTGTGCCTACTCAAATAAAGCTTTTGACCCAACATTACCGACTCAGTCTCTCTTTTAGACATCCCGTACACACCCACACGCAGCACACACTCCTACTTCCCACAGAAGAGCGCACCTTACCGCCCTATTACCTGTCCGCTATCCAGGTAGGATCAGGTACTCCTACCACAGGCGCAGCACTTACCCTCCCCCAACCCCCCCCCAGCTAGACACACGCACATCCCCTTCCCCATCCCTCTCCCTCCATACACCCCCCTTCCCCCACCCTCACCCCTCTGTCCCCATACCCTACAACCATATCAGTGAGCGCGGTTCACCTCCTTCATCCACTATTGTGCCAGTACCTTGAACCGCAGCACATGCCCCCACCACAACAACACACAACCACAAACGAAATCACATCACTATGCACATGGGCATTTTCAACCTCAGAAAGACTAGATTAGATAGGGCCAACCACCTCCTTGCAGAATTAGAAGACAGAGTCACTCTACAATCCAATAGCTCCTCATTCTGCAAAACTTACCTACAACTAGAGAAATTAACCACAAGGGAAGCAAAAATCTGGTGGGACTCACATATCTTTCAGTGGTACCTTAAACACAACATTACACCAAAGGGTCTCATCATCCATAAATCACCGACCCACAACACTGACAACCCCGATTTCATGTCCAAATGGAACAAAACCCTGCATGACTGCTCCGCACACCTCATACAACTCATCATAGACACACACAACAAAGAACTCCAAACCATAGAAACCCAACTGATCGAACTTGACACTGCACTAGAACCATACAAATGGGAGGAAGAATTCAGAAACTTAGTCACCCTCACAAGACAGAAGCTTCACAAAAGTGAAGAATTAATTATAGAAAAGAAAAAATCCAAAATCATCAGAGACAAGTGCAAAAGCCCCAAACCACATAGGAAACTCAAACAGACAAACCCCCTTCCAGACTGTCCCACAGGAAGCGATTGAAGGAAGCAAGACCATACACCTCAAAAAACACACCCGCAGGATCAACAAAAGCCCACCCATCTATAAGAAACTCAACCTCACTTACCAGCAATACATGACCAAAATCCACAATTCCCATCCCCCTGGCACACAGAAGTCAACAGTAGAGCCCATAGACCAAAACACAGTTTCCGATACTGAATTCTCATTTAGCATACATGAAATAGAGGACCCATCCGACACGGATAATTACGAAAACCTTGCCAGACAATCATTAGAACAAGGGTGGATCAACACACACAGAGGATTCACAAACACCATCCCCTATACACAGGACAGGCAACATTACAACACACCCCACACAGAACAACAACCCCTGGAAATCATCAACAAACCAAATCACCAAGAAGAAGAATGGGCACTCCATTTTTTAGAAGTGGAGGCAGGCAGCTGCACCTGCCAAGCCACAACAGGAACCAAAATAACACGAACAAAAAGAAAATTAGACCAACGAGACGAGGGTGCAGAGGAGGGCAGACGAGCAAACCCAAACCCACCCCCATCCCACACGACACCATCCCAGACACCAAAGGGATCTTCAACCTAAGCAGCCACATACTCACAACCAGCGACAAAACCTTACTAAACAAAGGCCTAAAATTCGCCCCTCACAACAAACTTAACAAGTTTGAAACATATCTAGACCTTAACAGATTTGTTTGCAAATTAACCCTTAAGAAATTCTTCGCCAGCAACCCTCCCACACAGGAAAACACGACAAACCGGTTCAAACACACTACACTCAGACCGCCCTCTAAATTCTTCCCCAGCCATCTCAAGGGACACCTAGTCCACACCTTCGAACACTTAGTGATGGAAGATATCAACAAACTTAACACCACCACCAAACACCAAAACAACAATCTCACCAAGACAGAATTAGCCTCACTACACAACCTCAAAAATAACCATGACCTCATTATCAAACCCGCAGATAAAGGAGGAGGAATAGTTCTACTGGACAAAGCAGATTACATTACAGAGTCCCTCCGCATCCTCAACGACCCGAACACCTACAAAATCTTACCTACAGACCCCACACACAAATTCAACCAAGAACTTGCACGCATATTAACCACTGGCATAAACTCAGGCATTCTCTCCAAACAGGAACACAACTACTTGCACAACCCCCACCCAGTCATCCCCGTTTTCTACTATCTCCCCAAAATCCACAAGAACACAACCCACCCTCCCGGAAGACCCATTATCTCAGGCATCAATTCCATATCCTCCAACCTGTCCGAATATATTGACCACTTCCTGCAACCGTATGTCACACAACAACGGTCACATCTGAAAGACACCACAGACATCCTCAGGACACTAGCAAAGACACCTTGGGGTGATGACCACTGGCTCGTCACCAGTGACGTCACCTCACTCTACACTATCATAAACCACAAACATGGACTGGACAGCACCGGACACTACCTACAACAAGACGATTCAATGGACCCACTACAAACATCATTCATCCTACAAGGTATAGAATACATACTCACCCACAATTACTTCTGGTTTGACAACAACTTCTATCTACAACACACAGGGACCGCGATGGGGACCAAGTTCGCCCCCAGTTATGCTAACCTGTTCATGAGCCGGTGGGAGGACTCCCACATATGGACAGGTCATGACTGGCAGGCGAACTTGGTCCTATGGAGAAGATACATAGACGACATCATCTGCATATGGAAAGGATCCGAATCCACACTGTTAGAATTTATCAATTACATCAACCACAATGACAAAAATCTCAAATTCACCACAGACTACAGCAAAACCTCGGTTAACTTTCTAGACCTGCAGATATTCATACACAATGGACAAATACATACCAAGACATTCCAAAAACACGTCGATGTAAACAGTTACATCTTATCCAGCAGTGGTCATCACCCCAATTGGCTTAACAACATCCTCACACGACAATTCAAAAGATTAAGAAGAAACTGTACCAGACTGACAGACTTCATATCACAAGGAGAGACACTTAAACAACAATTCACAGAGAAAGCATACCACATACCAGCACTACAAAACACAATGGATAAGGTAGCGGAAGGAGAAAGATCACCACTCCTTGAATATAACAAACACCGCACCACAACGACACAGGAACACCTAGCCTTCATCACACAGTACAATACCCATGCCACTGACATCAAGAAAATAATAAACAAACACTGGCACCTCCTACAGAAAGACGAAACATTATCAGGTATACTACCACCCAGAGCTAAAGTTATTTACAGAAAGGCACCGAACATACACAATAAACTAGTTACCAATCACATCCCACCACCGAAACAAATACAGACTACATTAGACAAAGGCACACCCAAAGGAGGCTTTTATCACTGCGGGACTTGCTCCAACTGCACAAAACTACACTACAGGAGCACAAAACCTACTACAGTATTCACTTCCACTAAAACGGGCACCACCTACAAAATACGAGAACATATCACATGTCATACAAAAAATGTGATCTATCTCATACAGTGCCCCTGCAACAAGCAATACGTGGGGAGAACTATCAGACCACTACACACCAGAATCAAAGAACATCTCAGGAACATCGTTAACAAAACAGACAGTCATAACATATCACTACATTTCCTTGAACATCACCACAGCAGTACCATACGCCTAAAGTTCATAGGGATCAGACACATGCAACAAAATTGGAGAGGGGGGGACCACACACGTATACTTAACAAGGAAGAACTCAAATGGATCATTATACTACAAACCTTAGCTCCCTCCGGCCTCAACATTGACAACGAGATAAAGTCCGTAATCAGCAAGTAATGACACTATCTACCTAACTTCTCTCGACACCCACCTTTTAGTTAAGACCTCTACAATAAAATGAACCCCCTCCTACACTCATATCTACACATACTCGACATACCCAGACTCAAGTAGAACACCTATACCACACTCACCCTACAACCAACCCATATCACCTCAGCACCACCACACCCGCACACACCAACCCACCCCCTTAAATCCACCCTATTGCCCACCCCACCACACCATCACCTACGCAACATCTATACCTACCCTTCCAATACCCCTTCCATCACCAGTTAACACATTAAACCACCCACCTGACCAACCACGGGCCCAATACACCCGCATATCATCGCTCATCCCACATCTTATACACCCCTCACTCTATTTAGATCACATGGAACACATCCACCAACTAATACCCCTGAGCCACGCCTCCCCCCACACAGCCGCACCCCACTCCGACACTAGACCGCCCTAGGTTCACTGCTTCCCCTCAGTAACATTCCCACACTCAGAGTATGCCCACCACCCACTGTACCCAGCCTCCATGAACCAACACCACCACCTGAGCGCCCAATAGTCGACATACTCCAGGTACTCATTGGCTATCCAGAGCATCCTGATTAAACCATCAGCAGCACACACCCCAACATCACCCAGTCACTGTCACACACACATCACAAAACATAACAAACCTCAGCCCGCACCACCTAACCTACCAACACACCGGCTTAAGCAGCAAGACACCAGCGCAACCCCTTACACAATAGCACGTCCCACATTCACTCCATCCGCCACTCGCCCTGTCATATTTAATTCCAACACATTCCGCCCACACACCTGCCAGTTCACCCATTTACCTGACCTATCTTTCTTCAATATGTAGGACAGACATCCGCTCCTATGGACAACAACACTGATTGGCCATCTGCCTACCAACCCCCCCCACATGTCCATCACCCCCTACACACGCCCACTACACACACATCCCCTTCTCATTGGCCACTTCCGCACACACCCACCCCCACACTTGTATTTCACTAGATCCAGTCACTTGCCCCAGTAACCTCCATGAATAAGGCAACACGCCGAAACGCGTTGGAGAATCCACACCTACCACCGTCTACTCATCCAAGTCCGCACTCTGCTCAGCTAAACAATTCCCCCAGCTGAACGCAGGGTGGTGCGTCACAAGGAGCCGCCAGCACCTTCGGCAAGCGGCACCCCCGCCTTGTGCACACACCACTTCCGGCGGCAATCCAGTGACCTCATTGTCAGAAGCTGCGAGCAGCCGCCAGACTCACACCGGTCTGCCCCGCCGGCACACGCGGCACATGGTCTGGCCAGCAGTGCGCCTCCCGCACTTCCGAGCCGCTACCCCGCCGCTACCCGCCCTCTGCCAGGGCACAGGCACACCCGGCTTCCAGCAGCACTTATACCAAACTCCCACCCCCAGTCGTCCCGCCGGCACACGCGGAACCTGCACTTCGGCACAAGCGTGATTACCGATCCCAGGTGCCGCCAGCCCTTCACAGTCCGCCCACCCTTACCGGGTACAGACACCGAGCTGACGCAGACATCTCCAGTCTGCCATCAAGAACGCCACCATCATCACCATCAGCACGTGGCACAACCGCTCCAAGAGACACAGCACAGAAAGAACATTCTACAGCCACAACGCTGCACAACAACCAGGGACTGCCGATCACCATCTCCATATCGCAACGCCTACCAAGGCACCACCAGTAGGTAAGTTGCACATTGTGCGGGACGCCGCCACCACACCCTCCACTACCACATTGCCGGGCGTCAAGACTGTTGACCAAAGGTCCAGCAGGGATTACGTGCTGGTCAAGAACTGCACGGCAAGGAGCCCCATAAAAGGGTCCACCCACCTTCCCCCCCGTGCATGCATCTATCCACAGCCCCTTACACCCCAGGGTCATTTGTTTCTCAAGCAGCACTGTGCCTACTCAAATAAAGCTTTTGACCCAACATTACCGACTCAGTCTCTCTTTTAGACATCCCGTACACACCCACACGCAGCACACACTCCTACTTCCCACAGAAGAGCGCGCCTTACCGCCCTATTACCTGTCCGCTATCCAGGTAGGATCAGGTACTCCTACCACAGGCGCAGCACCTACCCTCCCCCAACCCCCCCCAGCTAGACACGCGCACATCCCCTTCCCCATCCCTCTCCCTCCATACACCCTGCTTCCCCCACCCTCACCCCTCTCTCCCCATACCCTACAACTATATCAGTGAGCGCGGTTCACCTCCTTCGTCCACTATTGTGCCAGTACCTTGAACCGCAGCACATGCCCCCACCACAACAACACACCACCACAAACAAAATCACATCACTACGCACATGGGCATTTTCAACCTCAGAGAGACTAGATTAGATAGGGCCAACCACCTCCTTGCAGAATTAGAAGACAGAGTCACTCTACAATCCAATAGCTCCTCATTCTGCAAAACATACCTACAACTAGAGAAATTAACCACAAGGGAAGCAAAAATCTGGTGGGACTCACATATCTTTCAGTGGTACCTTAAACACAACATTACACCAAAGGGTCTCATCATCCATAAATCACCGACCCACAACACTGACAACCCCGATTTCATGTCCAAATGGAACAAAACCCTGCATGACTGCTCCGCACACCTCATACAACTCATCATAGACACACACAACAAAGAACTCCAAACCATAGAAACCCAACTGATCGAACTTGACACTGCACTAGAACCATACAAATGGGAGGAAGAATTAAGAAACTTAGTCACCCTCATGAGACAGAAGCTTCACAAAAGTGAAGAATTAATTATAGAAAAGAAAAAATCCAAAATCATCAGAGACAAGTGCAAAAGCCCCAAACCACATAGGAAACTCAAACAGACAAACCCCCTTCCAGACTGTCCCACAGGAAGCGAATGAAGGAAGCAAGACCATACACCTCAAAAAACACACCCGCAGGATCAACAAAAGCCCACCCATCTATAAGAAACTCAACCTCACTTACCAGCAATACATGACCTAAATCCACAATTCCCATCCCCCTGGCACACAGAAGTCAACAGTAGAGCCCATAGACCAAGACACAGTTTCCGATACTGAATTCTCATTTAGCATACATGAAATAGAGAACCCATCCGACACAGATAATTACGAAAACCTTGCCAGACAATCATTAGAACAAGGGTGGGTCAACACACACAGAGGATTCACAAACACCATCCCCTATACACAGGACAGGCAACATTACAACACACCCCACACAGAACAACAACCCCTGGAAATCATCAACAAACCAAATCATCAAGAAGAAGAATGGGCACTCCATTTTTTAGAATTGGAGGCAGGCAGCCGCACCTGCCAAGCCACAACAGGAACCAAAATAACACGAACAAAAAGAAAATTAGACCAACGAGACGAGGGTGCAGAGGAGGGCAGACGAGCAAACCCAAACCCACCCCCATCCCACACGACACCATCCCAGACACCAAAGGGATCTTCAACCTAAGCAGCCACATACTCACAACCAGCGACAAAACCTTACTAAACAAAGGCCTAAAATTCGCCCCTCACAACAAACTTAACAAGTTTGAAACATATCTAGACCTTAACAGATTTGTTCGCAAATTAACCCTTAAGAAATTCTTTGCCAGCAACCCTCCCACACAGGAAAACACGACAAACCGGTTCAAACACACTACACTCAGACCGCCCTCTAAATTCTTCCCCAGCCATCTCAAGGGACACCTAGTCCACACCTTCGAACACTTAGTGATGGAAGATATCAACAAACACCGAAACAACAATCTCACCAAGACAAAATTAGCCTCACTACACAACCTCAAAAATAACCATGACCTCATTATCAAACCCGCAGATAAAGGAGGAGGAATAGTTCTACTGGACAAAGCAGATTACATTACAGAGTCCCTCCGCATCCTCAACGACCCGAACACCTACAAAATCTTACCTACAGACCCCACACACAAATTCAACCAAGAACTTGCACGCATATTAACCACTGGCATAAACTCAGGTATTCTCTCCAAACAGGAACACAACTACTTGCACAACCCCCACCCAGTCATCCCCGTTTTCTACTATCTCCCCAAAATCCACAAGAACACAACCCACCCTCCCGGAAGACCCATTATCTCAGGCATCAATTCCATATCCTCCAACCTGTCCGAATATATTGACCACTTCCTGCAACCGTATGTCACACAACAACGGTCACATCTGAAAGACACCACAGACATCCTCAGGACACTAGCAAAGACACCTTGGGGTGATGACCACTGGCTCGTCACCAGTGACGTCACCTCACTCTACACTATCATAAACCACAAACATGGACTGGACAGCACCGGACACTACCTACAACAAGACGATTCAATGGACCCACTACAAACATCATTCATCCTACAAGGTATAGAATACATACTCACCCACAATTACTTCTGGTTTGACAACGACTTCTATCTACAACACACAGGGACCGCGATGGGGACCAAGTTCGCCCCCAGTTATGCTAACCTGTTCATGAGCCGGTGGGAGGACTCCCACATATGGACAGGTCATGACTGGCAGGCAAACTTGGTCCTATGGAGAAGATACATAGACGACATCATCTGCATATGGAAAGGATGCGAATCCACACTGTTAGAATTTATCAATTACATCAACCACAACGACAAAAAATCTCAAATTCACCACAGACTACAGCAAAACCTCGGTTAACTTTCTAGACCTGCAGATATTCATACACAATGGACAAATACATACCAAGACATTCCAAAAACCCGTCGATGTAAACAGTTACATCTTATCCAGCAGTGGTCATCACCCCAATTGGCTTAACAACATCCCCACAGGACAATTCAAAAGATTAAGATGAAACTGTACCAGACTGACAGACTTCATATCACAAGGAGAGACACTTAAACAACAATTCGCAGAGAAAGCATACCACATACCAGCACTACAAAACACAATGGATAAGGTAGCGGAAGGAGAAAGATCACCACTCCTTGAATATAACAAACACCGCACCACAACGACACAGGAACACCTAGCCTTCATCACACAGTACAATACCCATGCCACTGACATCAAGAAAATAATAAACAAACACTGGCACCTCCTACAGAAAGATGAAACATTATCAGGTATACTACCACCCAGAGCTAAAGTTATTTACAGAAAGGCACCGAACATACACAATAAACTAGTTACCAATCACATCCCACCACCGAAACAAATACAGACTACATTAGACAAAGGCACACCCAAAGGAGGCTTTTATCACTGCGGGACTTGCTCCAACTGCACAAAACTACACTACAGGAGCACAAAACCTACTACAGTATTCACTTCCACTAAAACGGGCACCACCTACAAAATACGAGAACATATCACATGTCATACAAAAAATGTGATCTATCTCATACAGTGCCCCTGCAACAAGCAATACGTGGGGAGAACTATCAGACCACTACACACCAGAATCAAAGAACATCTCAGGAACATCGTTAACAAAACAGACAGTCATAACATACCACTACATTTCCTTGAACATCACCACAGCAGTACCAAAGGCCTACAGTTCATAGGGATCAGACACATGCAACAAAATTGGAGAGGGGGGGACCACACACGTATACTTAACAAGGAAGAACTCAAATGGATCATTACACTACAAACCTTAGCTCCCTCCGGCCTCAACATTGACAACGAGATAAAGTCCGTAATCAGCAAGTAATGACACTATCTACCTAACTTCTCTCGACACCCACCTTTTAGTTAAGACGTCTACAATAAAAAGAACCCCCTCCTACACTCATATCTACACATACTCGACATACCCAGACTCAAGTAGCACACCTATACCACACTCACCCTACAACCAACCCATATCACCTCAGCACCACCACACCCGCACACACCAACCCACCCCCTTAAATCCACCCTATTGCCCACCCCACCACACCATCACCTACGCAACATTTATACCTACCCTTCCAATACCCCTCCCCATCACCAGTTAACACATTAAACCACCCACCTGACCAACCACGGGCCCAATACACCCGCATACCATCGCTCATCCCACATGCCATACACCCCTCACTCTATTTAGATCACATGGAACACATCCACCAACTAATACCCCTGAGCCACGCCTCCCCCCACACAGCCGCACCCCACTCCGACACTAGAC
Organism: Taudactylus pleione; assembly: GCA_031769625.1. Classification (NCBI taxonomy): domain Eukaryota; kingdom Metazoa; phylum Chordata; class Amphibia; order Anura; family Myobatrachidae; genus Taudactylus; species Taudactylus pleione. Next base: position 216,487 of record JAUIMM010000084.1, read on the forward strand.
CGCCCTAGGTTCACTGCTTCCCCTCAGTAACATTCCCACACTCAGAGTATGCCCACCACCCACTGTACCCAGCCTCCATGAACCAACACCACCACCTGAGCGCCCAATAGTCGACATACTCCAGGTACTCATTGGCTATCCAGAGCATCCTGATTAAACCGTCAGCAGCACACACCCCAACATCACCCAGTCACTGTCACACACACATCACAAAACATAACAAACCTCAGCCCGCACCACCTAACCTACCAACACACCGGCTTAAGCAGCAAGACACCAGCGCAACCCCTTACACAATAGCACGTCCCACATTGACTCCATCCGCCACTCGCCCTGTCATATTTAATTCCAACACATTCCGCCCACACACCTGCCAGTTCACCCATTTAACCTGACCTATCTTTCTTCAATATGTAGGACAGACATCCGCTCCTATGGACAACAACACTGATTGGCCATCTGCCTACCAAACCCCCCCCACATGTCCGTCACCCCCTACACACGCCCACTACACACACATCCCCTTCTCATTGGCCACTTCCGCACACACCCACCCCCACACTTGTATTTCACTAGATCCAGTCACTTGCCCCAGTAACCTCCATGAATAAGGCAACACGCCGAAACACGTTGGAGAATCCACACCTACCACTGTCTACTAATCCAAGTCCGCACTCTGCTCAGCTAAACAATTCCCCCAGCTGAACGCAGGGTGGTGCGTCACGCCACCAGCACCTTCGGCGAGCGGCACCCCCGCCTTGTGCACACACCACTTCCGGCGGCAACCCAGTGACCTCATTGTCAGAAGCTGCGAGCAGCCGCCAGACTCACACCGGTCTGCCCCGCCGGCACACGCGGCACATGGTCCGGCCAGCAGCGCGCCTCCCGCACCTCCGAGCCGCTACCCCGCCGCTACCCGCCCTCTACCAGGGCACAGGCACACCCGGCTTCCAGCAGCACTTATACCAAACTCCCACCTCCAGTCGTCCCGCCGGCACACGCGGAACCTGCACTTCTGCACAAGTGTGATTACCGATCCCAGGTGCCGCCAGCCCTTCACAGTCCGCCCACCCTTACCGGGTACAGACACCGAGCTGACGCAGACATCTCCAGTCTGCCATCAAGAACACCACCATCATCACCATCAGCACGTGGCACAACCGCTCCAAGAGACACAGCACAGAAAGAACATTCTACAGCCACAACGCTGCACAACAACCAGGGACTGCCGATCACCATCTCCATATCGCAACGCCTACCAAGGCACCACCGGTAGGTAAGTTGCACATTGTGCGGGACGCCGCCACCACACCCTCCACTACCACATTGCCGGGCGTCAAGACTGTTGACCAAAGGTCCAGCAGGGATTACGTGCTGGTCAAGAACTGCACGGCAAGGAGCCCCATAAAAGGGTCCACCCACCTTCCCCCCCGTGCATGCATCTATCCACAGCCCCTTACACCCCAGGGTCATTTGTTTCTCAAGCAGCACTGTGCCTACTCAAATAAAGCTTTTGACCCAACATTACCGACTCAGTCTCTCTTTTAGACATCCCGTACACACCCACACGCAGCACACACTCCTACTTCCCACAGAAGAGCGCGCCTTACCGCCCTATTACCTGTCCGCTATCCAGGTAGGATCAGGTACTCCTACCACAGGCGCAGCACTTACCCTCCCCCAACCCCCCCCAGCTAGACACACGCACATCCCCTTCCCCATCCCTCTCCCTCCATACACCCTGCTTCCCCCACCCTCACCCCTCTCTCCCCATACCCTACAACTATATCAGTGAGCGCGGTTCACCTCCTTCGTCCACTATTGTGCCAGTACCTTGAACCGCAGCACATGCCCCCACCACAACAACACACCACCACAAACGAAATCACATCACTACGCACATGGGCATTTTCAACCTCAGAGAGACTAGATTAGATAGGGCCAACCACCTCCTTGCAGAATTAGAAGACAGAGTCACTCTACAATCCAATAGCTCCTCATTCTGCAAAACATACCTACAACTAGAGAAATTAACCACAAGGGAAGCAAAAATCTGGTGGGACTCACATATCTTTCAGTGGTACCTTAAACACAACATTACACCAAAGGGTCTCATCATCCATAAATCACCGACCCACAACACTGACAACCCCGATTTCATGTCCAAATGGAACAAAACCCTGCATGACTGCTCCGCACACCTCATACAACTCATCATAGACACACACAACAAAGAACTCCAAACCATAGAAACCCAACTGATCGAACTTGACACTGCACTAGAACCATACAAATGGGAGGAAGAATTCAGAAACTTAGTCACCCTCACGAGACAGAAGCTTCACAAAAGTGAAGAATTAATTATAGAAAAGAAAAAATCCAAAATCATCAGAGACAAGTGCAAAAGCCCCAAACCACATAGGAAACTCAAACAGACAAACCCCCTTCCAGACTGTCCCACAGGAAGCGAATGAAGGAAGCAAGACCATACACCTCAAAAAACACACCCGCAGGATCAACAAAAGCCCACCCATCTATAAGAAACTCAACCTCACTTACCAGCAATACATGACCAAAATCCACAATTCCCATCCCCCTGGCACACAGAAGTCAACAGTAGAGCCCATAGACCAAGACACAGTTTCCGATACTGAATTCTCATTTAGCATACATGAAATAGAGGACCCATCTGACACGGATAATTACGAAAACCTTGCCAGACAATCATTAGAACAAGGGTGGGTCAACACACACAGAGGATTCACAAACACCATCCCCTATACACAGGACAGGCAACATTACAACACACCCCACACAGAACAACAACCCCTGGAAATCATCAACAAACCAAATCATCAAGAAGAAGAATGGGCACTCCATTTTTTAGAATTGGAGGCAGGCAGCCGCACCTGCCAAGCCACAACAGGAACCAAAATAACACGAACAAAAAGAAAATTAGACCAACGAGACGTGGGTGCAGAGGAGGGCAGACGAGCAGACCCAAACCCACCCCCATCCCACACGACACCATCCCAGACACCAAAGGGATCTTCAACCTAAGCAGCCACATACTCACAACCAGCGACAAAACCTTACTAAACAAAGGCCTAAAATTTGCCCCTCACAACAAACTTAACAAGTTTGAAACATATCTAGACCTTAACAGATTTGTTCGCAAATTAACCCTTAAGAAATTCTTTGCCAGCAACCCTCCCACACAGGAAAACACGACAAACCGGTTCAAACACACTACACTCAGACCGCCCTCTAAATTCTTCCCCAGCCATCTCAAGGGACACCTAGTCCACACCTTCGAACACTTAGTGATGGAAGATATCAACAAACACCGAAACAACAATCTCACCAAGACAAAATTAGCCTCACTACACAACCTCAAAAATAACCATGACCTCATTATCAAACCCGCAGATAAAGGAGGAGGAATAGTTCTACTGGACAAAGCAGATTACATTACAGAGTCCCTCCGCATCCTCAACGACCCGAACACCTACAAAATCTTACCTACAGACCCCACACACAAATTCAACCAAGAACTTGCACGCATATTAACCACTGGCATAAACTCAGGTATTCTCTCCAAACAGGAACACAACTACTTGCACAACCCCCACCCAGTCATCCCCGTTTTCTACTATCTCCCCAAAATCCACAAGAACACAACCCACCCTCCCGGAAGACCCATTATCTCAGGCATCAATTCCATATCCTCCAACCTGTCCGAATATATTGACCACTTCCTGCAACCGTATGTCACACAACAACGGTCACATCTGAAAGACACCACAGACATCCTCAGGACACTAGCAAAGACACCTTGGGGTGATGACCACTGGCTCGTCACCAGTGACGTCACCTCACTCTACACTATCATAAACCACAAACATGGACTGGACAGCACCGGACACTACCTACAACAAGACGATTCAATGGACCCACTACAAACATCATTCATCCTACAAGGTATAGAATACATACTCACCCACAATTACTTCTGGTTTGACAACGACTTCTATCTACAACACACAGGGACCGCGATGGGGACCAAGTTCGCCCCCAGTTATGCTAACCTGTTCATGAGCCGGTGGGAGGACTCCCACATATGGACAGGTCATGACTGGCAGGCAAACTTGGTCCTATGGAGAAGATACATAGACGACATCATCTGCATATGGAAAGGATCCGAATCCACACTGTTAGAATTTATCAATTACATCAACCACAACGACAAAAAATCTCAAATTCACCACAGACTACAGCAAAACCTCGGTTAACTTTCTAGACCTGCAGATATTCATACACAATGGACAAATACATACCAAGACATTCCAAAAACCCGTCGATGTAAACAGTTACATCTTATCCAGCAGTGGTCATCACCCCAATTGGCTTAACAACATCCCCACAGGACAATTCAAAAGATTAAGAAGAAACTGTACCAGACTGACAGACTTCATATCACAAGGAGAGACACTTAAACAACAATTCGCAGAGAAAGCATACCACATACCAGCACTACAAAACACAATGGATAAGGTAGCAGAAGGAGAAAGATCACCACTCCTTGAATATAACAAACACCGCACCACAACGACACAGGAACACCTAGCCTTCATCACACAGTACAATACCCATGCCACTGACATCAAGAAAATAATAAACAAACACTGGCACCTCCTACAGAAAGACGAAACATTATCAGGTATACTACCACCCAGAGCTAAAGTTATTTACAGAAAGGCACCGAACATACACAATAAACTAGTTACCAATCACATCCCACCACCGAAACAAATACAGACTACATTAGACAAAGGCACACCCAAAGGAGGCTTTTATCACTGCGGGACTTGCTCCAACTGCACAAAACTACACTACAGGAGCACAAAACCTACTACAGTATTCACTTCCACTAAAACGGGCACCACCTACAAAATACGAGAACATATCACATGTCATACAAAAAATGTGATCTATCTCATACAGTGCCCCTGCAACAAGCAATACGTGGGGAGAACTATCAGACCACTACACACCAGAATCAAAGAACATCTCAGGAACATCGTTAACAAAACAGTCATAACATACCACTACATTTCCTTGAACATCACCACAGCAGTACCATAGGCCTACAGTTCATAGGGATCAGACACATGCAACAAAATTGGAGAGGGGGGGACCACACACGTATACTTAACAAGGAAGAACTCAAATGGATCATTACACTACAAACCTTAGCTCCCTCCGGCCTCAACATTGACAACGAGATAAAGTCCGTAATCAGCAAGTAATGACACTATCTACCTAACTTCTCTCGACACCCACCTTTTAGTTAAGACGTCTACAATAAAAAGAACCCCCTCCTACACTCATATCTACACATACTCGACATACCCAGACTCAAGTAGCACACCTATACCACACTCACCCTACAACCAACCCATATCACCTCAGCACCACCACACCCGCACACACCAACCCACCCCCTTAAATCCACCCTATTGCCCACCCCACCACACCATCACCTACGCAACATTTATACCTACCCTTCCAATACCCCTCCCCATCACCAGTTAACACATTAAACCACCCACCTGACCAACCACGGGCCCAATACACCCGCATACCATCGCTCATCCCACATGCCATACACCCCTCACTCTATTTAGATCACATGGAACACATCCACCAACTAATACCCCTGAGCCACGCCTCCCCCCACACAGCCGCACCCCACTCCGACACTAGACCGCCCTAGGTTCACTGCTTCCCCTCAGTAACATTCCCACACTCAGAGTATGCCCACCACCCACTGTACCCAGCCTCCATGAACCAACACCACCACCTGAGCGCCCAATAGTCGACATACTCCAGGTACTCATTGGCTATCCAGAGCATCCTGATTAAACCGTCAGCAGCACACACCCCAACATCACCCAGTCACTGTCACACACACATCACAAAACATAACAAACCTCAGCCCGCACCACCTAACCTACCAACACACCGGCTTAAGCAGCAAGACACCAGCGCAACCCCTTACACAATAGCACGTCCCACATTGACTCCATCCGCCACTCGCCCTGTCATATTTAATTCCAACACATTCCGCCCACACACCTGCCAGTTCACCCATTTAACCTGACCTATCTTTCTTCAATATGTAGGACAGACATCCGCTCCTATGGACAACAACACTGATTGGCCATCTGCCTACCAAACCCCCCCCACATGTCCGTCACCCCCTACACATGCCCACTACACACACATCCCCTTCTCATTGGCCACTTCCGCACACACCCACCCCCACACTTGTATTTCACTAGATCCAGTCACTTGCCCCAGTAACCTCCATGAATAAGGCAACACGCCGAAACACGTTGGAGAATCCACACCTACCACTGTCTACTAATCCAAGTCCGCACTCTGCTCAGCTAAACAATTCCCCCAGCTGAACGCAGGGTGGTGCGTCACGCCACCAGCACCTTCGGCGAGCGGCACCCCCGCCTTGTGCACACAACACTTCCGGCGGCAACCCAGTGACCTCATTGTCAGAAGCTGCGAGCAGCCGCCAGACTCACACCGGTCTGCCCCGCCGGCACACGCGGCACATGGTCCGGCCAGCAGCGCGCCTCCCGCACCTCCGAGCCGCTACCCCGCCGCTACCCGCCCTCTACCAGGGCACAGGCACACCCGGCTTCCAGCAGCACTTATACCAAACTCCCACCTCCAGTCGTCCCGCCGGCACACGCGGAACCTGCACTTCTGCACAAGTGTGATTACCGATCCCAGGTGCCGCCAGCCCTTCACAGTCCGCCCACCCTTACCGGGTACAGACACCGAGCTGACGCAGACATCTCCAGTCTGCCATCAAGAACACCACCATCATCACCATCAGCACGTGGCACAACCGCTCCAAGAGACACAGCACAGAAAGAACATTCTACAGCCACAACGCTGCACAACAACCAGGGACTGCCGATCACCATCTCCATATCGCAACGCCTACCAAGGCACCACCGGTAGGTAAGTTGCACATTGTGCGGGACGCCGCCACCACACCCTCCACTACCACATTGCCGGGCGTCAAGACTGTTGACCAAAGGTCCAGCAGGGATTACGTGCTGGTCAAGAACTGCACGGCAAGGAGCCCCATAAAAGGGTCCACCCACCTTCCCCCCCGTGCATGCATCTATCCACAGCCCCTTACACCCCAGGGTCATTTGTTTCTCAAGCAGCACTGTGCCTACTCAAATAAAGCTTTTGACCCAACATTACCGACTCAGTCTCTCTTTTAGACATCCCGTACACACCCACACGCAGCACACACTCCTACTTCCCACAGAAGAGCGCGCCTTACCGCCCTATTACCTGTCCGCTATCCAGGTAGGATCAGGTACTCCTACCACAGGCGCAGCACTTACCCTCCCCCAACCCCCCCCAGCTAGACACACGCACATCCCCTTCCCCATCCCTCTCCCTCCATACACCCTGCTTCCCCCACCCTCACCCCTCTCTCCCCATACCCTACAACTATATCAGTGAGCGCGGTTCACCTCCTTCGTCCACTATTGTGCCAGTACCTTGAACCGCAGCACATGCCCCCACCACAACAACACACCACCACAAACGAAATCACATCACTACGCACATGGGCATTTTCAACCTCAGAGAGACTAGATTAGATAGGGCCAACCACCTCCTTGCAGAATTAGAAGACAGAGTCACTCTACAATCCAATAGCTCCTCATTCTGCAAAACATACCTACAACTAGAGAAATTAACCACAAGGGAAGCAAAAATCTGGTGGGACTCACATATCTTTCAGTGGTACCTTAAACACAACATTACACCAAAGGGTCTCATCATCCATAAATCACCGACCCACAACACTGACAACCCCGATTTCATGTCCAAATGGAACAAAACCCTGCATGACTGCTCCGCACACCTCATACAACTCATCATAGACACACACAACAAAGAACTCCAAACCATAGAAACCCAACTGATCGAACTTGACACTGCACTAGAACCATACAAATGGGAGGAAGAATTCAGAAACTTAGTCACCCTCACGAGACAGAAGCTTCACAAAAGTGAAGAATTAATTATAGAAAAGAAAAAATCCAAAATCATCAGAGACAAGTGCAAAAGCCCCAAACCACATAGGAAACTCAAACAGACAAACCCCCTTCCAGACTGTCCCACAGGAAGCGAATGAAGGAAGCAAGACCATACACCTCAAAAAACACACCCGCAGGATCAACAAAAGCCCACCCATCTATAAGAAACTCAACCTCACTTACCAGCAATACATGACCAAAATCCACAATTCCCATCCCCCTGGCACACAGAAGTCAACAGTAGAGCCCATAGACCAAGACACAGTTTCCGATACTGAATTCTCATTTAGCATACATGAAATAGAGGACCCATCTGACACGGATAATTACGAAAACCTTGCCAGACAATCATTAGAACAAGGGTGGGTCAACACACACAGAGGATTCACAAACACCATCCCCTATACACAGGACAGGCAACATTACAACACACCCCACACAGAACAACAACCCCTGGAAATCATCAACAAACCAAATCATCAAGAAGAAGAATGGGCACTCCATTTTTTAGAATTGGAGGCAGGCAGCCGCACCTGCCAAGCCACAACAGGAACCAAAATAACACGAACAAAAAGAAAATTAGACCAACGAGACGTGGGTGCAGAGGAGGGCAGACGAGCAGACCCAAACCCACCCCCATCCCACACGACACCATCCCAGACACCAAAGGGATCTTCAACCTAAGCAGCCACATACTCACAACCAGCGACAAAACCTTACTAAACAAAGGCCTAAAATTCGCCCCTCACAACAAACTTAACAAGTTTGAAACATATCTAGACCTTAACAGATTTGTTCGCAAATTAACCCTTAAGAAATTCTTTGCCAGCAACCCTCCCACACAGGAAAACACGACAAACCGGTTCAAACACACTACACTCAGACCGCCCTCTAAATTCTTCCCCAGCCATCTCAAGGGACACCTAGTCCACACCTTCGAACACTTAGTGATGGAAGATATCAACAAACACCGAAACAACAATCTCACCAAGACAAAATTAGCCTCACTACACAACCTCAAAAATAACCATGACCTCATTATCAAACCCGCAGATAAAGGAGGAGGAATAGTTCTACTGGACAAAGCAGATTACATTACAGAGTCCCTCCGCATCCTCAACGACCCGAACACCTACAAAATCTTACCTACAGACCCCACACACAAATTCAACCAAGAACTTGCACGCATATTAACCACTGGCATAAACTCAGGTATTCTCTCCAAACAGGAACACAACTACTTGCACAACCCCCACCCAGTCATCCCCGTTTTCTACTATCTCCCCAAAATCCACAAGAACACAACCCACCCTCCCGGAAGACCCATTATCTCAGGCATCAATTCCATATCCTCCAACCTGTCCGAATATATTGACCACTTCCTGCAACCGTATGTCACACAACAACGGTCACATCTGAAAGACACCACAGACATCCTCAGGACACTAGCAAAGACACCTTGGGGTGATGACCACTGGCTCGTCACCAGTGACGTCACCTCACTCTACACTATCATAAACCACAAACATGGACTGGACAGCACCGGACACTACCTACAACAAGACGATTCAATGGACCCACTACAAACATCATTCATCCTACAAGGTATAGAATACATACTCACCCACAATTACTTCTGGTTTGACAACGACTTCTATCTACAACACACAGGGACCGCGATGGGGACCAAGTTCGCCCCCAGTTATGCTAACCTGTTCATGAGCCGGTGGGAGGACTCCCACATATGGACAGGTCATGACTGGCAGGCAAACTTGGTCCTATGGAGAAGATACATAGACGACATCATCTGCATATGGAAAGGATCCGAATCCACACTGTTAGAATTTATCAATTACATCAACCACAACGACAAAAAATCTCAAATTCACCACAGACTACAGCAAAACCTCGGTTAACTTTCTAGACCTGCAGATATTCATACACAATGGACAAATACATACCAAGACATTCCAAAAACCCGTCGATGTAAACAGTTACATCTTATCCAGCAGTGGTCATCACCCCAATTGGCTTAACAACATCCCCACAGGACAATTCAAAAGATTAAGAAGAAACTGTACCAGACTGACAGACTTCATATCACAAGGAGAGACACTTAAACAACAATTCGCAGAGAAAGCATACCACATACCAGCACTACAAAACACAATGGATAAGGTAGCAGAAGGAGAAAGATCACCACTCCTTGAATATAACAAACACCGCACCACAACGACACAGGAACACCTAGCCTTCATCACACAGTACAATACCCATGCCACTGACATCAAGAAAATAATAAACAAACACTGGCACCTCCTACAGAAAGACGAAACATTATCAGGTATACTACCACCCAGAGCTAAAGTTATTTACAGAAAGGCACCGAACATACACAATAAACTAGTTACCAATCACATCCCACCACCGAAACAAATACAGACTACATTAGACAAAGGCACACCCAAAGGAGGCTTTTATCACTGCGGGACTTGCTCCAACTGCACAAAACTACACTACAGGAGCACAAAACCTACTACAGTATTCACTTCCACTAAAACGGGCACCACCTACAAAATACGAGAACATATCACATGTCATACAAAAAATGTGATCTATCTCATACAGTGCCCCTGCAACAAGCAATACGTGGGGAGAACTATCAGACCACTACACACCAGAATCAAAGAACATCTCAGGAACATCGTTAACAAAACAGTCATAACATACCACTACATTTCCTTGAACATCACCACAGCAGTACCATAGGCCTACAGTTCATAGGGATCAGACACATGCAACAAAATTGGAGAGGGGGGGACCACACACGTATACTTAACAAGGAAGAACTCAAATGGATCATTACACTACAAACCTTAGCTCCCTCCGGCCTCAACATTGACAACGAGATAAAGTCCGTAATCAGCAAGTAATGACACTATCTACCTAACTTCTCTCGACACCCACCTTTTAGTTAAGACGTCTACAATAAAAAGAACCCCCTCCTACACTCATATCTACACATACTCGACATTCCCAGACTCAAGTAGCACACCTATACCACACTCACCCTACAACCAACCCATATCACCTCAGCACCACCACACCCGCACACACCAACCCACCCCCTTAAATCCACCCTATTGCCCACCCCACCACACCATCACCTACGCAACATTTATACCTACCCTTCCAATACCCCTCCCCATCACCAGTTAACACATTAAACCACCCACCTGACCAACCACGGGCCCAATACACCCGCATACCATCGCTCATCCCACATGCCATACACCCCTCACTCTATTTAGATCACATGGAACACATCCACCAACTAATACCCCTGAGCCACGCCTCCCCCCACACAGCCGCACCCCACTCCGACACTAGACCGCCCTAGGTTCACTGCTTCCCCTCAGTAACATTCCCACACTCAGAGTATGCCCACCACCCACTGTACCCAGCCTCCATGAACCAACACCACCACCTGAGCGCCCAATAGTCGACATACTCCAGGTACTCATTGGCTATCCAGAGCATCCTGATTAAACCGTCAGCAGCACACACCCCAACATCACCCAGTCACTGTCACACACACATCACAAAACATAACAAACCTCAGCCCGCACCACCTAACCTACCAACACACCGGCTTAAGCAGCAAGACACCAGCGCAACCCCTTACACAATAGCACGTCCCACATTCACTCCATCCACCACTCGCCCTGTTTAATTCCAACACATTCCGCCCACACACCTGCCAGTTCACCCATTTACCTGACCTATCTTTCTTCAATATGTAGGACAGACATCCGCTCCTATGGACAACAACACTGATTGGCCATCTGCCTACCAAACCCCCCCCACATGTCCGTCACCCCCTACACATGCCCACTACACACACATCCCCTTCTCATTGGCCACTTCCGCACACACCCACCCCCACACTTGTATTTCACTAGATCCAGTCACTTGCCCCAGTAACCTCCATGAATAAGGCAACACGCCGAAACGCGTTGGAGAATCCACACCTACCACTGTCTACTAATCCAAGTCCGCACTCTGCTCAGCTAAACAATTCCCCCAGCTGAACGCAGGGTGGTGCGTCACAAGGAGCCACCAGCACCTTCGGCGAGCGGCACCCCCGCCTTGTGCACACACCACTTCCGGCGGCAACCCAGTGACCTCATTGTCAGAAGCTGCGAGCAGCCGCCAGACTCACACCGGTCTGCCCCGCCGGCACACGCGGCACATGGTCCGGCCAGCAGCGCGCCTCCCGCACCTCCGAGCTGCTACCCCGCCGCTACCCGCCCTCTACCAGGGCACAGGCACACCCGGCTTCCAGCAGCACTTATACCAAACTCCCACCTCCAGTCGTCCCGCCGGCACACGCGGAACCTGCACTTCGGCACAAGTGTGATTACCGATCCCAGGTGCCGCCAGCCCTTCACAGTCCGCCCACCCTTACCGGGTACAGACACCGAGCTGACGCAGACATCTCCAGTCTGCCATCAAGAACACCACCATCATCACCATCAGCACGTGGCACAACCGCTCCAAGAGACACAGCACAGAAAGAACATTCTACAGCCACAACGCTGCACAACAACCAGGGACTGCCGATCACCATCTCCATATCACAACGCCTACCAAGGCACCACCGGTAGGTAAGTTGCACATTGTGCGGGACGCCGCCACCACACCCTCCACTACCACATTGCCGGGCGTCAAGACTGTTGACCAAAGGTCCAGCAGGGATTACGTGCTGGTCAAGAACTGCACGGCAAGGAGCCCCATAAAAGGGTCCACCCACCTTCCCCCCGTGCATGCATCTATCCACAGCCCCTTACACCCCAGGGTCATTTGTTTCTCAAGCAGCACTGTGCCTACTCAAATAAAGCTTTTGACCCAACATTACCGACTCAGTCTCTCTTTTAGACATCCCGTACACACCCACACGCAGCACACACTCCTACTTCCCACAGAAGAGCGCGCCTTACCGCCCTATTACCTGTCCGCTATCCAGGTAGGATCAGGTACTCCTACCACAGGCGCAGCACTTACCCTCCCCCAACCCCCCCAGCTAGACACACGCACATCCCCTTCCCCATCCCTCTCCCTCCATACACCCTGCTTCCCCCACCCTCACCCCTCTCTCCCCATACCCTACAACTATATCAGTGAGCGCGGTTCACCTCCTTCGTCCACTATTGTGCCAGTACCTTGAACCGCAGCACATGCCCCCACCACAACAACACACCACCACAAACGAAATCACATCACTACACACATGGGCATTTTCAACCTCAGAGAGACTAGATTAGATAGGGCCAACCACCTCCTTGCAGAATTAGAAGACAGAGTCACTCTACAATCCAATAGCTCCTCATTCTGCAAAACATACCTACAACTAGAGAAATTAACCACAAGGGAAGCAAAAATCTGGTGGGACTCACATATCTTTCAGTGGTACCTTAAACACAACATTACACCAAAGGGTCTCATCATCCATAAATCACCGACCCACAACACTGACAACCCCGATTTCATGTCCAAATGGAACAAAACCCTGCATGACTGCTCCGCACACCTCATACAACTCATCATAGACACACACAACAAAGAACTCCAAACCATAGAAACCCAACTGATCGAACTTGACACTGCACTAGAACCATACAAATGGGAGGAAGAATTCAGAAACTTAGTCACCCTCACGAGACAGAAGCTTCACAAAAGTGAAGAATTAATTATAGAAAAGAAAAAATCCAAAATCATCAGAGACAAGTGCAAAAGCCCCAAACCACATAGGAAACTCAAACAGACAAACCCCCTTCCAGACTGTCCCACAGGAAGCGAATGAAGGAAGCAAGACCATACACCTCAAAAAACACACCCGCAGGATCAACAAAAGCCCACCCATCTATAAGAAACTCAACCTCACTTACCAGCAATACATGACCAAAATCCACAATTCCCATCCCCCTGGCACACAGAAGTCAACAGTAGAGCCCATAGACCAAAACACAGTTTCCGATACTGAATTCTCATTTAGCATACATGAAATAGAGGACCCATCCGACACGGATAATTACGAAAACCTTGCCAGACAATCATTAGAACAAGGGTGGGTCAACACACACAGAGGATTCACAAACACCATCCCCTATACACAGGACAGGCAACATTACAACACACCCCACACAGAACAACAACCCCTGGAAATCATCAACAAACCAAATCATCAAGAAGAAGAATGGGCACTCCATTTTTTAGAATTGGAGGCAGGCAGCCGCACCTGCCAAGCCACAACAGGAACCAAAATAACACGAACAAAAAGAAAATTAGACCAACGAGACGAGGGTGCAGAGGAGGGCAGACGAGCAAACCCAAACCCACCCCCATCCCACACGACACCATCCCAGACACCAAAGGGATCTTCAACCTAAGCAGCCACATACTCACAACCAGCGACAAAACCTTACTAAACAAAGGCCTAAAATTCGCCCCTCACAACAAACTTAACAAGTTTGAAACATATCTAGACCTTAACAGATTTGTTCGCAAATTAACCCTTAAGAAATTCTTTGCCAGCAACCCTCCCACACAGGAAAACACGACAAACCGGTTCAAACACACTACACTCAGACCGCCCTCTAAATTCTTCCCCAGCCATCTCAAGGGACACCTAGTCCACACCTTCGAACACTTAGTGATGGAAGATATCAACAAACACCGAAACAACAATCTCACCAAGACAAAATTAGCCTCACTACACAACCTCAAAAATAACCATGACCTCATTATCAAACCCGCAGATAAAGGAGGAGGAATAGTTCTACTGGACAAAGCAGATTACATTACAGAGTCCCTCCGCATCCTCAACGACCCGAACACCTACAAAATCTTACCTACAGACCCCACACACAAATTCAACCAAGAACTTGCACGCATATTAACCACTGGCATAAACTCAGGTATTCTCTCCAAACAGGAACACAACTACTTGCACAACCCCCACCCAGTCATCCCCGTTTTCTACTATCTCCCCAAAATCCACAAGAACACAACCCACCCTCCCGGAAGACCCATTATCTCAGGCATCAATTCCATATCCTCCAACCTGTCCGAATATATTGACCACTTCCTGCAACCGTATGTCACACAACAACGGTCACATCTGAAAGACACCACAGACATCCTCAGGACACTAGCAAAGACACCTTGGGGTGATGACCACTGGCTCGTCACCAGTGACGTCACCTCACTCTACACTATCATAAACCACAAACATGGACTGGACAGCACCGGACACTACCTACAACAAGACGATTCAATGGACCCACTACAAACATCATTCATCCTACAAGGTATAGAATACATACTCACCCACAATTACTTCTGGTTTGACAACGACTTCTATCTACAACACACAGGGACCGCGATGGGGACCAAGTTCGCCCCCAGTTATGCTAACCTGTTCATGAGCCGGTGGGAGGACTCCCACATATGGACAGGTCATGACTGGCAGGCAAACTTGGTCCTATGGAGAAGATACATAGACGACATCATCTGCATATGGAAAGGATGCGAATCCACACTGTTAGAATTTATCAATTACATCAACCACAACGACAAAAAATCTCAAATTCACCACAGACTACAGCAAAACCTCGGTTAACTTTCTAGACCTGCAGATATTCATACACAATGGACAAATACATACCAAGACATTCCAAAAACCCGTCGATGTAAACAGTTACATCTTATCCAGCAGTGGTCATCACCCCAATTGGCTTAACAACATCCCCACAGGACAATTCAAAAGATTAAGATGAAACTGTACCAGACTGACAGACTTCATATCACAAGGAGAGACACTTAAACAACAATTCGCAGAGAAAGCATACCACATACCAGCACTACAAAACACAATGGATAAGGTAGCGGAAGGAGAAAGATCACCACTCCTTGAATATAACAAACACCGCACCACAACGACACAGGAACACCTAGCCTTCATCACACAGTACAATACCCATGCCACTGACATCAAGAAAATAATAAACAAACACTGGCACCTCCTACAGAAAGATGAAACATTATCAGGTATACTACCACCCAGAGCTAAAGTTATTTACAGAAAGGCACCGAACATACACAATAAACTAGTTACCAATCACATCCCACCACCGAAACAAATACAGACTACATTAGACAAAGGCACACCCACAGGAGGCTTTTATCACTGCGGGACTTGCTCCAACTGCACAAAACTACACTACAGGAGCACAAAACCTACTACAGTATTCACTTCCACTAAAACGGGCACCACCTACAAAATACGAGAACATATCACATGTCATACAAAAAATGTGATCTATCTCATACAGTGCCCCTGCAACAAGCAATACGTGGGGAGAACTATCAGACCACTACACACCAGAATCAAAGAACATCTCAGGAACATCGTTAACAAAACAGACAGTCATAACATACCACTACATTTCCTTGAACATCACCACAGCAGTACCAAAGGCCTACAGTTCATAGGGATCAGACACATGCAACAAAATTGGAGAGGGGGGGACCACACACGTATACTTAACAAGGAAGAACTCAAATGGATCATTACACTACAAACCTTAGCTCCCTCCGGCCTCAACATTGACAACGAGATAAAGTCCGTAATCAGCAAGTAATGACACTATCTACCTAACTTCTCTCGACACCCACCTTTTAGTTAAGACGTCTACAATAAAAAGAACCCCCTCCTACACTCATATCTACACATACTCGACATACCCAGACTCAAGTAGCACACCTATACCACACTCACCCTACAACCAACCCATATCACCTCAGCACCACCACACCCGCACACACCAACCCACCCCCTTAAATCCACCCTATTGCCCACCCCACCACACCATCACCTACGCAACATTTATACCTACCCTTCCAATACCCCTCCCCATCACCAGTTAACACATTAAACCACCCACCTGACCAACCACGGGCCCAATACACCCGCATACCATCGCTCATCCCACATGCCATACACCCCTCACTCTATTTAGATCACATGGAACACATCCACCAACTAATACCCCTGAGCCACGCCTCCCCCCACACAGCCGCACCCCACTCCGACACTAGACCGCCCTAGGTTCACTGCTTCCCCTCAGTAACATTCCCACACTCAGAGTATGCCCACCACCCACTGTACCCAGCCTCCATGAACCAACACCACCACCTGAGCGCCCAATAGTCGACATACTCCAGGTACTCATTGGCTATCCAGAGCATCCTGATTAAACCGTCAGCAGCACACACCCCAACATCACCCAGTCACTGTCACACACACATCACAAAACATAACAAACCTCAGCCCGCACCACCTAACCTACCAACACACCGGCTTAAGCAGCAAGACACCAGCGCAACCCCTTACACAATAGCACGTCCCACATTGACTCCATCCGCCACTCGCCCTGTCATATTTAATTCCAACACATTCCGCCCACACACCTGCCAGTTCACCCATTTAACCTGACCTATCTTTCTTCAATATGTAGGACAGACATCCGCTCCTATGGACAACAACACTGATTGGCCATCTGCCTACCAAACCCCCCCCACATGTCCGTCACCCCCTACACACGCCCACTACACACACATCCCCTTCTCATTGGCCACTTCCGCACACACCCACCCCCACACTTGTATTTCACTAGATCCAGTCACTTGCCCCAGTAACCTCCATGAATAAGGCAACACGCCGAAACACGTTGGAGAATCCACACCTACCACTGTCTACTAATCCAAGTCCGCACTCTGCTCAGCTAAACAATTCCCCCAGCTGAACGCAGGGTGGTGCGTCACGCCACCAGCACCTTCGGCGAGCGGCACCCCCGCCTTGTGCACACACCACTTCCGGCGGCAACCCAGTGACCTCATTGTCAGAAGCTGCGAGCAGCCGCCAGACTCACACCGGTCTGCCCCGCCGGCACACGCGGCACATGGTCCGGCCAGCAGCGCGCCTCCCGCACCTCCGAGCCGCTACCCCGCCGCTACCCGCCCTCTACCAGGGCACAGGCACACCCGGCTTCCAGCAGCACTTATACCAAACTCCCACCTCCAGTCGTCCCGCCGGCACACGCGGAACCTGCACTTCTGCACAAGTGTGATTACCGATCCCAGGTGCCGCCAGCCCTTCACAGTCCGCCCACCCTTACCGGGTACAGACACCGAGCTGACGCAGACATCTCCAGTCTGCCATCAAGAACACCACCATCATCACCATCAGCACGTGGCACAACCGCTCCAAGAGACACAGCACAGAAAGAACATTCTACAGCCACAACGCTGCACAACAACCAGGGACTGCCGATCACCATCTCCATATCGCAACGCCTACCAAGGCACCACCGGTAGGTAAGTTGCACATTGTGCGGGACGCCGCCACCACACCCTCCACTACCACATTGCCGGGCGTCAAGACTGTTGACCAAAGGTCCAGCAGGGATTACGTGCTGGTCAAGAACTGCACGGCAAGGAGCCCCATAAAAGGGTCCACCCACCTTCCCCCCCGTGCATGCATCTATCCACAGCCCCTTACACCCCAGGGTCATTTGTTTCTCAAGCAGCACTGTGCCTACTCAAATAAAGCTTTTGACCCAACATTACCGACTCAGTCTCTCTTTTAGACATCCCGTACACACCCACACGCAGCACACACTCCTACTTCCCACAGAAGAGCGCGCCTTACCGCCCTATTACCTGTCCGCTATCCAGGTAGGATCAGGTACTCCTACCACAGGCGCAGCACTTACCCTCCCCCAACCCCCCCCAGCTAGACACACGCACATCCCCTTCCCCATCCCTCTCCCTCCATACACCCTGCTTCCCCCACCCTCACCCCTCTCTCCCCATACCCTACAACTATATCAGTGAGCGCGGTTCACCTCCTTCGTCCACTATTGTGCCAGTACCTTGAACCGCAGCACATGCCCCCACCACAACAACACACCACCACAAACGAAATCACATCACTACGCACATGGGCATTTTCAACCTCAGAGAGACTAGATTAGATAGGGCCAACCACCTCCTTGCAGAATTAGAAGACAGAGTCACTCTACAATCCAATAGCTCCTCATTCTGCAAAACATACCTACAACTAGAGAAATTAACCACAAGGGAAGCAAAAATCTGGTGGGACTCACATATCTTTCAGTGGTACCTTAAACACAACATTACACCAAAGGGTCTCATCATCCATAAATCACCGACCCACAACACTGACAACCCCGATTTCATGTCCAAATGGAACAAAACCCTGCATGACTGCTCCGCACACCTCATACAACTCATCATAGACACACACAACAAAGAACTCCAAACCATAGAAACCCAACTGATCGAACTTGACACTGCACTAGAACCATACAAATGGGAGGAAGAATTCAGAAACTTAGTCACCCTCACGAGACAGAAGCTTCACAAAAGTGAAGAATTAATTATAGAAAAGAAAAAATCCAAAATCATCAGAGACAAGTGCAAAAGCCCCAAACCACATAGGAAACTCAAACAGACAAACCCCCTTCCAGACTGTCCCACAGGAAGCGAATGAAGGAAGCAAGACCATACACCTCAAAAAACACACCCGCAGGATCAACAAAAGCCCACCCATCTATAAGAAACTCAACCTCACTTACCAGCAATACATGACCAAAATCCACAATTCCCATCCCCCTGGCACACAGAAGTCAACAGTAGAGCCCATAGACCAAGACACAGTTTCCGATACTGAATTCTCATTTAGCATACATGAAATAGAGGACCCATCTGACACGGATAATTACGAAAACCTTGCCAGACAATCATTAGAACAAGGGTGGGTCAACACACACAGAGGATTCACAAACACCATCCCCTATACACAGGACAGGCAACATTACAACACACCCCACACAGAACAACAACCCCTGGAAATCATCAACAAACCAAATCATCAAGAAGAAGAATGGGCACTCCATTTTTTAGAATTGGAGGCAGGCAGCCGCACCTGCCAAGCCACAACAGGAACCAAAATAACACGAACAAAAAGAAAATTAGACCAACGAGACGAGGGTGCAGAGGAGGGCAGACGAGCAGACCCAAACCCACCCCCATCCCACACGACACCATCCCAGACACCAAAGGGATCTTCAACCTAAGCAGCCACATACTCACAACCAGCGACAAAACCTTACTAAACAAAGGCCTAAAATTCGCCCCTCACAACAAACTTAACAAGTTTGAAACATATCTAGACCTTAACAGATTTGTTCGCAAATTAACCCTTAAGAAATTCTTTGCCAGCAACCCTCCCACACAGGAAAACACGACAAACCGGTTCAAACACACTACACTCAGACCGCCCTCTAAATTCTTCCCCAGCCATCTCAAGGGACACCTAGTCCACACCTTCGAACACTTAGTGATGGAAGATATCAACAAACACCGAAACAACAATCTCACCAAGACAAAATTAGCCTCACTACACAACCTCAAAAATAACCATGACCTCATTATCAAACCCGCAGATAAAGGAGAAGGAATAGTTCTACTGGACAAAGCAGATTACATTACAGAGTCCCTCCGCATCCTCAACGACCCGAACACCTACAAAATCTTACCTACAGACCCCACACACAAATTCAACCAAGAACTTGCACGCATATTAACCACTGGCATAAACTCAGGTATTCTCTCCAAACAGGAACACAACTACTTGCACAACCCCCACCCAGTCATCCCCGTTTTCTACTATCTCCCCAAAATCCACAAGAACACAACCCACCCTCCCGGAAGACCCATTATCTCAGGCATCAATTCCATATCCTCCAACCTGTCCGAATATATTGACCACTTCCTGCAACCGTATGTCACACAACAACGGTCACATCTGAAAGACACCACAGACATCCTCAGGACACTAGCAAAGACACCTTGGGGTGATGACCACTGGCTCGTCACCAGTGACGTCACCTCACTCTACACTATCATAAACCACAAACATGGACTGGACAGCACCGGACACTACCTACAACAAGACGATTCAATGGACCCACTACAAACATCATTCATCCTACAAGGTATAGAATACATACTCACCCACAATTACTTCTGGTTTGACAACGACTTCTATCTACAACACACAGGGACCGCGATGGGGACCAAGTTCGCCCCCAGTTATGCTAACCTGTTCATGAGCCGGTGGGAGGACTCCCACATATGGACAGGTCATGACTGGCAGGCAAACTTGGTCCTATGGAGAAGATACATAGACGACATCATCTGCATATGGAAAGGATCCGAATCCACACTGTTAGAATTTATCAATTACATCAACCACAACGACAAAAAATCTCAAATTCACCACAGACTACAGCAAAACCTCGGTTAACTTTCTAGACCTGCAGATATTCATACACAATGGACAAATACATACCAAGACATTCCAAAAACCCGTCGATGTAAACAGTTACATCTTATCCAGCAGTGGTCATCACCCCAATTGGCTTAACAACATCCCCACAGGACAATTCAAAAGATTAAGAAGAAACTGTACCAGACTGACAGACTTCATATCACAAGGAGAGACACTTAAACAACAATTCGCAGAGAAAGCATACCACATACCAGCACTACAAAACACAATGGATAAGGTAGCAGAAGGAGAAAGATCACCACTCCTTGAATATAACAAACACCGCACCACAACGACACAGGAACACCTAGCCTTCATCACACAGTACAATACCCATGCCACTGACATCAAGAAAATAATAAACAAACACTGGCACCTCCTACAGAAAGACGAAACATTATCAGGTATACTACCACCCAGAGCTAAAGTTATTTACAGAAAGGCACCGAACATACACAATAAACTAGTTACCAATCACATCCCACCACCGAAACAAATACAGACTACATTAGACAAAGGCACACCCAAAGGAGGCTTTTATCACTGCGGGACTTGCTCCAACTGCACAAAACTACACTACAGGAGCACAAAACCTACTACAGTATTCACTTCCACTAAAACGGGCACCACCTACAAAATACGAGAACATATCACATGTCATACAAAAAATGTGATCTATCTCATACAGTGCCCCTGCAACAAGCAATACGTGGGGAGAACTATCAGACCACTACACACCAGAATCAAAGAACATCTCAGGAACATCATTAACAAAACAGTCATAACATACCACTACATTTCCTTGAACATCACCACAGCAGTACCATAGGCCTACAGTTCATAGGGATCAGACACATGCAACAAAATTGGAGAGGGGGGGACCACACACGTATACTTAACAAGGAAGAACTCAAATGGATCATTACACTACAAACCTTAGCTCCCTCCGGCCTCAACATTGACAACGAGATAAAGTCCGTAATCAGCAAGTAATGACACTATCTACCTAACTTCTCTCGACACCCACCTTTTAGTTAAGACGTCTACAATAAAAAGAACCCCCTCCTACACTCATATCTACACATACTCGACATTCCCAGACTCAAGTAGCACACCTATACCACACTCACCCTACAACCAACCCATATCACCTCAGCACCACCACACCCGCACACACCAACCCACCCCCTTAAATCCACCCTATTGCCCACCCCACCACACCATCACCTACGCAACATTTATACCTACCCTTCCAATACCCCTCCCCATCACCAGTTAACACATTAAACCACCCACCTGACCAACCACGGGCCCAATACACCCGCATACCATCGCTCATCCCACATGCCATACACCCCTCACTCTATTTAGATCACATGGAACACATCCACCAACTAATACCCCTGAGCCACGCCTCCCCCCACACAGCCGCACCCCACTCCGACACTAGACCGCCCTAGGTTCACTGCTTCCCCTCAGTAACATTCCCACACTCAGAGTATGCCCACCACCCACTGTACCCAGCCTCCATGAACCAACACCACCACCTGAGCGCCCAATAGTCGACATACTCCAGGTACTCATTGGCTATCCAGAGCATCCTGATTAAACCGTCAGCAGCACACACCCCAACATCACCCAGTCACTGTCACACACACATCACAAAACATAACAAACCTCAGCCCGCACCACCTAACCTACCAACACACCGGCTTAAGCAGCAAGACACCAGCGCAACCCCTTACACAATAGCACGTCCCACATTCACTCCATCCACCACTCGCCCTGTTTAATTCCAACACATTCCGCCCACACACCTGCCAGTTCACCCATTTACCTGACCTATCTTTCTTCAATATGTAGGACAGACATCCGCTCCTATGGACAACAACACTGATTGGCCATCTGCCTACCAAACCCCCCCCACATGTCCGTCACCCCCTACACATGCCCACTACACACACATCCCCTTCTCATTGGCCACTTCCGCACACACCCACCCCCACACTTGTATTTCACTAGATCCAGTCACTTGCCCCAGTAACCTCCATGAATAAGGCAACACGCCGAAACGCGTTGGAGAATCCACACCTACCACTGTCTACTAATCCAAGTCCGCACTCTGCTCAGCTAAACAATTCCCCCAGCTGAACGCAGGGTGGTGCGTCACAAGGAGCCACCAGCACCTTCGGCGAGCGGCACCCCCGCCTTGTGCACACACCACTTCCGGCGGCAACCCAGTGACCTCATTGTCAGAAGCTGCGAGCAGCCGCCAGACTCACACCGGTCTGCCCCGCCGGCACACGCGGCACATGGTCCGGCCAGCAGCGCGCCTCCCGCACCTCCGAGCCGCTACCCCGCCGCTACCCGCCCTCTACCAGGGCACAGGCACACCCGGCTTCCAGCAGCACTTATACCAAACTCCCACCTCCAGTCGTCCCGCCGGCACACGCGGAACCTGCACTTCGGCACAAGTGTGATTACCGATCCCAGGTGCCGCCAGCCCTTCACAGTCCGCCCACCCTTACCGGGTACAGACACCGAGCTGACGCAGACATCTCCAGTCTGCCATCAAGAACACCACCATCATCACCATCAGCACGTGGCACAACCGCTCCAAGAGACACAGCACAGAAAGAACATTCTACAGCCACAACGCTGCACAACAACCAGGGACTGCCGATCACCATCTCCATATCACAACGCCTACCAAGGCACCACCGGTAGGTAAGTTGCACATTGTGCGGGACGCCGCCACCACACCTTCCACTACCACATTGCCGGGCGTCAAGACTGTTGACCAAAGGTCCAGCAGGGATTACGTGCTGGTCAAGAACTGCACGGCAAGGAGCCCCATAAAAGGGTCCACCCACCTTCCCCCCGTGCATGCATCTATCCACAGCCCCTTACACCCCAGGGTCATTTGTTTCTCAAGCAGCACTGTGCCTACTCAAATAAAGCTTTTGACCCAACATTACCGACTCAGTCTCTCTTTTAGACATCCCGTACACACCCACACGCAGCACACACTCCTACTTCCCACAGAAGAGCGCGCCTTACCGCCCTATTACCTGTCCGCTATCCAGGTAGGATCAGGTACTCCTACCACAGGCGCAGCACTTACCCTCCCCCAACCCCCCCCAGCTAGACACACGCACATCCCCTTCCCCATCCCTCTCCCTCCATACACCCTGCTTCCCCCACCCTCACCCCTCTCTCCCCATACCCTACAACTATATCAGTGAGCGCGGTTCACCTCCTTCGTCCACTATTGTGCCAGTACCTTGAACCGCAGCACATGCCCCCACCACAACAACACACCACCACAAACGAAATCACATCACTA
Source organism: Taudactylus pleione (assembly GCA_031769625.1). NCBI lineage: Eukaryota > Metazoa > Chordata > Amphibia > Anura > Myobatrachidae > Taudactylus > Taudactylus pleione. The sequence goes on from JAUIMM010000084.1 coordinate 241,454, forward strand.
CACACATGGGCATTTTCAACCTCAGAGAGACTAGATTAGATAGGGCCAACCACCTCCTTGCAGAATTAGAAGACAGAGTCACTCTACAATCCAATAGCTCCTCATTCTGCAAAACATACCTACAACTAGAGAAATTAACCACAAGGGAAGCAAAAATCTGGTGGGACTCACATATCTTTCAGTGGTACCTTAAACACAACATTACACCAAAGGGTCTCATCATCCATAAATCACCGACCCACAACACTGACAACCCCGATTTCATGTCCAAATGGAACAAAACCCTGCATGACTGCTCCGCACACCTCATACAACTCATCATAGACACACACAACAAAGAACTCCAAACCATAGAAACCCAACTGATCGAACTTGACACTGCACTAGAACCATACAAATGGGAGGAAGAATTCAGAAACTTAGTCACCCTCACGAGACAGAAGCTTCACAAAAGTGAAGAATTAATTATAGAAAAGAAAAAATCCAAAATCATCAGAGACAAGTGCAAAAGCCCCAAACCACATAGGAAACTCAAACAGACAAACCCCCTTCCAGACTGTCCCACAGGAAGCGAATGAAGGAAGCAAGACCATACACCTCAAAAAACACACCCGCAGGATCAACAAAAGCCCACCCATCTATAAGAAACTCAACCTCACTTACCAGCAATACATGACCAAAATCCACAATTCCCATCCCCCTGGCACACAGAAGTCAACAGTAGAGCCCATAGAAAAAAACACAGTTTCCGATACTGAATTCTCATTTAGCATACATGAAATAGAGGACCCATCCGACACGGATAATTACGAAAACCTTGCCAGACAATCATTAGAACAAGGGTGGGTCAACACACACAGAGGATTCACAAACACCATCCCCTATACACAGGACAGGCAACATTACAACACACCCCACACAGAACAACAACCCCTGGAAATCATCAACAAACCAAATCATCAAGAAGAAGAATGGGCACTCCATTTTTTAGAATTGGAGGCAGGCAGCCGCACCTGCCAAGCCACAACAGGAACCAAAATAACACGAACAAAAAGAAAATTAGACCAACGAGACGAGGGTGCAGAGGAGGGCAGACGAGCAAACCCAAACCCACCCCCATCCCACACGACACCATCCCAGACACCAAAGGGATCTTCAACCTAAGCAGCCACATACTCACAACCAGCGACAAAACCTTACTAAACAAAGGCCTAAAATTCGCCCCTCACAACAAACTTAACAAGTTTGAAACATATCTAGACCTTAACAGATTTGTTCGCAAATTAACCCTTAAGAAATTCTTTGCCAGCAACCCTCCCACACAGGAAAACACGACAAACCGGTTCAAACACACTACACTCAGACCGCCCTCTAAATTCTTCCCCAGCCATCTCAAGGGACACCTAGTCCACACCTTCGAACACTTAGTGATGGAAGATATCAACAAACACCGAAACAACAATCTCACCAAGACAAAATTAGCCTCACTACACAACCTCAAAAATAACCATGACCTCATTATCAAACCCGCAGATAAAGGAGGAGGAATAGTTCTACTGGACAAAGCAGATTACATTACAGAGTCCCTCTGCATCCTCAACGACCCGAACACCTACAAAATCTTACCTACAGACCCCACACACAAATTCAACCAAGAACTCGCACGCATATTAACCACTGGCATAAACTCAGGCATTCTCTCCAAACAGGAACACAACTACTTGCACAACCCCCACCCAGTCATCCCCGTTTTCTACTATCTCCCCAAAATCCACAAGAACACAACCCACCCTCCCGGAAGACCCATTATCTCAGGCATCAATTCCATATCCTCCAACCTGTCTGAATATATTGACCACTTCCTGCAACCGTATGTCACACAACAACGGTCACATCTGAAAGACACCACAGACATCCTCAGGACACTAGCAAAGACACCTTGGGGTGATGACCACTGGCTCGTCACCAGTGACGTCACCTCACTCTACACTATCATAAACCACAAACATGGACAGCACCAGACACTACCTACAACAAGACGATTCAATGGACCCACTACAAACATCATTCATCCTACAAGGTATAGAATACATACTCACCCACAATTACTTCTGGTTTGACAACGACTTCTATCTACAACACACAGGGACCGCGATGGGGACCAAGTTCGCCCCCAGTTATGCTAACCTGTTCATGAGCCGGTGGGAGGACTCCCACATATGGACAGGTCATGACTGGCAGGCAAACTTGGTCCTATGGAGAAGATACATAGACAACATCATCTGCATATGGAAAGGATCAGAATCCACACTGTTAGAATTTATCAATTACATCAACCACAACGACAAAAATCTCAAATTCACCACAGACTACAGCAAAACCTCGGTTAACTTTCTAGACCTGCAGATATTCATACACAATGGACAAATACATACCAAGACATTCCAAAAACCCGTCGATGTAAACAGTTACATCTTATCCAGCAGTGGTCATCACCCCAATTGGCTTAACAACATCCCCACAGGACAATTCAAAAGATTAAGAAGAAACTGTACCAGACTGACAGACTTCATATCACAAGGAGAGACACTTAAACAACAATTCGCAGAGAAAGCATACCACATACCAGCACTACAAAACACAATGGATAAGGTAGCGGAAGGAGAAAGATCACCACTCCTTGAATATAACAAACACCGCACCACAACGACACAGGAACACCTAGCCTTCATCACACAGTACAATACCCATGCCACTGACATCAAGAAAATAATAAACAAACACTGGCACCTCCTACAGAAAGACGAAACATTATCAGGTATACTACCACCCAGAGCTAAAGTTATTTACAGAAAGGCACTGAACATACACAATAAACTAGTTACCAATCACATCCCACCACCGAAACAAATACAGACTACATTAGACAAAGGCACACCCAAAGGAGGCTTTTATCACTGCGGGACTTGCTCCAACTGCACAAAACTACACTACAGGAGCACAAAACCTACTACAGTATTCACTTCCACTAAAACGGGCACCACCTACAAAATACGAGAACATATCACATGTCATACAAAAAATGTGATCTATCTCATACAGTGCCCCTGCAACAAGCAATACGTGGGGAGAACTATCAGACCACTACACACCAGAATCAAAGAACATCTCAGGAACATCGTTAACAAAACAGACAGTCATAACATACCACTACATTTCCTTGAACATCACCACAGCAGTACCATAGGCCTACAGTTCATAGGGATCAGACACATTATTATTATTATTATTATTATTACCAGTTATTTATATAGCGCACACATATTCCGCAGCGCTTTTACAGAGAATATTTGGCCATTCACATCAGTCCCTGCCCCAGTGGAGCTTACAATCTATATTCCCTACCACATGCACACGCACATACACACTAGGGGTAATTTTGTTAAGAGCCGATTAACCTACCAGTATATTTTTGGAGTGTGGGAGGAAACCGGAGTACCCGAAGGAAACCCACGCAAGCACAGGGAGAATATACAAACTCCACACAGTTAGGGCCGTAGTGGGTATCGAACCAACGACCTCAGTGCTGTGAGGCAGTAATGCTACCATTACACCATCTGTGCTGCCCACACATGCAACAAAATTGGAGAGGGGGGGACCACACACGTATACTTAACAAGGAAGAACTCAAATGGATCATTACACTACAAACCTTAGCTCCCTCCGGCCTCAACATTGACAACGAGATAAAGTCCGTAATCAGCAAGTAATGACACTATCTACCTAACTTCTCTCGACACCCACCTTTTAGTTAAGACGTCTACAATAAAAAGAACCCCCTCCTACACTCATATCTACACATACTCGACATTCCCAGACTCAAGTAGCACACCTATACCACACTCACCCTACAACCAACCCATATCACCTCAGCACCACCACACCCGCACACACCAACCCACCCCCTTAAATCCACCCTATTGCCCACCCCACCACACCATCACCTACGCAACATTTATACCTACCCTTCCAATACCCCTCCCCATCACCAGTTAACACATTAAACCACCCACCTGACCAACCACGGGCCCAATACACCCGCATACCATCGCTCATCCCACATGCCATACACCCCTCACTCTATTTAGATCACATGGAACACATCCACCAACTAATACCCCTGAGCCACGCCTCCCCCCACACAGCCGCACCACACTCCGACACTAGACCGCCCTAGGTTCACTGCTTCCCCTCAGTAACATTCCCACACTCAGAGTATGCCCACCACCCACTGTACCCAGCCTCCATGAACCAACACCACCACCTGAGCGCCCAATAGTCGACATACTCCAGGTACTCATTGGCTATCCAGAGCATCCTGATTAAACCGTCAGCAGCACACACCCCAACATCACCCAGTCACTGTCACACACACATCACAAAACATAACAAACCTCAGCCCGCACCACCTAACCTACCAACACACCGGATTAAGCAGCAAGACACCAGCGCAACCCCTTACACAATAGCACGTCCCACATTCACTCCATCCGCCACTCGCCCTGTCATATTTAATTCCAACACATTCCGCCCACACACCTGCCAGTTCACCCATTTACCTGACCTATCTTTCTTCAATATGTAGGACAGACATCCGCTCCTATGGACAACAACACTGATTGGCCATCTGCCTACCAAACCCCCCCCACATGTCCGACACCCCCTACACACGCCCACTACACACACATCCCCTTCTCATTGGCCACTTCCGCACACACACACCCCCACACTTGTATTTCACTAGATCCAGTCACTTGCCCCAGTAACCTCCATGAATAAGGCAACACGCCGAAACGCGTTGGAGAATCCACACCTACCACTGTCTACTAATCCAAGTCCGCACTCTGCTCAGCTAAACAATTCCCCCAGCTGAACGCAGGGTGGTGCGTCACAAGGAGCCACCAGCACCTTTGGCGAGCGGCACCCCCGCCTTGTGCACACACCACTTCCGGTGGCAACCCAGTGACCTCATTGTCAGAAGCTGCGAGCAGCCGCCAGACTCACACCGGTCTGCCCCGCCGGCACACGCGACACATGGTCCGGCCAGCAGCGCGCCTCCCGCACCTCCGAGCCGCTACCCCGCTGCTACCCGCCCTCTACCAGGGCACAGGCACACCCGGCTTCCAGCAGCACTTATACCAAACTCCCACCTCCAGTCGTCCCGCCAGCACACGCGGAACCTGCACTTCGGCACAAGTGTGATTACCGATCCCAGGTGCCGCCAGCCCTTCACAGTCCGCCCACCCTTACCGGGTACAGACACCGAGCTGACGCAGACATCTCCAGTCTGCCATCAAGAACACCACCATCATCACCATCAGCACGTGGCACAACCACTCCAAGAGACACAGCATAGAAAGAACATTCTACAGCCACAACGCTGCACAACAACCAGGGACTGCCGATCACCATCTCCATATCGCAATGCCTACCAAGGCACCACCGGTAGGTAAGTTGCACATTGTGCGGGACGCCGCCACCACACCCTCCACTACCACATTGCCGGGCGTCAAGACTGTTGACCAAAGGTCCAGCAGGGATTACGTGCTGGTCAAGAACTGCACGGCAAGGAGCCCCATAAAAGGGTCCACCCACCTTCCCCCCCGTGCATGCATCTATCCACAGCCCCTTACACCCCAGGGTCATTTGTTTCTCAAGCAGCACTGTGCCTACTCAAATAAAGCTTTTGACCCAACATTACCGACTCAGTCTCTCTTTTAGACATCCCGTACACACCCACACGCAGCACACACTCCTACTTCCCACAGAAGAGCGCGCCTTACCGCCCTATTACCTGTCCGCTATCCAGGTAGGATCAGGTACTCCTACCACAGGCGCAGCACTTACCCTCCCCCAACCCCCCCCAGCTAGACACACGCACATCCCCTTCCCCATCCCTCTCCCTCCATACACCCTGCTTCCCCCACCCTCACCCCTCTCTCCCCATACCCTACAACTATATCAGTGAGCGCGGTTCACCTCCTTCGTCCACTATTGTGCCAGTACCTTGAACCGCAGCACATGCCCCCACCACAACAACACACCACCACAAACGAAATCACATCACTACACACATGGGCATTTTCAACCTCAGAGAGACTAGATTAGATAGGGCCAACCACCTCCTTGCAGAATTAGAAGACAGAGTCACTCTCACATTCCGGCCACACACCTGCCAGTTCACCCATTTACCTGACCTATCTTTCTTCAATATGTAGGACAGACATCCGCTCCTATGGACAACAACACTGATTGGCCATCTGCCTACCAAACCCCCCCCACATGTCCGTCACCCCCTACACACGCCCACTACACACACATCCCCTTCTCATTGGCCACTTCCGCACACACCCACCCCCACACTTGTATTTCACTAGATCCAGTCACTTGCCCCAGTAACCTCCATGAATAAGGCAACACGCCGAAACGCGTTGGAAAATCCACACCTACCACTGTCTACTAATCCAAGTCCGCACTCTGCTCAGCTAAACAATTCCCCCAGCTAAACGCATGGTGGTGCGTCACAAGGATCCACCAGCACCTTAGGCGAGCGGCACCCCCGCCTTGTGCACACACCACTTCCGGCGGCAACCCAGTGACCTCATTGTCAGAAGCTGCAAGCAGCCGCCAGACTCACACCGGTCTGCCCCGCCGGCACACACGGCACATGGTCCGGCCAGCAGCGTGCCTCCCGCACCTACGAGCCGCTACCCCGCCGCTACCCGCCCTCTACCAGGGCACAGGCACACCCGGCTTCCAGCAGCACTTATACCAAACTCCCACCTCCAGTCGTCCCGCCGGCACACGCGGAACCTGCACTTCGGCACAAGTGTGATTACTGATCCCAGGTGCCGCCAGCCCTTCACAGTCCGCCCACCCTTACCGGGTACAGACACTGAGCAAACATCTCCAGTCAGCTTTTGACCCAACATTACCAACTCAGTCTCTCTTTTAGACATCCCGTACACACCCACACGCAGCACACACTCCTACTTCCCACAGAAGAGCGCGCCTTACCGCCCTATTACCTGTCCGCTATCCAGGTAGGATCAGGTACTCCTACCACAGGCGCAGCACTTACCCTCCCCCAACCCCCCCAGCTAGACACATGCACATCCCCTTCCCCATCCCTCTCCCTCCATACACCCTGCTTCCCCCACCCTCACCCCTCTCTCCCCATACCCTACAACCATATCAGTGAGCGCGGTTCACCTCCTTCGTCCACTATTGTGCCAGTACCTTGAAGCGCAGCACTTGCCCCCACCACAACAACACACCACCACAAACGAAATCACATCACTACGCACATGGGCATTTTCAACCTCAGAGAGACTAGATTAGATAGGGCCAACCACCTCCTTGCAGAATTAGAAGACAGAGTCACTCTACAATCCAATAGCTCCTCATTCTGCAAAACATACCTACAACTAGAGAAATTAACCACAAGGGAAGCAAAAATCTGGTGGGACTCACATATCTTTCAGTGGTACCTTAAACACAACATTACACCAAAGGGTCTCATCATCCATAAATCACCGACCCACAACACTGACAACCCCGATTTCATGTCCAAATGGAACAAAACCCTGCATGACTGCTCCGCACACCTCATACAACTCATCATAGACACACACAACAAAGAACTCCAAACCATAGAAACCCAACTGATCGAACTTGACACTGCACTAGAACCATACAAATGGGAGGAAGAATTCAGAAACTTAGTCACCCTCACGAGACAGAAGCTTCACAAAAGTGAAGAATTAATTATAGAAAAGAAAAAATCCAAAATCATCAGAGACAAGTGCAAAAGCCCCAAACCACATAGGAAACTCAAACAGACAAACCCCCTTCCAGACTGTCCCACAGGAAGCGAATGAAGGAAGCAAGACCATACACCTCAAAAAACACACCCGCAGGATCAACAAAAGCCCACCCATCTATAAGAAACTCAACCTCACTTACCAGCAATACATGACCAAAATCCACAATTCCCATCCCCCTGGCACACAGAAGTCAACAGTAGAGCCCATAGACCAAGACACAGTTTCCGATACTGAATTCTCATTTAGCATACATGAAATAGAGGACCCATCCGACACGGATAATTACGAAAACCTTGCCAGACAATCATTAGAACAAGGGTGGGTCAACACACACAGAGGATTCACAAACACCATCCCCTATACACAGGACCAGCAACATTACAACACACCCCACACAGAACAACAACCCCTGGAAATCATCAACAAACCAAATCACCAAGAAGAAGAATGGGCACTCCATTTTTTAGAATTGGAGGCAGGCAGCCGCACCTGCCAAGCCACAACAGGAACCAAAATAACACGAACAAAAAGAAAATTAGACCAACGAGACGAGGGTGCAGAGGAGGGCAGACGAGCAAACCCAATCCCACCCCCATCCCACACGACACCATCCCAGACACCAAAGGGATCTTCAACCTAAGCAGCCACATACTCACAACCAGCGACAAAACCTTACTAAACAAAGGCCTAAAATTCGCCCCTCACAACAAACTTAACAAGTTTGAAACATATCTAGACCTTAACAGATTTGTTCGCAAATTAACCCTTAAGAAATTCTTTGCCAGCAACCCTCCCACACAGGTAAACACGACAAACCGGTTCAAACACACTACACTCAGACCGCCCTCTAATTTCTTCCCCAGCCATCTCAAGGGACACCTAGTCCACACCTTCGAACACTTAGCGATGGAAGATATCAACAAACACCGAAACAACAATCTCACCAAGACAAAATTAGCCTCACTACACAACCTCAAAAATAACCATGACCTCATTATCAAACCCGCAGATAAAGGAGGAGGAATAGTTCTACTGGACAAAGCAGATTACATTACAGAGTCCCTCCGCATCCTCAACGACCCGAACACCTACAAAATCTTACCTACAGACCCCACACACAAATTCAACCAAGAACTTGCACGCATATTAACCACTGGCATAAACTCAGGTATTCTCTCCAAACAGGAACACAACTACTTGCACAACCCCCACCCAGTCATCCCCGTTTTCTACTATCTCCCCAAAATCCATAAGAACACAACCCACCCTCCCGGAAGACCCATTATCTCAGGCATCAATTCCATATCCTCCAACCTGTCCGAATATATTGACCACTTCCTGCAACCGTATGTCACACAACAACGGTCACATCTGAAAGACACCACAGACATCCTCAGGACACTAGCAAAGACACCTTGGGGTGATGACCACTGGCTCGTCACCAATGACGTCACCTCACTCTACACTATCATAAACCACAAACATGGACTGGACAGCACCGGACACTACCTACAACAAGACGATTCAATGGACCCACTACAAACATCATTCATCCTACAAGGTATAGAATACATACTCACCCACAATTACTTCTGGTTTGACAACGACTTCTATCTACAACACACAGGGACCGCGATGGGGACCAAGTTCGCCCCCAGTTATGCTAACCTGTTCATGAGCCGGTGGGAGGACTCCCACATATGGACAGGTCATGACTGGCAGGCAAACTTGGTCCTATGGAGAAGATACATAGACGACATCATCTGCATATGGAAAGGATCCGAATCCACACTGTTAGAATTTATCAATTACATCAACCACAACGACAAAAAATCTCAAATTCACCACAGACTACAGCAAAACCTCGGTTAACTTTCTAGACCTGCAGATATTCATACACAATGGACAAATACATACCAAGACATTCCAAAAACCCGTCGATGTAAACAGTTACATCTTATCCAGCAGTGGTCATCACCCCAATTGGCTTAACAACATCCATACAGGACAATTCAAAAGATTAAGAAGAAACTGTACCAGACTGACAGACTTCATATCACAAGGAGAGACACTTAAACAACAATTCGCAGAGAAAGCATACCACATACCAGCACTACAAAACACAATGGATAAGGTAGCGGAAGGAGAAAGATCACCACTCCTTGAATATAACAAACACCGCACCACAACGACACAGGAACACCTAGCCTTCATCACACAGTACAATACCCATGCCACTGACATCAAGAAAATAATAAACAAACACTGGCACCTCCTACAGAAAGACGAAACATTATCAGGTATACTACCACCCAGAGCTAAAGTTATTTACAGAAAGGCACCGAACATACACAATAAACTAGTTACCAATCACATCCCACCACCGAAACAAATACAGACTACATTAGACAAAGGCACACCCAAAGGAGGCTTTTATCACTGCGGGACTTGCTCCAACTGCACAAAACTACACTACAGGAGCACAAAACCTACTACAGTATTCACTTCCACTAAAACGGGCACCACCTACAAAATACGAGAACATATCACATGTCATACAAAAAATGTGATCTATCTCATACAGTGCCCCTGCAACAAGCAATACGTGGGGAGAACTATCAGACCACTACACACCAGAATCAAAGAACATCTCAGGAACATCGTTAACAAAACAGTCATAACATACCACTACATTTCCTTGAACATCACCACAGCAGTACCATAGGCCTACAGTTCATAGGGATCAGACACATGCAACAAAATTGGAGAGGGGGGGACCACACACGTATACTTAACAAGGAAGAACTCAAATGGATCATTACACTACAAACCTTAGCTCCCTCCGGCCTCAACATTGACAACGAGATAAAGTCCGTAATCAGCAAGTAATGACACTATCTACCTAACTTCTCTCGACACCCACCTTTTAGTTAAGACGTCTACAATAAAAAGAACCCCCTCCTACACTCATATCTACACATACTCGACATTCCCAGACTCAAGTAGCACACCTATACCACACTCACCCTACAACCAACCCATATCACCTCAGCACCACCACACCCGCACACACCAACCCACCCCCTTAAATCCACCCTATTGCCCACCCCACCACACCATCACCTACGCAACATTTATACCTACCCTTCCAATACCCCTCCCCATCACCAGTTAACACCTTAAACCACCCACCTGACCAACCACGGGCCCAATACACCCGCATACCATCGCTCATCCCACATGCCATACACCCCTCACTCTATTTAGATCACATGGAACACATCCACCAACTAATACCCCTGAGCCACGTCTCCCCCCACACAGCCGCACCACACTCCGACACTAGACCGCCCTAGGTTCACTGCTTCCCCTCAGTAACATTCCCACACTCAGAGTATGCCCACCACCCACTGTACCCAGCCTCCATGAACCAACACCACCACCTGAGCGCCCAATAGTCGACATACTCCAGGTACTCATTGGCTATCCAGAGCATCCTGATTAAACCGTCAGCAGCACACACCCCAACATCACCCAGTCACTGTCACACACACATCACAAAACATAACAACCTCAGCCCGCACCACCTAACCTACCAACACACCGGCTTAAGCAGCAAGACACCAGCGCAACCCCTTACACAATAGCACGTCCCACATTCACTCCATCCGCCACTCGCCCTGTCATATTTAATTCCAACACATTCCGCCCACACACCTGCCAGTTCACCCATTTACCTGACCTATCTTTCTTCAATATGTAGGACAGACATCCGCTCCTATGGACAACAACACTGATTGGCCATCTGCCTACCAAACCCCCCCCACATGTCCGTCACCCCCTACACACGCCCACTACACACACATCCCCTTCTCATTGGCCACTGACGCACACACCCACCCCCACACTTGTATTTCACTAGATCCAGTCACTTGCCCCAGTAACCTCCATGAATAAGGCAACACGCCGAAACGCGTTGGAGAATCCACACCTACCACTGTCTACTAATCCAAGTCCGCACTCTGCTCAGCTAAACAATTCCCCCAGCTGAACACAGGGTGGTGCATCACAAGGAGCCACCAGCACCTTCGGCGAGCGGCACCCCCGCCTTGTGCACACACCACTTCCGGCGGCAACCCAGTGACCTCATTGTCAGAAGCTGCGAGCAGCCGCCAGACTCACACCGGTCTGCCCCGCCGGCACACGCGGCACATGGTCCGGCCAGCAGCGCGCCTCCCGCACCTCCAAGCCGCTACCCCCGCCGCTACCCGCCCTCTACCAGGGCACAGGCACACCCGGCTTCCAGCAGCACTTATACCAAACTCCCACCTCCAGTCATCCCGCCGGCACACGCGGAACCTGCACTTCGGCACAAGTGTGATTACCGATCCCAGGTGCCGCCAGCCCTTCACAGTCCGCCCACCCTTACCGGGTACAGACACCGAGCTGACGCAGACATCTCCAGTCTGCCATCAAGAACACCACCATCATCACCATCAGCACGTGGCACAACCGCTCCAAGAGACACAGCACAGAAAGAACATTCTACAGCCACAACGCTGCACAACAACCAGGGACTGCCGATCACCATCTCCATATCGCAACGCCTACCAAGGCACCACCGGTAGGTAAGTTGCACATTGTGCGGGATGCCGCCACCACACCCTCCACTACCACATTGCCGGGCGTCAAGACTGTTGACCAAAGGTCCAGCAGGGATTACGTGCTGGTCAAGAACTGCACGGCAAGGAGCCCCATAAAAGGGTCCACCCACCTTCCCCCCCGTGCATGCATCTATCCACAGCCCCTTACACCCCAGGGTCATTTGTTTCTCAAGCAGCACTGTGCCTACTCAAATAAAGCTTTTGACCCAACATTACCGACTCAGTCTCTCTTTTAGACATCCCGTACACACCCACACGCAGCACACACTCCTACTTCCCACAGAAGAGCGCGCCTTACCGCCCTATTACCTGTCCGCTATCCAGGTAGGATCAGGTACTCCTACCACAGGCGCAGCACTTACCCTCCCCCAACCCCCCCCAGCTAGACACACGCACATCCCCTTCCCCATCCCTCTCCCTCCATACACCCTGCTTCCCCCACCCTCACCCCTCTCTCCCCATACCCTACAACTATATCAGTGAGCGCGGTTCACCTCCTTCGTCCACTATTGTGCCAGTACCTTGAAGCGCAGCACTTGCCCCCACCACAACAACACACCACCACAAACGAAATCACATCACTACGCACATGGGCATTTTCAACCTCAGAGAGACTAGATTAGATAGGGCCAACCACCTCCTTGCAGAATTAGAAGACAGAGTCACTCTACAATCCAATAGCTCCTCATTCTGCAAAACATACCTACAACTAGAGAAATTAACCACAAGGGAAGCAAAAATCTGGTGGGACTCACATATCTTTCAGTGGTACCTTAAACACAACATTACACCAAAGGGTCTCATCATCCATAAATCACCGACCCACAACACTGACAACCCCGATTTCATGTCCAAATGGAACAAAACCCTGCATGACTGCTCCGCACACCTCATACAACTCATCATAGACACACACAACAAAGAACTCCAAACCATAGAAACCCAACTGATCGAACTTGACACTGCACTAGAACCATACAAATGGGAGGAAGAATTCAGAAACTTAGTCACCCTCACGAGACAGAAGCTTCACAAAAGTGAAGAATTAATTATAGAAAAGAAAAAATCCAAAATCATCAGAGACAAGTGCAAAAGCCCCAAACCACATAGGAAACTCAAACAGACAAACCCCCTTCCAGACTGTCCCACAGGAAGCGATTGAAGGAAGCAAGACCATACACCTCAAAAAACACACCCGCAGGATCAACAAAAGCCCACCCATCTATAAGAAACTCAACCTCACTTACCAGCAATACATGACCAAAATCCACAATTCCCATCCCCCTGGCACACAGAAGTCAACAGTAGAGCCCATAGACCAAAACACAGTTTCCGATACTGAATTCTCATTTAGCATACATGAAATAGAGGACCCATCCGACACGGATAATTACGAAAACCTTGCCAGACAATCATTAGAACAAGGGTGGGTCAACACACACAGAGGATTCACAAACACCATCCCCTATACACAGGACAGGCAACATTACAACACACCCCACACAGAACAACAACCCCTGGAAATCATCAACAAACCAAATCATCAAGAAGAAGAATGGGCACTCCATTTTTTAGAATTGGAGGCAGGCAGCCGCACCTGCCAAGCCACAACAGGAACCAAAATAACACGAACAAAAAGAAAATTAGACCAACGAGACGAGGGTGCAGAGGAGGGCAGATGAGCAAACCCAAACCCACCCCCATCCCACACGACACCATCCCAGACACCAAAGGGATCTTCAACCTAAGCAGCCACATACTCACAACCAGCGACAAAACCTTACTAAACAAAGGCCTAAAATTCGCCCCTCACAACAAACTTAACAAGTTTGAAACATATCTAGACCTTAACAGATTTGTTCGCAAATTAACCCTTAAGAAATTCTTTGCCAGCAACCCTCCCACACAGGAAAACACGACAAACCGGTTCAAACACACTACACTCAGACCGCCCTCTAAATTCTTCCCCAGCCATCTCAAGGGACACCTAGTCCACACCTTCGAACACTTAGTGATGGAAGATATCAACAAACACCGAAACAACAATCTCACCAAGACAAAATTAGCCTCACTACACAACCTCAAAAATAACCATGACCTCATTATCAAACCCGCAGATAAAGGAGGAGGAATAGTTCTACTGGACAAAGCAGATTACATTACAGAGTCCCTCCGCATCCTCAACGACCCGAACACCTACAAAATCTTACCTACAGACCCCACACACAAATTCAACCAAGAACTCGCACGCATATTAACCACTGGCATAAACTCAGGCATTCTCTCCAAACAGGAACACAACTACTTGCACAACCCCCACCCAGTCATCCCCGTTTTCTACTATCTCCCCAAAATCCACAAGAACACAACCCACCCTCCCGGAAGACCCATTATCTCAGGCATCAATTCCATATCCTCCAACCTGTCCGAATATATTGACCACTTCCTGCAACCGTATGTCACACAACAACGGTCACATCTGAAAGACACCACAGACATCCTCAGGACACTAGCAAAGACACCTTGGGGTGATGACCACTGGCTCGTCACCAGTGACGTCACCTCACTCTACACTATCATAAACCACAAACATGGACAGCACCGGACACTACCTACAACAAGACGATTCAATGGACCCACTACAAACATCATTCATCCTACAAGGTATAGAATACATACTCACCCACAATTACTTCTGGTTTGACAACGACTTCTATCTACAACACAAAGGGACCGCGATGGGGACCAAGTTCGCCCCCAGTTATGCTAACCTGTTCATGAGCCGGTGGGAGGACTCCCACATATGGACAGGTCATGACTGGCAGGCAAACTTGGTCCTATGGAGAAGATACATAGACGACATCATCTGCATATGGAAAGGATCAGAATCCACACTGTTAGAATTTATCAATTACATCAACCACAACGACAAAAATCTCAAATTCACCACAGACTACAGCAAAACCTCGGTTAACTTTCTAGACCTGCAGATATTCATACACAATGGACAAATACATACCAAGACATTCCAAAAACACGTCGATGTAAACAGTTACATCTTATCCAGCAGTGGTCATCACCCCAATTGGCTTAACAACATCCCCACAGGACAATTCAAAAGATTAAGAAGAAACTGTACCAGACTGACAGACTTCATATCACAAGGAGAGACACTTAAACAACAATTCGCAGAGAAAGCATACCACATACCAGCACTACAAAACACAATGGATAAGGTAGCGGAAGGAGAAAGATCACCACTCCTTGAATATAACAAACACCGCACCACAACGACACAGGAACACCTAGCCTTCATCACACAGTACAATACCCATGCCACTGACATCAAGAAAATAATAAACAAACACTGGCACCTCCTACAGAAAGACGAAACATTATCAGGTATACTACCACCCAGAGCTAAAGTTATTTACAGAAAGGCACCGAACATACACAATAAACTAGTTACCAATCACATCCCACCACCGAAACAAATACAGACTACATTAGACAAAGGCACACCCAAAGGAGGCTTTTATCACTGCGGGACTTGCTCCAACTGCACAAAACTACACTACAGGAGCACAAAACCTACTACGGTATTCACTTCCACTAAAACGGGCACCACCTACAAAATACGAGAACATATCACATGTCATACAAAAAATGTGATCTATCTCATACAGTGCCCCTGCAACAAGCAATACGTGGGGAGAACTATCAGACCACTACACACCAGAATCAAAGAACATCTCAGGAACATCGTTAACAAAACAGACAGTCATAACATACCACTACATTTCCTTGAACATCACCACAGCAGTACCATAGGCCTACAGTTCATAGGGATCAGACACATTATTATTATTATTATTATTACCAGTTATTTAAATAGCGCACACATATTCCGCAGCGCTTTTACAGAGAATATTTGGCCATTCACATCAGTCCCTGCCCCAGTGGAGCTTACAATCTATATTCCCTACCACATGCACACGCACATACACACTAGGGGTAATTTTGTTAGGAGCCGATTAACCTACCAGTATATTTTTGGAGTGTGGGAGGAAACCGGAGTACCCGGAGGAAACCCACGCAAGCACAGGGAGAATATACAAACTCCACACAGTTAGGGCCGTAGTGGGTATCGAACCAACGACCTCAGTGCTGTGAGGCAGTAATGCTACCATTACACCATCTGTGCTGACCACACATGCAACAAAATTGGAGAGGGGGGGACCACACACGTATACTTAACAAGGAAGAACTCAAATGGATCATTACACTACAAACCTTAGCTCCCTCCGGCCTCAACATTGACAACAAGATAAAGTCCGTAATCAGCAAGTAATGACACTATCTACCTAACTTCTCTCGACACCCACCTTTTAGTTAAGACGTCTACAATAAAAAGAACCCCCTCCTACACTCATATCTACACATACTCGACATACCCAGACTCAAGCAGCACACCTATACCACACTCACCCTACAACCAACCCATATCACCTCAGCACCACCACACCCGCACACACCAACCCACCCCCTTAAATCCACCCTATTGCCCACCCCACCACACCAAACCTACGCAACATTTATACCTACCCTTCCAATACCCCTCCCCATCACCAGTTAACACATTAAACCACCCACCTGACCAACCACGGGCCCAATACATCCGCATACCATCGCTCATCCCACATGCCATACACCCCTCACTCTATTTAGATCACATGGAACACATCCACCAACTAATACCCCTGAGCCACGCCTCCCCCCACACAGCCGCACCCCACTCCGACACTAGACTGCCCTAGGTTCACTGCTTCCCCTCAGTAACATTCCCACACTCAGAGTATGCCCACCACCCACTGTACCCAGCCTCCATGAACCAACACCACCACCTGAGCGCCCAATAGTCGACATACTCCAGGTACTCATTGGCTATCCAGAGCATCCTGATTAAACCGTCAGCAGCACACACCCCAACATCACCCAGTCACTGTCACACACACATCACAAAACATAACAAACCTCAGCCCTCACCACCTAACCTACCAACACACCGGCTTAAGCAGCAAGACACCAGCGCAACCCCTTACACAATAGCACGTCCCACATTCACTCCATCCGCCACTCGCCCTGTCATATTTAATTCCAACACATTCCGCCCACACACCTGCCAGTTCACCCATTTACCTGACCTATCTTTCTTCAATATGTAGGACAGACATCCGCTCCTATGGACAACAACACTGATTGGCCATCTGCCTACCAAACCCCCCCACATGTCCGTCACCCCCTACACACGCCCACTACACACACATCCCCTTCTCATTGGCCACTTCCGCACACACCCACCCCCACACTTGTATTTCACTAGATCCAATCACTTGCCCCAGTAACCTCCATGAATAAGGCAACACGCCGAAATGCGTTGGAGAATCCACACCTACCACCGTCTACTCATCCAAGTCCGCACTCTGCTCAGCTAAACAATTCCCCCAGCTGAACGCAGGGTGGTGCGTCACAAGGAGCCGCCAGCACCTTCGGCGAGCGGCACCCCCGCCTTGTGCACACACCACTTCCGGCGGCAACCCAGTGACCTCATTGTCAGAAGCTGCGAGCAGCCGCCAGACTCACACCGGTCTGCCCCGCCGGCACACACGGCACATGGTCCGGCCAGCAGCGCGCCTCCCGCACCTCCGAGCCGCTACCCCGCCGCTACCCGCCCTCTACCAGGGCACAGGCACACCCGGCTTCCAGCAGCACTTATACCAAACTCCCACCCCCAGTCGTCCCGCCGGCACACGCGGAACCTGCACTTCGGCACAAGCGTGATTACCGATCCCAGGTGCCGCCAGCCCTTCACAGTCCGCCCACCCTTACCGGGTACAGACACCAAGCTGATGCAGACATCTCCAGTCTGCCATCAAGAACACCACCATCATCACCATCAGCAAGTGGCACAACCGCTCCAAGAGACACAGCACAGAAAGAACATTCTACAGCCACAACGCTGCACAACAACCAGGGACTGCCGATCACCATCTCCATATCGCAACGCCTACCAAGGCACCACCGGTAGGTAAGTTGCACATTGTGCGGGACGCCGCCACCACACCCTCCACTACCACATTGCCGGGCATCAAGACTGTTGACCAAAGGTCCAGCAGGGATTACGTGCTGGTCAAGAACTGCACGGCAAGGAGCCCCATAAAAGGGTCCACCCACCTTCCCCCCCGTGCATGCATCTATCCACAGCCCCTTACACCCCAGGGTCATTTGTTTCTCAAGCAGCACTGTGCCTACTCAAATAAAGCTTTTGACCCAACATTACTGACTCAGTCTCTCTTTTAGACATCCCGTACACACCCACACGCAGCACACACTCCTACTTCCCACAGAAGAGCGCGCCTTACCGCCCTATTACCTGTCCGCTATCCAGGTAGGATCAGGTACTCCTACCACAGGCGCAGCACTTACCCTCCCCCAACCCCCCCCAGCTAGACACACGCACATCCCCTTCCCCATCCCTCTCCCTCCATACACCCTGCTTCCCCCACCCTCACCCCTCTCTCCCCATACCCTACAACCATATCAGTGAGCGCGGTTCACCTCCTTCGTCCACTATTGTGCCAGTACCTTGAAGCGCAGCACTTGCCCCCACCACAACAACACACCACCACAAACGAAATCACATCACTACGCACATGGGCATTTTCAACCTCAGAGAGACTAGATTAGATAGGGCCAACCACCTCCTTGCAGAATTAGAAGACAGAGTCACTCTACAATCCAATAGCTCCTCATTCTGCAAAACATACCTACAACTAGAGAAATTAACCACAAGGGAAGCAAAAATCTGGTGGGACTCACATATCTTTCAGTGGTACCTTAAACACAACATTACACCAAAGGGTCTCATCATCCATAAATCACCGACCCACAACACTGACAACCCCGATTTCATGTCCAAATGGAACAAAACCCTGCATGACTGCTCCGCACACCTCATACAACTCATCATAGACACACACAACAAAGAACTCCAAACCATAGAAACCCAACTGATCGAACTTGACACTGCACTAGAACCATACAAATGGGAGGAAGAATTCAGAAACTTAGTCACCCTCACGAGACAGAAGCTTCACAAAAGTGAAGAATTAATTATAGAAAAGAAAAAATCCAAAATCATCAGAGACAAGTGCAAAAGCCCCAAACCACATAGGAAACTCAAACAGACAAACCCCCTTCCAGACTGTCCCACAGGAAGCGAATGAAGGAAGCAAGACCATACACCTCAAAAAACACACCCGCAGGATCAACAAAAGCCCACCCATCTATAAGAAACTCAACCTCACTTACCAGCAATACATGACCAAAATCCACAATTCCCATCCCCCTGGCACACAGAAGTCAACAGTAGAGCCCATAGACCAAGACACAGTTTCCGATACTGAATTCTCATTTAGCATACATGAAATAGAGGACCCATCCGACACGGATAATTACGAAAACCTTGCCAGACAATCATTAGAACAAGGGTGGGTCAACACACACAGAGGATTCACAAACACCATCCCCTATACACAGGACCAGCAACATTACAACACACCCCACACAGAACAACAACCCCTGGAAATCATCAACAAACCAAATCACCAAGAAGAAGAATGGGCACTCCATTTTTTAGAATTGGAGGCAGGCAGCCGCACCTGCCAAGCCACAACAGGAACCAAAATAACACGAACAAAAAGAAAATTAGACCAACGAGATGAGGGTGCAGAGGAGGGCAGACGAGCAAACCCAAACCCACCCCCATCCCACACGACACCATCCCAGACACCAAAGGGATCTTCAACCTAAGCAGCCACATACTCACAACCAGCGACAAAACCTTACTAAACAAAGGCCTAAAATTCGCCCCTCACAACAAACTTAACAAGTTTGAAACATATCTAGACCTTAACAGATTTGTTCGCAAATTAACCCTTAAGAAATTCTTTGCCAGCAACCCTCCCACACAGGTAAACACGACAAACCGGTTCAAACACACTACACTCAGACCGCCCTCTAAATTCTTCCCCAGCCATCTCAAGGGACACCTAGTCCACACCTTCGAACACTTAGTGATGGAAGATATCAACAAACTTAACACCACCACCAAACACCGAAACAACAATCTCACCAAGACAGAATTAGCCTCACTACACAACCTCAAAAATAACCATGACCTCATTATCAAACCCGCAGATAAAGGAGGAGGAATAGTTCTACTGGACAAAGCAGATTACATTACAGAGTCCCTCCGCATCCTCAACAACCCGAACACCTACAAAATCTTACCTACAGACCCCACACACAAATTCAACCAAGAACTCGCACGCATATTAACCACTGGCATAAACTCAGGCATTCTCTCCAAACAGGAACACAACTACTTGCACAACCCCCACCCAGTCATCCCCGTTTTCTACTATCTCCCCAAAATCCACAAGAACACAACCCACCCTCCCGGAAGACCCATTATCTCAGGCATCAATTCCATATCCTCCAACCTGTCCGAATATATTGACCACTTCCTGCAACCGTATGTCACACAACAACGGTCACATCTGAAAGACACCACAGACATCCTCAGGACACTAGCAAAGACACCTTGGGGTGATGACCACTAGCTCGTCACCAGTGACGTCACCTCACTCTACACTATCATAAACCACAAACATGGACTGGACAGCACCGGACACTACCTACAACAAGACGATTCAATGGACCCACTACAAACATCATTCATCCTACAAGATATAGAATACATACTCACCCACAATTACTTCTGGTTTGACAACGACTTCTATCTACAACACACAGGGACCGCGATGGGGACCAAGTTCGCCCCCAGTTTTGCTAACCTGTTCATGAGCTGGTGGGAGGACTCCCACATATGGACAGGTCCTGACTGGCAGGCGAACTTGGTCCTATGGAGAAGATACATAGACGACATCATCTGCATATGGAAAGGATCCGAATCCACACTGATAGAATTTATCAATTACATCAACCACAACAACAAAAATCTCAAATTCACCACAGACTACAGCAGAACCTCGATTAACTTTCTAGACCTGCAGATATTCATACACAATGGACAAATACATACCAAGACATTCCAAAAACCCGTCGATGTAAACAGTTACATCTTATCCAGCAGTGGTCATCACCCCAATTGGCTTAACAACATCCCCACAGGACAATTCAAAAGATTAAGAAGAAACTGTACCAGACTGACAGACTTCATATCACAAGGAGAGACACTTAAACAACAATTCGCAGAGAAAGCATACCACATACCAGCACTACAAAACACAATGGATAAGGTAGCGGAAGGAGAAAGATCACCACTCCTTGAATATAACAAACACCGCACCACAACGACACAGGAACACCTAGCCTTCATCACACAGTACAATACCCATGCCACTGACATCAAGAAAATAATAAACAAACACTGGCACCTCCTACAGAAAGACAAAACATTATCAGGTATACTACCACCCAGAGCTAAAGTTATTTACAGAAAGGCACCGAACATACACAATAAACTAGTTACCAATCACATCCCACCACCGAAACAAATACAGACTACATTAGACAAAGGCACACCCAAAGGAGGCTTTTATCACTGCGGGACTTGCTCCAACTGCACAAAACTACACTACAGGAGCACAAAACCTACTACAGTATTCACTTCCACTAAAACGGGCACCACCTACAAAATACGAGAACATATCACATGTCATACAAAAAATGTGATCTATCTCATACAGTGCCCCTGCAACAAGCAATACGTGGGGAGAACTATCAGACCACTACACACCAGAATCAAAGAACATCTCAGGAACATCGTTAACAAAACAGACAGTCATAACATACCACTACATTTCCTTGAACATCACCACAGCAGTACCATAGGCCTACAGTTCATAGGGATCAGACACATGCAACAAAATTGGAGAGGGGGGGACCACACACGTATACTTAACAAGGAAGAACTCAAATGGATCATTACACTACAAACCTTAGCTCCCTCCGGCCTCAACATTGACAACGAGATAAAGTCCGTAATCAGCAAGTAATGACACTATCTACCTAACTTCTCTCGACACCCACCTTTTAGTTAAGACCTCTACAATAAAAAGAACCCCCTCCTACACTCATATCTACACATACCCGACATACCCAGACTCACGTAGCACACCTATACCACACTCACCCTACAACCAACCTATATCACCTCAGCACCACCACACCCGCACACACCAACCCACCCCCTTAAATCCACCCTATTGCCCACCCCACCACACCATCACCTACGCAACATCTATACCTACCCTTCCAATACCCCTCCCCATCACCAGTTAACACATTAAACCACCCACCTGACCAACCACGGGCCCAATACACCCGCATACCATCGCTCATCCCACACGCCATACACACCTCACTCTATTTAGATCACATGGAACACATCCACCAACTAATACCCCTGAGCCACGCCTCCCCCCACACAGCCGCACCCCACTCCGACACTAGACCGCCCTAGGTTCACTGCTTCCCCTCAGTAACATTCCCACACTCAGAGTATGCCCACCACCCACTGTACCCAGCCTCCATGAACCAACACCACCACCTGAGCGCCCAATAGTCGACATACTCCAGGTACTCATTGGCTATCCAGAGCATCCTGATTAAACCGTCAGCAGCACACACCCCAACATCACCCAGTCACTGTCACACACACATCACAAAACATAACAAACCTCAGCCCGCACCACCTAACCTACCAACACATCGGCTTAAGCAGAAAGACACCAGCACAACCCCTTACACAATAGCACGTCCCACATTCACTCCATCCGCCACTCGCCCTGTCATATTTAATTCCAACACATTCCGCCCACACACCTGCCAGTTCACCCATTTAGCTGACCTATCTTTCTTCAATATGTAGGACAGACATCCGCTCCTATGGACAACAACACTGATTGGCCATCTGCCTACCAAACCCCCCCCACGTGTCCGTCACCCCCTACACATGCCCACTACTCACACATCCCCTTCTCATTGGCCACTTCCGCACACACCCACCCCCACACTTGTATTTCACTAGATCCAGTCACTTGCCCCAGTAACCTCCATGAATAAGGCAACACGCCGAAATGCGTTGGAGAATCCACACCTACCACCGTCTACTCATCCAAGTCCACACTCTGCTCAGCTAAACAATTCCCCCAGCTGAACGCAGGGTGGTGCGTCACAAGGAGCCGCCAGCACCTTCGGCGAGCGGCACCCCCGCCTTGTGCACACACCACTTCCGGCGGCAACCCAGTGACCTCATTGTCAGAAGCCGCGAGCAGCCGCCAGACTCACACCGGTCTGCCCCGCCGGCACAGGCGGCACATGGTCCGGCCAGCAGCGCGCCTCCCGCACCTCCGAGCTGCTACCCCGCTGCTACCCGCCCTCTACCAGGGCACAGGCACACCCGGCTTCCAGCAGCACTTATACCAAACTCCCACCCCCAGTCATCCCGCTGGCACACGCGGAACCTGCACTTTGGCACAAGCGTGATTACCGATCCCAGGTGCCGCCAGCCCATCACAGTCCGCCCACCCTTACCGGGTACAGACACCGAGCTGATGCAGACATCTCCAGTCTGCCATCAAGAACGCCACCATCATCACCATCAGCACGTGGCACAACCGTTCCAAGAGACACAGCACAGAAAGAACATTCTACAGCCACAACGCTGCACAACAACCAGGGACTGCCGATCACCATCTCCATATCGCAACGCCTACCAAGGCACCTACCGGTAGGTAAGTTGCACATTGTGTGGGACGCCGCCACCACACCCTCCACTACCACATTGCCGTGCGTCAAGACTGTTGACCAAAGGTCCAGCAGGGATTACGTGCTGGTCAAGAACTGTACGGCAAGGAGCCCCATAAAAGGGTCCACCCACCTTCCCCCCCGTGCATGCATCTATCCACAGCCCCTTACACCCCAGGGTCATTTGTTTCTCAAGCAGCACTGTGCCTACTCAAATAAAGCTTTTGACCCAACATTACCGACTCAGTCTCTCTTTTAGACATCCCGTACACACCCACACGCAGCACACACTCCTACTTCCCACAGAAGAGCGTGCCTTACCGCCCTATTACCTGTCCGCTATCCAGGTAGGATCAGGTACTCCTACCACAGGCGCAGCACTTACCCTCCCCCAACCCCCCCCCAGCTAGACACACGCACATCCCCTTCCCCATCCCTCTCCCTCCATACACCCCCTTTCCCCCACCCTCACCCCTCTCTCCCCATACCCTACAACCATATCAGTGAGCACGGTTCACCTCCTTCGTCCACTGTATATGACAGGTTAATTAAAAAAATTATATGTATTTATTTGAAATTAATAACAGAATTCACATATATCGATGAAATATAAATAAGATGAGTCAAAATAAAAGCAGTTAAGACCTTCTAAAAACATAAATAATTCCTATTTTATATCATTAGCAATAAATATCCATTACAATGTCCGTATCAGCTGTAGCAGGTGAAAAAATATTTCCTTTTAAAGCAGAGGTTTTGTCTTGTAAGACCGTACCTCCTGTAATTACTAGTGGTCTGGAGATTGTTACACAGTATCCAGGTTCTGATAGTATTGTTGCAAGGTCTACCAGTTGTAACTTTCCATCAAGGCAGTACAACTGTATTGAATTAGGTTATGTTCCTCCCATTTGTCCTGGGCTTCGCATATGGCAGTGTTTGGTGCGATCTTACCAGTAAGTCAGCATCTGTGCTGGTCCGGTGCAGTTCTCTCTACTACTTTTACCCAAGATGGAACTTCCAAGGACCCCATTGTCTCGGACCCAGATAACCCAGAAGAAAGGACCTGTGTATGAATCCTACCATGGTCCATCTTATTTTGTAACCTGTAACTCTAACTGGACACAAAATTAGTCAGTTCCTCTTTCATAGCTGAAGCCAATGACCTAGCCCAAGCCTGATGGAACTTCTGCAACTGTGCACAAATCACCAGTCTCCTTGCAGGCAGTACAGTGCAGGCCGGAGGCCGCTCATGCGCAATAGTACTTCCATGACATAATCCCAGAAGTCCTCTCATTGCGCTTATTGGAAGGTAAGGTTTCCTGCATACCATTGATCAAATGGAAACATTCCGCCCTTCCACCCTTATGCTGGGTACACACTATGAGATATGTCGTTCAATCAGCCAACACGTGACATATTGAATAGAGCAGCAGTAGATGTGTACAGATCATATGTCTGTGAACAAGGTCACGATTGTAGGTATAAGAAGAAATGAGTGTCAGGGAAAGCATATTTGTCCTTAATTTGATGGAACCTATATATCACTCTTCCGTGGTCAAAGGTGTCTCTGATGGCAGCTGCAGTGTTCCCTTGTCCTTCCAAGTGACTAACAGACAAATAGACAGTTGAAGAGTGATGGCAAAAAATCTTGGTTCCTCTATAAAGGTTTAGCTTTACTAAAAGTATTTACTACCAATTTATATATTACATTTATTTATGTACTATTTATAACACAGCCGCTTATTAATGGACATCAGTGCTGAGTTGTTGTCATTCAATAAAATATTTTTGGGAAGAAATTGAGGCAGTAGAACCTGAAGGGAGTGTAGAATATCATCCAGAGAATATGGAGCTAGGAATGCTTCCTTTAGGTTTATTAGTGGAATCAATTGATCTAGTTCAAGAAGCAGTCTAAGATATACCTAAATGTTACAGCATAAGAGAAGGCCACTATATATGAAAGACCCAATCTTCCCTCATCTGGACAAGTCACTCTCGTGTTTTTTTAATGTTTTTTATCTCCATATAAGCTACCTGAAAGGAGTGGTACATTTAAGAGCATCGGATTCCTAAAAGATATGTATAGTAATTTGGATTGGATAAGACAATTACAGGATGAGGACACTCTTTATGGGATCTATTTATCATCCTTTAATTTCTACAAAGTAGGTGAAAATTAACATTTTAACCTACTTTTGTAGAAATTAAGTTTCAGGACCATCCATTAACTGTGTAACACAGGAGATAACACTGATATCTCCTGCTAACAATTCATCCCCAATAGTTTCCACAGTCCCCATACTTTAGTAGAAATTATGTAATTCATCAAGTTCCGAAAAAGCATTTTGTTTTGGAACTTGGTAGGGTAACTGTATGCCATCCTGAGATGGCATACAGTCGCTGAAAGTGTTAACAAGCTGCCATTTACACGTCAGCTTGTGCAGCAGAGGGATCTTTTCAGATCCCACCCTGCTGAGTTCTGCCTGCGGCTGCCAACTTCACCTCCTTCCCTCCTACAAACTCAATGGCACCCGCCGCTGTATCCGCATGAGAGAGGTCTTCATTCTGGGGGTCTCACAACTCTCTGGTGGTGTCCTCAGTGCTCTGGCTAGTCCATCTAGTAATGTTGCCCTCTGCCTTCTGTCACAATCCTGGCTACTTTTTACCTTTTGTGACTAACCTCTGCCAGCTGCTCCATGGATCTGTGTTTGTAATTCTCCTGGAACATCTGCTCTGGCTGAATCATGCTGGCTGTAACATCTCTGTGTGTGCAGACTGCTCTCCCCCCACACTGATTAAACACCTGGACCCTGCTCTGTCTCTGAGCATTGCTAGTCTTAATTGGAATCACAGGTGTGTTCCTGATTCTCAAGGGCTGCAGAGATGATTACTCCCTCTGCATGTTGTGCCTTGCTCCACTCAGAATGCCACTGCCAGACCACCTGTCTGTATCCACCAATCGCTGCCAGACTCTAGGTATATAGATCCTCCTCTAATAGCACTCAGTGCTTGAACACCTTGTTACGTTCCGTGGGGTACTGCTTGTGCTATAGCTGTACCTCTGTGTGCCAGTATGTCCCAGGCTCCTTCTGGTTCCTAGACCAGTGCTATCCGTAAGCCTGCTGCGTTCAGCTATCCACGCTACCAGCCTCTCACCTACGGCTCCCAGGCCGCTCCAAGTAGCTTCCATGCTACTAGCTTCTCCACACGGCTCCCAGGCCGCACCAAGTAGCTTCCACACTACCATCTCTCACCCACGGCTCCCAGGCTGCACCAAGTAGCTATCCTCACTACCAGCCTTTCACCTACGGCTCCCAGGTCGCTCCAAGTAGCTTGCACGCTACCAGCTTCTCCACCCGCACTGAGAAGCTTCCATGCTACCATCTCTCACCCACGGCTCCCAGGACGCACCAAGTAGCTTCCATGCTACCATCTCTCACCCACGGCTCCCAGGCCGCACCAAGTAGCTTCCATGCTACCAGCGTCTACCCACGGCTATCCAGCCACTCCACGTAGCCACCCAGCTACCAGCATCTACCCACGGCTATCCAGCCGCTCCACGTAGCCACCCAGCTACCAGTGTCTACCCACGGCTATACAGCCGCTCCACATAGCTACCCAGCTACCAGCATCTACCCATGGCTATCCAGCCGCTCCACGTAGCCACCCAGCTACCAGCATCTACCCACGGCTATCCGGCCACTCCACGTAGCCACCCAGCTACCAGCGTCTACCCACGGCTATCCAGCCGCTCCACGTAGCCACCCAGCTACCAGCGTCTACCCACGGCTATCCAGCCGCTCCACGTAGCTAACCAGCTACCAGCGTCTACCCACGGCTATCCAGCCGCTCCACGTAGCCACCCAGCTACCAGCATCTACCCACGGCTATCCAGCCGCTCCACGTAGCTGCCCAGCTACCAGCATCTACCCGTGGCTATCCAGCCACTCCACGTAGCTACCCAGCTACCAGCGTCTACCCACGGCTATCCAGCCACTCCACGTAGCCACCCAGCTACCAGCGTCTACCCACAGCTAATCCGGCCGCTCCACGTAGCCACCCAGATACCAGCGTCCACCCATGGCTATCCTGCCACTCCACGTAGCTACCCAGATACCAGCGTCTACCCACAGCTATCCAGCCGCTCCACGTAGCTACCCAGCTACCAATGTCTACCCATGGTTTCCCAAGCCACAACAAGTAGCTTCCACGCTACCATCCGTCTGCAAGCCCATCTACTAGTAACCCTACAAGCTCAGTCAGCCTTCCTGCCGGTCCAAGTCCGGTTCCTCCAAGTCCATTCACCTCACGGCTCATTAGCTGCACCAAGTAGCTTCCGTGCTACCATCCATTTGTAAGCTCATCTACTGGTACCCCGACCAGCTCAGTCAGCCTACCTGCCTTCCCAGTCCAGTCCCTCCAAGTTTCTTCTGGCCTCATTCCAACGTCTCCAGTTTCCAGTTCCAGTCACTCATCACCAAAGGCAGTTCTCACTGCTACCCACTTCTTATAATAAAAGAGCTATTCATGTTAACCATGGTTCCAGTCCAGCCAGCCTCCAGTGATTCCAGTTCATCACCTGATACAGGTAACTCACTAGCACCAACTGTGACAGTATGTTCAAGCCTAACGATGGTGGCGGATCAAGCACCTAATCCTGGATCAAGTGCTTTCCATAACCTAATCACTCGTTTGGATTCACAGGAGGCGGTACAGCATCAAGTACTACAGCTTCTGCAAATTCTGACTAACCGGCTAGATGATACCCAAATCTTACCTGAACCCCTAACTACTTTCCATCAACTGCTGGAACAGCTACAGGCTCTACTCAACAAAATCTTTCAGATCATTCTTGAATTTCTTAGAGCTACCTCTGTCTCAACTAAAAACTCTGTCTTGGAATCTCTAAGAACCAAAGATTCTTCCATGCCAAGTAAAGTGAGACATCGAAGTTACCTGCGCTCCAAGCTCTCTGTGGCTAAACGCCAGCGGCGTAAAGATTTACATCTCTGTCGCTATTGTGGAGCTTCTGACCACTTTATCAAAGGCTGTCCCCTTTGCAATTCTAGCAGTATAACAATGTGTCAACGTCTCAATGCCTGTTCCGGTCCCGTCCCAGATTCTACCTGTTCCAGTCCCATCCCGGATTCTGCCTGTTCCGGTCCCAGCCCGGATTCTGCCTGTTCCGGTCCCAGCCCAGATTCTGCCTATTCTGGTCCCAGCCCAGATTCTGCCTGTTCCGGTCCCAGCCCGGATTCTGACTGCTCTGGTAGGGGACTCCAGTTGGCAACCCCAGGAGGGGTCTCCAGAGTCTCAACCCCAGGAGGGTTCCTCAAGTCTCGTAACCTAAGAAGGGATTTTGAGTCACTCACCCCAGGAGGAAGTCTCTGTTCTCGCATCCCAAAAGGGGGGTTCATGTTCCATACCCCAAAAGGAAAAGTCGAGTCAGCTTCCCCAGAAGGGGATTTTGGGTCCCATATTCCAACAGGGAGTGTCAAATTCTGTACTCCAGGAGGGGACCTTAAGTCTCTCACCCCAGGAGAGGGTTACAAGAATTATGCCCCAGGAGGGGTACCTCCAGTCTCGCAACCCCAGGAAGGGGCCTCCAGTCTCGCACCCCAGGAGGGGGTTTCAAATCTCACACCCCTGGAGAGGGTCTCAAGTCTCACACCCCAGGAAGGGGTCTCAAGTGTCGCACCCCAGGAGGGGGTCTCAGGTCTCGCGCCCCAGGAGGGGGTCTCAGGTCTCGCACCCCAGGAGGGGGTCTCAAGTCTCACGCCCCAGGAGGGGGTCTCAAGTCTTGCACCCCAGCAAAGGGTCCCAAGTCTTGTACTCCAAGAGAGGGTTTCAAGTCTCGCACCCCAGCAAGGGGCCTCAAGTATCGCAACCCAGGAGGTGGTCTCAAGTCTCATGCCCCAGGAGTGGGTTCCAGGTTCCAGTTCCCAGGGAGAAGTGTCATGTACTACTAATCCTGATCATGGCTCCTGTTCAGCATCTCCTGAAAATATCGTTCCAGAGGATGACAGTTTCTGTAGCCTGTTTTCAGCCTCGAATGTTGAAGCTGCTGTCTCTGGTTCCTCAGGACTCCTTCCAGTTCCTTTAGTTGGTCCAAGTACCGAACAGCTGTCAACTTCAGTTGTTTTGATTCCTCAACAATCAGAGCATCCTCAAGTCTCTTCCAGCCCTACACCTGAATGTGCTCCACAATCCTCGAACACACAAACTTCATTGGATACTCCTGGATACATATATTTTGATGGGGACTTATTGCAATACTTTGCATTGCTGGAGCAATATGCTGCAATCATGGAAGCAGATCCAGCTTCTGGTATCACTCTTACCAACTTTACTAAGTACCTTCTCTCTTCCTTTAGAGGTAAGGCGTTGGACTGGGCCAATCCTCTCATCGAGTCTAAAGATCCTGTGCTTCTAAAAATAAAGACTTTCAGTGAAGCTGTTATTAAAGAATTTGGTCTCAAACCTGTCAAACGAAATTCTAGTGAAATTCTTAGTTCTGAAAATCGGTCCAAGCAGTCTGTCGGTCCTACTAAAGAATCATCCTCTGCTGAGTCCTCCACTTCCCTGAACATGAGATGTGCGCTCACCTCCTTGTCCTCTTCATACTATGGTAACTCACAAAACACCATCAAAATTGGTTATATTTCGCTTAGTTCCTCCCAGGAGTCCTATCAATGTTCAAGTCCTACTAAACCTTCGATTTTACCTTTAGATAATTCTCCATTCCCTGAAAACCATCTGCCATTTGACCCTGTCCTTTCTAGTCACGTATTTCCACAGGAGTTACCAGAGATCCCATGTCCGTTGGTTGGCACAAAATGTTCTCGCAGCAGAAAGAAGAATCGACAAAGGTCTTGAAACATCTCCTTTGAAGAATTTCCACTCCTGGTATCCCAATAAATGTAAGAATTAAGAGGATGTCTAAAGAGATGTTTGTAGAGTGATGGTGTCCCTATGTTTGAAGCTCCTGTAATGTCATGTTTGGAAGAAAGTTTTTCAGTTTCCTGGGTGTCTCATTTTTTCATGTTCTCCTATGTATTTATTTGGGTGTTCGGAGTCCACCCTTGAAGAGGGGGGTACTGTCACAATCCTGGCTACTTTTTACCTTTTGTGACTAACCTCTGCCAGCTGCTCCATGGATCTGTGTTTGTAATTCTCCTGGGACATCTGCTCTGGCTGAATCATGCTGGCTATAACATCTCTGTGTGTGCAGACTGCTCTCCCCCCACACTGATTAAACACCTGGACCCTGCTCTGTCTGTGAGCATTGCTAGTCTTAATTGGAATCACAGGTGTGTTCCTGATTCTCAAGGGCTGCAGAGATGATTACTCCCTCTGCATGTTGTGCCTTGCTCCACTCAGAATGCAGAAAAAAAAGGAGATTTGCCCCCCAGCACATTGCAGCAAAAACAATACTTAAATCCTACATGATAATAGCGATTCAGAGGTATTAGTTACATACATTTGCAAATATATGAATAAGCGCCAGGCCAATTGTCAAGGCTCCTCTATACTGGCGTCCCTAGCATTAAGGGGTTCACGTCCGAGAAGCAAGGCACCCCAAAAAAATTCCAACCAAGGACCATCCCCAGGGCATCACACGAAAAGGGAAAAAGGTGATAGTGAAGTATAAAGAAAAGATGTGTAAGTATAAATCAATAAGTGTTAATGAAATGAGAAAGAATTAAAATTACATAAATAATATACAAACAAATAGAAAAGTGATAAAAGTATTCTATGTGAATTAAGTGGTGATGCCATGAGAAAGGCACAGTCAGAACCCCCCGGGGGCCCCACTCCCAAACGCTCACCCCAAAATAATTATTGCTACATAATGGTAGCACCCACTCTGGGTCATATAATTACAATTGATGTACTGCATGATAACAGTACATATGTAAGCTGAGAGCTAACTTACCTTGGAGGTACCCTAAAAAACCTCCACATGGCACTATAAGCATCAGCACCTCCTCCTAATGCTGACTGCCTTCATGCCTCTCCAAATTTACAAAGAAAAATGGTAGTTGCTCAGATCAGCTTAATTGCATAACACAGGTGCTTGTAAAGGGCGGGGTTTACTCTGAACACCCGGGGGAGTTCTGACTGGGCCTTTCTCATGGCATCACCACTTAATTCACATAGAATACTTTTATCACTTCTCTATTTGTTTGTACATTGTATATGTCATTTTAATTCTTTATCATTTCATTAACACTTTTTGATTTATCTTTACACATCTTTTCTACATACTTCACTATCACCTTTTTCCCTTTTTCGTGTGATGCCCTGGGGATCGCCCTTGGTTGGAATTTTTTTGGGGTGCCTTGCTTCTCGGACATGAGCCCCTTAATATTAGGGACGCCAGTATAGAGGAGCCTTGACGATTGGCCTGGCGCTTATTCATATATTTGCAAATGTATGTAACTAATACCTCTGAATCGCTATTATCATGTAGGATTTAAGTATTGTTTTTGCTGCAGTGTGCTGGGGGGCAAATCTCCTTTTTTTCTGTGTTCAGAGTAAACCCCACCCTTTACAAGCACCTGTGTTATGCAATTAAGCTGATCTGAGCAACTACCATTTCTCTTCCACTCAGAATGCCACTGCCAGACCACCTGTCTGTATCCACCAATCGCTGCCAGACTCTAGGTATATAGATCCTCCTCTAATAGCACTCAGTGCTTGAACATTTTGTTACGTTCCGTGGGGTACTGCTTGTGCTATAGCTGTACCTCTGTGTGCCAGTATGTCCCAGGCTCCTGCTGGTTCCTAGACCAGTGCTATCTGTAAGCCTGCTGCGTTCAGCTATCCACGCTACCAGCCTCTCACCTACGGCTCCCAGGCCGCTCCAAGTAGCTTCCACGCTACCAGCTTCTCCACATGGCTCCCAGGTCGCACCAAGTAGCTATCCACACAACCAGCCTCTCACCTACAGCTCCCAGGCTGCTCCAAGTAGCTTCCACGCTACCAGCTTCTCCACACAGCCCCCTGGCCGATCCGAGTAGCTTCCACGCTACCATCTCTCACCCACGGCTCCCTGGCCGCACCAAGTAGCTTCCACGCTACCATCTCTCACCCACGGCTCCCAGGCCGCACCAAGTAGCTTCCACGCTACCATCTCTCACCCACGGCTCCCAGGCCGCACCAAGTAGCTTCCATGCTACCAGCATCTACCCACGGCTATCCAGCCGCTCCACGTAGCTACCCAGCTACCAGCGTCTACCCACGGCTATCCAGCCACTCCACGTAGCCACCCAGCTACCAGCATCTACCCACGGCTATCCAGCCACTCCACATAGCCACCCAGCTACCAGCGTCTACCCATGGCTATCCAGCCGCTCCACATAGCTACCCAGCTACCAGAGTCTACCCACGGCTATCCAGCCACTCCACGTAGCCACCGAGCTACCAGCATCTACCCACGGCTATCCAGCCGCTCCACATAGCTACCACGCTACCAGCGTCTACCCACGGCTATCCAGCCGCTCCACGTAGCCATCCAGCTACCAGCGTCTACCCACGGCTAACCGGCCACTCCACGTAGCCACCCAGATACCAGCGTCCACCCATGGCTATCCTGCCGCTCCACGTAGCTACCCAGATACCAGCGTCTACCCACAGCTATCCAGCCGCTCCACGTAGCTACCCAGCTACCAACGTCTACCCATGGTTTCCCAAGCCACCCATCCATTTGCAAGCTCATCTACTGGTACCCCGACCAGCTCAGTCAGCCTACATGCCGGTCCCAGTCCAGTCCCTCCAAGTTCCTTCTGGTCTCATTCCAACGTCTCCAGTTTCCAGTTCCAGTCACTCATCACCAAAGGCAGTTCTCACTGCTACCCACTTCTTATAATAAAAGAGCTATTCATGTTAACCATGGTTCCAGTCCAGCCGGCCTCCAGTGATTCCAGTTCATCACCTGATACAGGTAACTCACTAGCACCAACTGTGACACCTTCTGTCTTATAGAACACTTTTCTCCTGCTGCTCCAGTCTTCAGAGACTCTTCACAGCTTGTCTTCATACAGCACAGGTGCAACTTGAAGACAGGTTGTGAAGATTCAACAAATACCAGAGCAGTAGGAGAAAAGTCTCTCACTTCGAAAAGCTGCTTTTTGGATGTGATACTTTAGGTAATGAAGCATGATGATTTCCATCCGAAAGATACTTTAAAATCGCAGTGAGTTCAAAACATTATTATCACTATTGATATTTCTTTTATGATGAATAGGCTTGTATGACTTCAATTCACCCAAGCAGATAAACATTTCTGATCCAACCCTTGGTTTATTAATTTCCCCCACTGGCCCGTTTCTCACCTTCCTCTTCACTCCATAACCTACACAAACTGTAAATATCCACTTACCCATACAATCCCAAGCCACATGTAATCCCGCTATCTGCTCATGCTCCTTCTTCCACCCCAAAACTACCCTCCAACCATGTACTTGCAACCCTTCCAATCTCATTCTGACCCCTCTACTTCCTTACCTCCCCTTTTCCTGCTAATGTTGGAGCACTAGTTCTGTCTGTAACAAACTCACATCCATCAATACGCTGAGCTATATAAGGTTGTAGACAACAGCTGTATGTGGGTGGAATCAGCAAACATGGCTGGCACTAAGGAAAAACATTAAATGGTCAGATGCACTCAAACTTTGAAAGCTCTCTTCAGCCTAATGTGAAAGGTGTTTAAGAAAGTCTTAATGGTAGTATGAATTTGCGAGGTAAGAACACTGCATACAGTATAAAGATAGGGAGTTAACAGAATTCTTGAAAGATCTTTTGGGATATACTGTATGTAACAGGGTGAGATTTTTGCCATTTCCCCCAAATGCTCCCTGATGGTCAATCACACAGCAGGTAAATAGTCGCTGCAAGTAAGGACGGTAATGTACCTTGACACACTTAGATGCATGTGCAATTTACCGATTATCACTCAACTGCATAAACATCGGCTTTGCATCCACCTGTGAATCAGGCCCAGATACTCCTTTATCTCACCACTTATAGCTGAATGCATACATATATGCACAATACCATCTGCCTATCTCTTTTATGATTCTTTGACACGTGAATACAACCCGGCCCATTGCCATAGTAACATACAGTATATGTGTAACAAATCTACCAATGAAGATAAGACACAGTCATTTTTATCCAATAATAAAAATAACAGTATATACCCAAAGCTAAAATCACAATGGTCCATAATATCAAATATCTTCTATCATATAAAGTTTTCAAAAATGCTTGACATGAATGGATGTTACACAAAACAATGCAATCCTAGGGATTCATTTAACCCCTCAAGCGATAATGTCCCAAGTCTAAAAATCCACAGGGACTCACATCTTAATAGTTTAAGAGATCTATCACCCCCTCTAATAGACTGGAGGTTGTGATCTATGATCATGTATCGTAGGGCTGCCAAACTGTGACCGGCTTGCACAAAATGCTGTGATCTGACCAGAGTTTAACGCACTCCTAATAGCAGAGATGGTGCAATGCCATACGTTCCATGAGGGTTCTATCAGTCTTCTCGACATAGCACAACCCGCAGGGACACATGATCATATATACAATGAACTTGGTGGTGCAGGTCACCCTATGTCTAATCCAAAATTTCTTACCACTAAAAGGATGATAGAAACACTCAACAACTGTGAGGTAACGACACATTAAGCAATTTAAACATCTAAAACAGCCCTTCCTCAGTTGCATAAAATGAGTCGTTTCAACTCCTGACATATTAGAGATGTCCGTCCCCATGACCCAATCTCGTATATTACATGCTCGCTTGTAGCTAGACATCACAGAAACATCTGATAAATTTAAATCACTGTCAGATTGCAACATTGGCCACAATTGGTTTGTCATGACATTAATGCCTCAGCTGGCTACATTTTACTGCTTGATCCATGGCATCCGTTTTCTGTCCTTAGATTTCACACCTGGTTTTAACAGGCAATCTCTAGGTGTTTTAAGTGCCCTGTCCTTGGCTTTAAGTAAGGGGGTCAGATGATGGCCCCGTTAAACAAATTTGGTAATCATGGTATCAATATGTTCCTCTGCTGACCATATATCACTACATATTCAAACTGCCCAAATAAATTGGGAGTATGGTAAACCATATTTTAATGACCTAGGATGGAAACTCCCAGAGTGTAACAATGTGTTCCTATCTGTAGGTTTGTTATATAAAGTGGTAGCAATGCTATATGTTAACTTAACAGGACTACTGCTACCATTATGACTATTTATGAAGTCCACAAATTGTGTGTTAGTCCCCGTCCAAATAAAAAATAGATCATCTATGGGGCATATTCAATTGAGTGCGAGAAAAGCAAAAACCCCACACCTGCACGGTTTGTATTCTCGCACCTCCAGAGCAAGTGTAATTTGTTTCTAAAATCACTAACTTTAGGAAAAATCACTGGGACCCCGACGGCACCCCTCCTAATGACTAATTAAGCTTTTGGAAGTTTCCAATTAGCTTAATTAGTCAGTAATTAAAGATATCTAAATATTGCTCCTAATAATGTTAGGAATATTGTTCCTAATTGGAGGTGCACCATAATTTTTCTTTGCCTTGTGCGCCATTACCTGTTGATAGGCCTCTGTATGTGACGTCACATAGGTACCACCACTCTCTAAAGCAGCTGTGCCCGACCAGTGAGCACAGCCACTGATCTGTGAAGGTGGCCTGGCTGGGTGACTGATACTCCCTTGCTGGCTGCCTGGCTTCTGCTGATTGAACAGGCCCACAGTGTTGTTACCTGCTGGCTGCTGCTAACGATGATCACTGCACTGGTATGCAGGCACTGATAAGATTTTAATTTTATATATATTGTGATAGGATCACTGGTAAAGTGGTCTGTGGCAGGTACATTTGTCCCAGATTCCTGTCTTTTGTGTTTTAAACCCCCAGGAGAAAGTCTGCAGTGTAGCAGGCTTGAGTTTCGGCTTTTTGAAAAGCCGGTTTGGGACCTGGGGGTTGTGGGTGAGAGGAGAGGGAGGGCTCCACCCACGGCCACTCCAGGTTTTGGTTCTCGCAGCCTGGTAACAGGCTTGTTAGTTTTCCACCTGAGAGTGGCCAATATAAGCCTAGTGTGTTTAGGGCTGAGTGTCTCACCTGGGAGAGCAGACAGGGAGTTTGCTCAGAGACACTTGGAAAACCTATCTGTAAGTACTGTGCTGTGCTTTGTTGCTGGCGAGGGCATTAGGCCCTGCCAGGTTCTGGTAGTGAGGGAACTACCTGTGAAGTTAGTGCCCCGACAGGGCTAGGATTTATGTTTATGTTTTCTTTATGTTATTTCTGACATTGTACAATAAAGACTGGCGCCGACCAGCTTGTACTCGCTTCCAGACTGGTGTGCTGCTTCCCTGCTGCTGTGTGTGTGTGTAAGGAAGGAGTCCCCTACCCAGGAGAGGGACCTCCTATTCTGACTGTGTCACAATATGGTGGAGAATGCGCGCATACACACACACTGAAGTTGCAGCAAGAGGAAAACTTTCCATTTAAAAATTAAAGGGACAGACACCCAATTTGTGAGTGTGGAAATAACACTGTGTCCTTGGAGTCCCATAGAGGAGGCGTCAGCCAATGCTCAGAGAGGCAAGGTTTAGCTTCCAACCTACACCCCAGGACAAAATGGAGGAAATTATTAAGGCCTTGCTCCAAGCTACAGGAGCTCAGCAGGAGACGAACAAACTTCAGCAGGAGACAGCCCAGAGGCAACAACAGGTCGCCATCAAGGAAACCTGCCAGGCCTTAGCGGAAAACAGCCAGGCCATAAGAGAGGTGGTACAGCACCTGGTCGCCCAGCCCAGAGATGTTACTACTGGTCCTCCCACCACCACTCACTCCGTACGAGCCAGTCACTTCCTCCAAAAGATGACTTCGGGCGATGATGTGGAGGCCTATCTCGCCGCATTTGAAAGAACGGCCGAAAGGGAGAGTTGGCCCCAGGAGCAGTGGGCAAGTCTGGTGGCACCTTTTTTGTCTGGGGAGCCACAAAAGGCCTATTTCGACTTATGCCTGGCTGATGCCAAGGACTACAAAAAACTAAAACAGGAGATCCTAACTCGCTTGGGAGTCACCACCTTTGTTCGTGCCCAACGGGTCCACCGCTGGGAGTTCCATAAGGACAAGCCTCCACGTTCACAGATGCATGACCTCGTCCATCTGTCCTCAAAATGGCTACAGCCCGAGATGCTGACGGGACCACAGATCGTGGAAAGGGTCGTGGTGGACCGGTACCTGCGATTATTACCTGTGACTCTGTGCAAGTGGGTGAGCCATGCAGACCCTAAGTCCGCGGACCAATTGGTCGAGCTGGTGGAGAGGTACGTGGCGGCTGAGGAGCTGATGAGTATGCCCCACAGACCCCCGATGGTGCACCGGCGAACTCTCACAGACACTGGTAAGACTGTTCCAGGGGAGAAGGGTGCTGGGCGGTGGAATGTAACTAAGACTGAGGGTGTAGAACCTGGAGACAGGCCTGCCAGGCCGGGAAGGTTCTTGCACCGTAAACGACTAGACATTAATATGACTCAGTGTTTCCGATGTGGTGGCTTCGGCCATATTGCCGCTAATTGTTCACTTACAACTGAACCTATGCAATGTGATACTGCTCATGTCTACCGCAGGGGGTTGTTCTTTGCACAGATAGCCTGTACGGCTGACCGGCAGGCTGAGACTGATAAGCACATGTGTGTACTCACTGTAGATGGCAACCGAGTAGAGGCACTGTTAGACTCTGGTAGCTTGGTGACACTTATAAAAGCTGAGCTGGTGAACCGCTTGCGGCGTGAGGGGAAAACTGTTGGTGTGACCTGCATACATGGGGATACTCGATATTATGTTACTGCCGAGGTGAACATCGAGACACCATGTGGTTCTGCTATAGTTTCAGTAGGTTTGGTGCATGGTCTGATGTACGATGCAATATTGGGGAGAGACTTTGCTCACTTCTGGAAGTTGTGGGAAAGCCATTTTGTTCCAGAGATGAACAACCCCGATCCATTTGAGAAGGTTGTCGATGTAGTGGAGGAGGGAGTTTCTTCTGAGTCAGAGTTATTCCCTTTTTCTACTATGATTGGCGAACTAGAGAATGCGGAGCATGACGGTGGCCCGCCAACTGATGTGCCTCCCATTGAGGTGGGAAGTGGTGTTGGGCCAGGTGATCGTCTGCCTGATTTAGAGGTCAGAAGAGAGGTCTTTGCCATGGAGCAGTTGAATGACCCTACTTTGGTAAAAGCCAGGGAGAATGTAAAAGTAGTTGATGGTAAACCCGTAGACCCTGATAGTCCTTTGTCCTATCCCCACATGGCAATGTGGCAGGATTTGTTATATCAGATGACTAAGAAGGGGGAAGATGTTGTGGAACAACTAATAGTTCCCAAAGCCTACAGAAGAACAGTGTTGGATCTGGCCCATGGTCATATAACGGCAGGCCATCTAGGGGTAGAGAAAACCACTGAGCGAATAATGCAGAGGTTTTTCTGGCCCAGGCTTCATAAAGAGGTATCTGACTTTTGCGCATCCTGCCCTGAGTGTCAGTATCATGCTCCCAGGCCACATTTTAGGGGTCCACTAGTTCCATTGCCTATTATAGAGGTGCCGTTTGAAAGAATAGCGATGGATTTGGTTGGACCCTTAATGAAGTCTGCCAGGGGACACCAGTATATTCTGGTCATAATGGATTACGCTACCAGGTACCCGGAAGCGATCCCGTTGCGCAATACGTCAACCAAGACCATTGCCAGATATCTAGTTCATGTCTTTAGCAGGCTGGGTATACCTAAGGAGATACTAACTGACCAGGGTACACCGTTTATGTCCAAAGTCATGAAAGAGTTATGCTGCCTGTTCAAAATCGAACAGTTAAGAACTTCGGTTTATCACCCCCAAACCGATGGGCTGGTCGAGAGGTTTAACAAGATGTTAAAACACATGCTTAGGAAAGTGGTCGACAAGGATGGTAGGGATTGGGATTACTTATTGCCGTATTTATTGTTGGCCATAAGAGAAGTTCCCCAGTCCTCCACCGGGTTTTCACCCTTCGACTTGTTGTATGGGAGACACCCAAGGGGGTTACTAGACATTGCCAAAGAGACATGGGAGGGGCAGTCTAGTCCTTACAAAACGGTGATTGAGTATGTTTCTCAAATGCAGGAGAGAATTGCTGCGGTAGTGCCGATAGTGAGAGAGCACCTGGAACAGGCTCAACAGGCACAGCAGAGGGTATACAACCGCAATGCTCGGTTATGCAGCTTTGCTCCTGGGGACAGAGTGTTAGTAGTGGTTCCCACTGTGGAAAATAAACTTTTGGCTAAATGGCAAGGGCCCTTTGAAATCTTAGAAAGAGTGGGGCAGGTCAATTACAAAGTTTACCAGCCGGGGAAAAGAAAGCCGGAACAGATATATCATATAAATCTGTTAAAGCCCTGGAAAGATAGAACGGTACTGTCGGCCGTCCGAGCCCCTCCAGTAAATCCAGGGCCCTTAGTTCCCGAAGTGACAGTGGCAAAAACCCTGTCGGCAATTCAACAACAAGAGGTCAAGGAGTTTCTGATTAGAAATAGGGTGCTGTTCTCTGACGTACCTGGGAAAACCTCGGTCATTAAACATGACATCATCACTGACCCAGGGGTTAAAGTTAATCTAAAGCCCTATAGGTTACCAGAAGCACAAAGAGAATCGGTGTCGAAAGAAATTAAAAATATGCTAGAGTTAGGGGTTATTGAAGAATCACATAGTGAATGGTCAAGTCCCATTGTGTTGATTCCAAAGCCCGACGGGAGTGTGCGTTTCTGCAATGACTTCCGAAAGTTGAACAGTGTTTCAAAATTCGATGCCTACCCAATGCCAAGAGTGGATGAACTGATTGAGAGACTAGGGGCGGCAAGGTATTTAACCACTCTTGACCTAACCAAAGGGTATTGGCAAGTACCATTAACTGAGAGCGCCAAACAAAAGACAGCTTTTTCAGCACCAGAGGGCTTGTTTCAGTACAAGATGTTGCCCTTCGGGCTACATGGGGCACCTGCTACCTTCCAAAGAATGATGGACAGGATTCTAAGGCCCCATAGACGGTATGCGGCTGCTTATCTGGATGACGTGGTTGTTCATAGTCCTAATTGGCAGTCTCACTTACCCAGGGTACAAGCAGTGTTGGACTCCATCTATAAGGCAGGTTTGACAGCCAACCCAAAAAAGTGTTGTCTAGGCATGGAGGAAGTAAAATATCTGGGATACACCATTGGCAGAGGCCTGATAAAGCCTCAGCTCAATAAAGTTGATGCCATACAAAACTGGCCACGGTCTCTGAATAAGAAGCAGGTGAGAGCCTTCTTGGGAATTACGGGGTACTACAGGAGGTTTATACCCAACTTTGCCACCATGGCAGTCCCACTGACTGACCTGACCAAAGGCAAACAAAAAGTCATGATAGAATGGAGTCCTGAGGCAGAGAAAGCTTTTCAGGAGTTGAAAGTAGCGTTGTGTTCCCAACCAGTCCTGATGACTCCTAATTTTGAAAGGGAATTCATAGTACAAACCGATGCATCAGAAGTAGGTATAGGAGCGGTCCTGTCCCAGAACAAGGAGGGTGAGGAACACCCTATTTTCTATCTTAGCAGAAAGTTGAATGTACATAAGAGAAACTATGCCACAGTGGAGAAGGAGGCATTGGCCATAAAGTGGGCGTTAGAGGCTCTCAGGTACTACTTGGTCGGAAGAAAGTTCAAATTGATCACTGACCATGCCCCTCTGAAGTGGATGTCTGAAAATAAGGACAGTAATGCGAGAATTACAAGATGGTTCTTGGCGTTACAAACTTTAAAATTTTCAGTGGAACACAGGCCAGGAAGCCAGCTGGCCAATGCTGACGCGTTGTCACGCCTTCATTGTTTGGGGGCTTCAGTTGTTCCGCCCCACAGGTCGAAACAAAGGGGGGGGATATGTGATAGGATCACTGGTAAAGTGGTCTGTGGCAGGTACATTTGTCCCAGATTCCTGTCTTTTGTGTTTTAAACCCCCAGGAGAAAGTCTGCAGTGTAGCAGGCTTGAGTTTCGGCTTTTTGAAAAGCCGGTTTGGGACCTGGGGGTTGTGGGTGAGAGGAGAGGGAGGGCTCCACCCACGGCCACTCCAGGTTT
The DNA here is from genome assembly GCA_031769625.1 of Taudactylus pleione. NCBI lineage: Eukaryota > Metazoa > Chordata > Amphibia > Anura > Myobatrachidae > Taudactylus > Taudactylus pleione. The sequence goes on from JAUIMM010000084.1 coordinate 284,080, forward strand.
TGGTTCTCGCAGCCTGGTAACAGGCTTGTTAGTTTTCCACCTGAGAGTGGGCAATATAAGCCTAGTGTGTTTAGGGCTGAGTGTCTCACCTGGGAGAGCAGACAGGGAGTTTGTTCAGAGACACTTGGAAAACCTATCTGTAAGTACTGTGCTGTGCTTTGTTGCTGGCGAGGGCATTAGGCCCTGCCAGGTTCTGGTAGTGAGGGAACTACCTGTGAAGTTAGTGCCCCGACAGGGCTAGGATTTCTGTTTATGTTTTCTTTATGTTATTTCTGACATTGTACAATAAAGACTGGTGCCGCCCAGCTTGTATTCGCTTCCAGACTGGTGTGCTGCTTCCCTGCTGCTGTGTGTGTGTGTAAGGAAGGAGTCCCCTACCCAGGAGAGGGACCTCCTATTCTGACTGTGTCACAATATATATATATATATATATATATATATATACTGTACATAGAGCAAACAAAGGACCTGATTCAGACCCGATCGCTAAGCTGCGGCCCCTTGCAAAAGGGGCCGGGTATGCAAATCAAGTGATCGCTCTTTGCGGTGTATGGATGCCTCTATATCTTAGTCAGTGATGGCAGTGAGCGTATGCAGGACTATAAAACCTCCCACCTGTCACTCACTGCACACGTCATCTCCAGGAAGTGTGTGTTTAATTGGGAACATCGAGGGCCATCGGAACTGCTCACAGCGCTTGTGGTAGACCTTACCTACCGCAAGAACTGCGAGCAGTTCAGGAATAAAACAACCAAGTGACGTGTACAATGATGCTACTTTGCTAATTATGCACACCCATTAAACTCTGTTTTGGAACCCAGACACGCCTGCGTTTGCACATCCACACCCCCGTTCACAAGCGCCTTCCCCTGTTACCATGCCCAAACGTCGCAATCTGTCACTCAAAGTAGCGGCCAGGCTGTGTAGAACGAGCGCTCGTTTCCTGATCGCTAAGACTGGCTTGCACACGCGCATTGCAAACCATACGCATGCGCAGATGTGCGATTATCGGCAAGAACGAGCGAGCGCAGCTTAGCGAACGGGCCTGAATGAGCTCCAAAGAACGAAGACGCAGGCACTTAAAAATAACAATAACAGTAAAATAAATAACTCAAAATTCAAAGATAGCGTCACACTGGACTGAGGCTCTATTTGTCCAGAGTGTTAAGCACTAACAGTGGGAACGCATGCACTGTGCGACTGGGACTCATTCACAGAATTAAAAACATTGGCCAACTGCATGCGGTATCAGACCCTATGTGACTTTGTTTTGGAACTCACTATGGTGTCTAGATCTAACAACTTCTCAGTATAACTATTAATAGGATAATGTATTTTTATAGAGAGAGAAAGATGTCACATTCATTACATCACTAAGTGACCCGTGTGCTCTTTAATATAGACATTTTCAGATTTACAGTATGTCATCACTATGTGCCATTTTAACAAGGAGTGTTCTCCTTTGTAGACTCACGCAGTACACTACTGATATAAGCAAAAAGGGAATATAGATTTAGGCTTTTAAAGGTAGGGACTAGTCACACCACACAATACAGGCCACAACTGCTGTGTAGACGGGATGTAGTGAGGATACCTGCTGGCGCTATCCCGCCGCCGATATCCCGACACCGACATCCCGAAATAGGACTAAAGATATCTTTAGCCCCACTACAGAATCCCGACACCCGGCTTACCAATCGTAGGTAAGCCGGGCATCGGGAGCGGATAGCCGTGGGGTGGGGGGAGGGCTAGGTTTAGGGCTCCTGGGAGGACTTAGGGTTAGGTATCTCCCCAGGAGGGTTAGGGCAGGGGAAGCCGTAGGGTTAGGGTTAGGCACCACTAGGGGGGTTAGGGTTAGACACCCTTCCGGGTGGGTAAGGATTAGGGGGCGGGGGGTTAGCTTTAAGCACTAATGGGGGGAGGTTAGGGTTAGGCACCCTTAAGGGAGTGTTACGGGGGAAAGGGTTTACTTACCTGGCGATGTTGGGATCTCTTCCGTCGGGCTGATGCCACTGGCATTTCAATCCCATTCCGTGCAGACAACACCCCCACATCATTAGTCAACCCCCCAAGCACTGGACACACCACTTGCGGTGCACACAATAGGCCCTTTATAAATTTCAGCTCCAGGCCCATATGGGCCTTAATCTGGCACTGCATCCAGTGTCGGGACCTGGACTCCAGCAGTAGCGGTGAGTATGTAGTGTGTGTGAGTGTGTATGAGTAAATGTGTGTGTGCATGAGTGTGCGTGTGTGTGACCTCCGGTGTATGTGTGTGTGTCCCAGTGTCAGTGTGGCCCCCAGAATGGGCGCAGGGAAAACTACATCTCCCAGCAGCCCTTGCCCCTCCCACCAGCCCCTGGTGCCTCCCAGCAACCCCCGGGACTCCCAGCAGCCCCCTGTCCAGTCTGAAGATAGATGGAAGGCCACCGGGAGCCGCAGAGACCACCGGAGACCCCCGGGCAGGTAAGTGCAGAATTTCTTTTACATTTTTTTTTACGTGGCGCTGGGTCTTCAGAGTTGAAAACCCTGCGACCACTTTTTAAAATTGGATACCGCGGGTATCGGGAGCATGCATACCCGCGGTAATCCAAAATTGGGTGCAAGGGGTGCACCCAATTGAATATGTCCCTATGTATCTGGTATAGAAAAAAATCTTACCAGATACATCAGGATTAGAAAAAAATATTTCTCTCTCTGCCAAAAACATGAAGTCATTGGCGTATGATGGGGCCACATTGGACCCCATCGCACACCCTGCCAGTTGTAAATAAAATTTAGAGTCATAAAGGAAATAATTACGAGTGAGAATCATCTCCAATAAATAACCGATGAAACTTGGCAGCCCTACAATACATGATCATAGATCCCCCAGTCTATAAGATGGGGTGATAGATCCCTTAAACAATTAAGATGTGAGTTCCTGTGGATTTTTAGACTTGGGACATTATCACCTAAGGGGTTAAATGAATCCCTAGGATTGCATTGTTTTATGCAACATCGATTCATGGATATATATGCTTTTTGACATGTAAATAATGTCAAGTGTTTTCGAAAACTTTATATGATATATGATAGAAAATATTTGCTATTATGGACCATTGTGATTTTAGCTTTGGGTATATACTGATATTGTTATTATTGGATAAAGATGACTGTGTCTTATCTTCATTGGTATATCTGTTACACATATGCTATATGTTACTATGGCAACAGGCCGTGTCACGCTGACGTCATCAGTGGGCGTCCAGTTCCAGTTCCGAGATGCCAAGGACACACATGGTGTTGGTGGAGGATAAAAAGGTGAGCTGTTTTGTAGTGTTTGTGACCTTGATAACGATGCATTAAAGCAGTGAAATGTTGGTGATACTCCTGTGTCCTGTACTGCTTATTTAACTGAGTGCCGACATGCACACTGTGACTGTGTATATATTATATATATATAAAAGTCATTCTGTGACTGAAACGTCGAACTATACAACACAATTGTTGGCTTATTGCTTGGTTACAAGACCCGTGAGTGCCACTGCCTTTTGACTGTGTGTATATATATATATATATATATATTCGCATCACATAGTATACTGTTTTTTTTTCCGTTCCAAAAACTGCAGATGGTATTTATACAGGAAGATAAATAAAGTAATTCCAAGACCTGACCACAAGTGGCTGAGACTAGAGTGAGCATAATATTTACTAAGACAACAGGTTGTACTTACACAATATATTTATTTATTTTTTGAGGTGTCAGTTACATTATAATCCATACTTGGTGCTTCCCCACTGACACAGCTTCCCCTGCTGTTCCCACACTACTTAACCTGGTGACCTACAAAGTGGTGGAGTGAGTTTGTTACTGCTCCCTGGCTGCACCTCCCAAGTCATCCCCCAGAACCCTCCCTCTCCTTCTCCTACTTCTTTGAAGTCCATCCATCTGTCTCTGCACTCCACTACCGAAATGTCTGTAGTTTTTTTAAATAATGTTTTTTTATTATATTTAAGAGAGGGATACAGGAGGAAAGGATGGTGTGTGGAAAACAATAAATGAAGCATTATTGTTTTTCTGTGGTGCTGGCTGTTACTGAACACACCATCTTCTTTTGGTATGAGACCATTCCTTCTAATTAAGGATTTTTAAAAAATTTAATTATTGTATATGTTATTTATGGAATGTGTTTCTTAAAAAGGGAGACAACCTGCACTACAGTATGTGGCGCTTTCCCTTCTTTTTCGTAATAGAAGTTAATATCGAGTGGGACTGCATATTAAGAAGGAGCCTATCCAGAGAACTTGTAAACTTTGGGAACAGGAGCACACATTGGGAACTGATACACACATTAAGATCTTGCTGCCTGTAAGTGTGTCATTCCAAGGTGAGTCACATAGGCACGTTCTACACTCATTCCCTGATTATCTGCACCCCTGATTCTTACTAACGGCATGTGGTGAAAACAACAGAAACAAAAATACTACACTATACTATGTAGACAAAAGTGATTGGACACTGACAATAAATAGATCAACAAGATTTTATTGATGTCAGTACTTTGAAGGTCCACCACGTGCAGTGATTACTGTAGACACCATTCTTGGCAAACTGTCCGAAGTTCCTGGACAACAGCAGGCGGTATGGTTTGCCATTCCGCCTTAAGTACAGTGAACAACTGTGACACTGAAGGTCGAGTCAGCCTACAACACACCTGTTACTCCAATTCATCCCAGAGGTTCTCAATGGGGTTAAGATCTGGACTCTGAGCTGGCCAGTCCATATGGGTTACCGAATTTTCTGTAAACCAATCCAGCATCGCCCTGGACAGGTGACATTGTCGTTATAAAAACATTTGTTGTTTCCGTAGAACTTATGAATACCTAATGATCTAACTTAATGTCGCTATTTAGCGTTGCAAGTCGCACAAGAAATAATTGCTCTCCAGACTTTGAGTGTGGTTCCAAAGCACAAAAAGTTATTATTCACATAAAAGCATTTAGTTACACGCCTTGATCTAAATACAATTAGCGCAAAAGATTATACAATCACAAAGTACAGTCGATACATATGCAGGCGCTCTGGATCCAGATTTCCCGACATCAAAGGTGAAGCCTCCGTCAAAAGAAAGAATATGATGACTGACTACTGGACAAAGGGCCTGTTTCAGACCCGGTCGCAAGTGCTGAGCACTCGCAACCGTGTTGATGGTGGCCCCATAGCGCATGTGCACGACGGAGCCGGCTCCGTCGTGCGCATGCGCAAGACCCGCCTAGCGACGGGCAATCCGTCACTCCGGGTCTAGCACCAAAGGGGACGAGCTGTCGATGTTGAGGGACAGCTCGCTCCCTTTGGTGGGCGTGCCAGAGGGGTGGCTGCCCAAACGGAGGCATTCCCATGAGAATGCCTGCCATTTGGGGGCGGCCCCACTGACATCACGAGTGATGTCAGTGGAGAGATTCCGGCTCTGTTAGAGCTGAAATCTCTCTGGAGCTTGCGGCCACGAGACCCTACCACAAGGGTCTCGTCGCAAGCTATGCGAGCGGCCAAGAGGCCAATCCAAAAAAAAACAAGCCCGTACGTGGTATTCGCCAGTGATCCCTCCCGGATATGGGCTTGAGCTGCACCCTGTAAGCAGGTCATGGTCCTTTGACTAGGTGACCAAACCCCACAGGGAAAAAGAGAATCAAACACTCGTGGCCAGAGGGAGAAATGCCTGAGGGAGGCACGTGGAGAACTGGGTAGAACTCCTGGCTTGGGATTCAGCACTTGAGGTGCTAGGAGAGAGAGCACTTGGATACACTGGAAGACCGGCAGTTGTAGCAGGACACACCGCGGGATATGACTGCATGTACACCTTACCGGGTCGCTGGTAGGAGAGGATGCACTACGGTGCAATGTGATGTGAAACAGGCAAGACAGAGAGATCCTGTCACGAGGTGTGTAGTGGTACTGTGCACCGGTTGCGACGGTGAAGCACTGTGGTGTAGTAGAAGGCACAATTGCACACAGGCTGCGATGGTAAAGCACTGCGGTGAGATGGATGATATACCTGCTCACAGGCTGTGATGGTAAAGCAGTGCGGTGAGGTGGATTATATAGCTGCACACAGGCTGTGATGGTAAAGCACTGCGGTGAGACGGATGATATAACTGCACACAGGCTGTGATGGTAAAGCACTGCGGTGAGATGGATGGTATAACTGCACACAGGCTGCAATGGTAAAGCACTGCGGAGAGGATGCTCTGTTGCTCAGAAAAATACTCTGGAAATAACACACTGGAAGCAGGGGAACCTGAAACGAGACTCCACTAGTTACACTAGCAGCGACAATGGTTGTTCAGGCAACTACCTGGAGCACAGGAGCCGGATATATACCCCTGGAAGCCTGCTGATAGGTCCACAGCATCAGCTGACCAGCCAGACCACACAGGAGTGGAAGTACTGTCATAGGGAAAGTGTCATGGCGGCGCCCATGATGGAAACTGTGATCCCCGCTCACCGGACCTCCTGACACAGTAGCAACAGGGTGAATGCTCAGCTCCTCCCACATCACCGCACTAGCCGCCCGACTGCCTGGGAAGTCAGAGGAAGCCGGTGGGACGGTAAGGGACGGCCGATCCCCGGCTGAACTCTGACACACATTAGTGATCATTTGGAACTCGTGTGCAATGCTATGCATGGTATGCATTTTGCTTGTGCAGGGTTGTCCAATCACTTTTTTCTACATAGTGTACATTTTTTTTTATACATGGTTGCTAATCAACCTTTCTGAGGAGAGAGCTTCAGCAAGAGGAACCTCAGAGTATATTAAAGAGAACTTTATCTTTAAAAACATCATAAAAACTAGGGATTCCGAAGCAAATTTATGAGGGAGGAGGGGAGAGCATGGGTGTCCTATGTTTGGCCAACAAAAACAATTTAGTGGTTCAGAATAGTTTTCAAAATTTTAGGGGTATGCAGGAGATATTGTCTGTGGCCATAAACATTTCCGGACATTATTGGCATTCGGCAACCGCATGTCAAAGATTGCAGCAGCTGTGGCAGTTCAACTTCCAACATCAGGAAACAAATGTTTTTATTATTCAAGATTCCTGAGAGAGTTGGAGTATGTATGTAGTTGAAGGCAGGAAAAGGAACATTTTATTAGTAGTAAATGTAATTACATTTTTTGATTCCGAAGCAAATTTATGAGGGAGGAGGGGAGTGGAGGATGGGAGGCATTTATTAAAAATATTTAAATCATTCACATCAGTCCTTGCCCCAGAATAATCCTTGAGCACTATGCCTGCTGCTGCTGGGAGTGGATTTTCATCCCAGAAGAGGACCAGGAAGACTACTAGTAGTACTTTTAATACAATTGACAGTTAAACAATCCTTTGCAAGGGGAAGCAAGTATGACAGCAGTGACCCAGTTGCACAGTGGATCACTGACACCATAACATCTATGCTGGTATTAGATGTGCGTCCAATATCCACCAATAATGCAGTGGGTTTTAGACAGTTAATTGAGGGCAATGCCCCCGTCTGGGTTAACCCACTGAAGCTCCAGACTAAAAATTATTACAAGTAACGAAGAAATCTAAGTGTGTTAAATAGTCTGGACGATTTGTACAAACTTGATACTTTACTATATTATTATTATTATTATTACATTTTATTTATAGGGCGCCAGGAGTGGTCCGCAGCGCCGTACATACAGTAAAGGGTACACAGAACATTACATTACAATACAGTAACCAACTTAAAAACAGAGCACAAGTAACAATTAGCAACACAATTCTCCATACACAATACAGCTGGGAAGGTGAGGGCTGTCATAGAAGTGCTAGAGAAGAAGGCTGTGAGACAGTGGGGAGGAGGACCCTGCTCCTAGGAGCTTACAATCTAGGGGAAAGGGGAGACAGACAGATGACGTGAGGCATGAGTATGTAGAGGGGGACCTGAGTGCAGGAAGTAAGCAAGGTAGAGATGGCTGAGGCGGGAGGGACAGAGACCTGGTAACATGGTTATGTGGTGGAAGGGTATGCTTTGGTAAACAGGTGGGTTTTCAGTGCACGGTTGAAGCTCTGCAGGGTCGGGGAGAGCCTGATCAAGCGAGGGAGCTCATTCCAGTGAAGGGGGGCTGCACGAGCAAAATCTTGGATACGTGCATGAGATGAAGTAACCAGGGTGGAGGAGAGGTAACAGTCATTGGCAGACCGAAGTGAGCGGGAGGGAGTATGTAAGGAAATGAGGTTTGAGATGTAGGGAGCAGTAGAGTTAGAGAGGGCCTTGTATGTGAAGGTGAGGAGTTTGAAGAGGATTCTTTTAGGGGAATGGGAGCCAGTGAAGGTTTTGGCAGAGGGGAGCAGCATAAGTGGAATGGCTGGAGAGGAATATAAGTCTAGCTGCCGCATTGAGAACAGACTGGAGGGGAGCAAGATGGCAACGTGGAAGGCCAGTAAGGAGAAGGTTGCAGTAGTCAAGCCGAGAAATGATTAGTGAATGAATAATCAGTTTGGTAGCATTCTTGGAGAGGAAAGGCCTAATACGAGCAATGTTGCATAGCTGGAGCCAACAAGATTGAGCCAGAGATTGAATGTGGGGTGTGAAGGAGAGGGTGGAGTCAAGGGTGACACCCAAGCAGCGAAGTTGGGGGACAGGGGAGATGATTGTGTTGTCAACAGTGATAGCGAGATTGGTTGGAGTGGAGACTCTATTAGGGGGAAAGATGATGAGCTCAGTTTTGTCCATGTTGAGCTTCAGAGAGCGCTTGGACATCCAGGAAGAGATGGCGGAGAGGCAACTGGTTACCTGAGAGAGGACAGAAGGGGAGAGTTCAGGAGAGGAGAGGTATAGTTGTGTGTCATCGGCATAGAGGTGGTATTGGAGGCCAAAGGAGCTGATGAGTTCTCCTAGTTTAGAAGTGTACAGGGAGTGTACTATACCAAGGAATGAATAATAAGTGAGTGAAATAAGACGACATAATTAAGTTGATACACACAGCAGGATAAATGAATCCTTTTATTCACTTTTCTATCTTTATAGCACCCTGCATTCTAATCTATATATCTTCTATATGGAATTAAAATTTTTCGCTGACTTTAAACCCAATGGTCGCGAGTGGATCATCTTGGGTAATGATTTTTATACAATATACCTAATAAAAGTTACATTTTATTATTTGTATATAACAAATTGTTTTGTAATATATTTGAGATTAATCAAAGTCCATTCTAAAAAGACAACACTTTCCTTTTGCCCTCTTTTTGTGTACTATTACCTGTTGTCGTATACTGGTAGCACCCCCACTAAAAATATCTTTTGTGAATGACAATAAATACGGGGCCCTTACTTATAAAAGTTCTAAGTAATATTTTCATATAAATACAATATATGGTGTGCAGATATACAGCCATGGCCAAAAGTTTTGAGAATGACAAGTATTGGTTTTCGCAAAGTTTGCTGCTTCAATGTTTTTTTACCTTTTGACAGATATTACTATGATATACTGAAGTAATATTACAAGCATTGCATAAGTGTCAAAGGTTTTTATTGACAATTACATTAAGCTTATGCAAAGAGTAAATATTTGTAGTGTTGACCCTTCTTTTTCAAGGCCTCTGCAATTGCACTAGCATGCTGTCAATCAACTTCTGGCCCACATACTGACTGATGGCTACCCATTTTTGCCTAATCAATTATTGGCGTTTGTCACGATCAGGGTTTCGTGGCGTGGAGGTTGTGGTCCTTGCTGGTGGGGGCGCTGTGGCACGTGGAGACTGACATTGTGTTTTTTGCGGGGGTCTGCCAGCGCTGGGCCGTCTTGGCAAGGGTAAGTCTAGCACTGTCTCAGCATCACAGGTACATGGGAGTGGCCATCTTGCCTCAGGTCATGTGACATAGTGGGCCTATCCTGATGTGTCAGGTGATCTCTCCAGCCTCTCACGCACTGCTGCTGGGTACTTAAGGGGGTTTAGAGCTCCCTATAGTTGCCAGTGCAGCGTTTGTTTCAGCATCAGCTATGAGAGAGTTCCTACGCTCCTGACCTTAGTCTTGTGCTCAGGTGCTTGCCCTACTCCTGGTTGGTCCCTGGCTCCCTGAAAACATGCACCATGCTACCCAGCCTTGCTTCCTGCTGTGGATCAAGTCCTGCTCCTTCTACTTACCCACTCCTCCTTGAACCTGAAGTCCAGTATTATTATTGTTCATGTCTACCAACAGTCACATTAAACAACCCACCTTTCAGTTGAAATCTTTTACTTAACTTCTGATGCCAGTTATTCACTGCACTACAGAGCCCAGCATTCCTATTGTCTAAGTATTGCCTTTTGCTCCATCATTGTGCTTTCATCATTTTGCTGCACTTTACCTGTTGTCTTTTCGTTCCTGTGTATATTGAAATCATCCTTGTTACAGTTGTCAACTGCACCGTTACAGTGTCATCTCTGCATCACGGGGCTCAACCCCGCTCCGAACTCTAGCCACACCACAGGGCTCAACCCTGCTACAATCTTTTTCACATCACGGGGCTCAACCCCGCTCCGAACCCCAGCCACAGCACAGGGCTCAACCCTGCTATGATATTCTCTGCATTACGGGACTCAACCCTGCTCTGTACTCTAGCCACACCATAGGGCTCAACCCTGCTACAATCTTCTCCGCATCATGGGGCTCAACTCCGCTCCGTACTCTAGCCACGTTGCAGGGCTCAACCCTGTTCCGGAATTCCATCGCATCACAGGGTTCAACTCTGCTTCAATCTTCTCTGCATTACGGGGCTCAACCCCGTTACGAACTCTAGCCATGCCACAGGGCTCAACCCTGTTCTGGAATCTTATCGCCTTACAGGGTTTAACCTTCACTATACCACAAGGCTCAAGTTTGCTTCATCTCTCACTGCACTATAGGGCTCGGCCCTGTCCCGGAACTATATTATTCTGCAGGGTTCGCTCTGCTCTGGATTTCCAATACTACAGGGTTCTACACTGTCCAAGGTCCTCAATGCCATCCTGAGGTGTTAGCCTCACACTGGACTCGGGGTTCCCTACCACATTAGTTATATTTTAAAGACTGCATATATATTTGGGGATTCTCTCCTATACTTATTGTTGCATAATGCATATATGAATCTCTGTGCTGTTTGAGACTTTATATGAGACCTTGCTGATTATAATTCTATTTTGTTTTTATCCTGTGCTACTGAGTTTCATGGAAAGGTCATTCCTAAAGACAACCCCAGTTTATTGTGCCCATTAGGCCTGCCTCCCTCCAGGAGTCTCAAGTGTCGGCAGCCGTGACAGTTTGCACAGACCTAAAAATGAATCCGGATCTGGAACAGGCTACTGGGGTACAGGTGCTTCAGGGTTTGATCGCCCATTTGGAAGTACAGGAAAATACCCAAGTTCAAGTTTTACAGTATCTACAGGATCTTTCCACACGTCTTGATAAACTTAAAATTCCTGTTACAAGTACATCAGGGGTTTCTGCTTCTCATTTACGCCTACCAACTCCCACCTCTTATGATGGTAATCCGAAAACATGTAGAGGATTTCTCAACCAATGTGAGATTCATTTTGAATTGTTACCTCAGCGTTTTACCACCCCTCGTGTCAAAGTGGCTTATATTGTGTCATTATTGTCTGGTGCTGCTCTTGAGTGGGCCTCTCCTTTATGGGAGAGAAATGATGCCTTAATGTCTAACTACCAAGCTTTTGTTTCTACTTTTAAAAGGATATTTGACGAACCTGGAAGATTGGTGGCTGCATCTGTGGACATTTTACGAGTAAAGCAGGGAACAGCTCCAGTTGGTCAGTATGTGGTTTGTTTTCAAACTATAGCTGCAGAACTTAAATGGAACAATGAGGTATTAAGAGCAGCATATTGGAATGGTCTCTCTGAGAGACTTAAAGATGAGTTGGTGACTCGGGATCTTCCTGAGAGTTTGGATGAGTTAATTTCATTGACTATTAAAATTGATCTGCGTATGCGAGAACGAGGGGTTCAGAGGAATTGCACTGAGTGTTCTAAAAATTCTCTTCCCCAGTATTCCTCTGTTCATGGTACATCTGATGAGCCTATGCAAGTTAATAAAGCAAAATTGTCTGAAGTGGAGAAGCAATGAATAAGGCGTTCTAATCTGTGCTTGTATTGTGCGTCCTCAGAACAATTTTTTGGCTAAATGTCCCATAAGGCCGGGAAAAGGTCATCCCTAGTTAATGGAGGGGAGGTCAAACTAGGGGTACTTTCTAAAGTTTCCCCAAAAAAAGATTGTTTCATTTCTGTGAGCATTCCTGATTTCTGGAGCAGCTGGCAATTTCATTTCATTGTCTTTGGTTCAAAAGTTGAAAGTTCCTGTTGTCAAATTAACCCGTTCTTTTTCCCTTTCTGCAGTAAATGGGACTAGAATTTCTAATGGATATGTTACACATCAAACAAAGTCTGTGAAGTTGAGGGTAGGAGCTTTGCATGAAGAAAGTTTAGAGTTTTTGGTATTACCTATTTCTATTTATTATATAGTTCTTGGTTTACCATGGTTAACTCTTCATAACCCTCATATTGATTGGACTTGTTCTCAGATTCTTTCTTGGAGTCCCAAATGCAAATTAAATTGTTTGATTCCTGTGGTACGATTGGCTGAAGTGAAAGTAGATGTTCCACCTTCTCTCCCACAGCCTTATCATGAATTTGCTGATGTCTTTTCTGAGCAGGTGGCAGACGAACTTCCACCGCATCGTCCCTGGGATTGTCCTATTGCACTTATCCCTGGCAAAATGACATCCAAAGGTCGAGTATACCCTCTCTCTGTTCCTGAGACTCAAGCCATGTCGGAGTGTGTTCGAGATAACCTACGAAAGGGGTTTAACAGGCCTTCTTCATCTCCCGCTGGAGTGGGCTTCTTTTTTGTAAAGAAAAAAGATGGTGGTCTTCGTCCATGTATCGACTTTAGAAGTCTAAATGAGATTATGGTAAAAAATAAACATCCTTTACCTCTCATTACGGAACTGTTTGATAGAGTTAAGGGTTCTCAACTATTTACTAAACTTGATCTAAAAGGAGCTTATAACTTGATCAGAGTTAAAAAGGGTGATGAGTGGAAAACCGTGTTTAATACGTGAGATGGCCATTATGAGAACCTCGTCGTGCCTTTTGGTTTATGTAATGCTCCTGCGGTGTTCCAGGAGTTTGTGAATGAAATTTTCTGAGATATACTTTACCAGTTTGTAATTACTCCATCGGGGACCAGGAACTGTTAGCTATTAAGTTAGCTTTGGAAGAGTGGAGATATTTATTAGAAGATGCAAAACATCCTGTTACTATTTTTGCAGACCATAAAAACTTGTTGTATTTGAAGACTGCTCATTGGCTGAACCCATGACAAGCTCGTTGGGCACTCTTCTTTTCTCGTTTTGATTTTGTCCTCAGGTATCGTCCAGGTTCTTTGAATAGAAAAGCAGATGCTCTCTCACGCTAAATGTTGGAAGAGAAAGAACAAAATGAGGATCAAAGGTACCCTATAATAAACCCTCTGGCCTTTTCTTCAATTTCCATCTCCCTTGATCTTCCTCCTGGAAAGATATTTGTGGCACCTGAGTTAAGAGGTAAATTTCTTTCCTGGGCTCATAATTCTCGTTTCTCTGGACATCCAGGGGTTCGTAAAATGTACTCTTTTTTGCAACGTTCCTATTGGTGGTCTTCCATGAAAAAAGATGTCCAAGAGTTTATACATTCTTATTCTAAGTGTGTACAACATAAGTCCTCCCGGCAGTCTCCAGTTGGTCCTCTCCATCCACTACCCATTCCCACCCAGCCATGGACCCATTTTATTACAGATCTTCCTGAGTCTAGGGGTGTACAGTTATTTGGGTAGTGGTGGATCTTTTACCAAGATGGCTCATTTTTGTCCTTTGGCTCGAATTCCATCAGTCCCCAAATTAGCACAAATATTTATCAAAGAGATATTTCATCTTCATGGACTTCCTTCTGAGATAGTGTCTGATTGGGGTGTCCAGTTTGTTGCTCGGTTTTGGAGGGCTTTATGTTCATCATTGCAAATGAAATTACAGTTTTCTTCTGTATATCATCCTCAGTCAAATGGACAAACTGAAAGAGTGAACCAGGAGTTGGGGACCTTCTTAAGAATGTACATTTCCTCCTCCCAAGATGATTGGATGGATTTTTTGCCTTGGGCGGAGTGTGCTCATAACTTTCATTATTCGTCTGCTACAGGTGTAAGTCCTTTATTTGCCAAGGCTGGTCGACATCCTTGAGTTCCTGAGCTTCAGTCAATTCCTACTGAGTATGTCCCAGCAGCTAAATATACCCACCAATATTTTTCTGGAATTTGGAGACAGGTACATAAGTGTCTTAGGAAAGCCTCTCATAATTATAAACCTTTGCTGTTAGAAAACGTTCGGCTGTTCCTAAATATTCTATACTGAGGATCGTGTCTGGTTGTCTACTAGAAATCTGCGACTTAAGGTACCTACCATGAAGTTTGCTCCCCAGTATATTGGTCCTTTTCCTATTATAAAAATTATCAACCCAGTGGCATGTAAGTTACAGTTACCTCCAACCATGCGTGTACCTAACTCCTTTCATGTCCCTTTGCTTAGACCATTGATTCTTAATCGATTTCATGACAGCTTACCTAAGGTACCTCCTATAACAACTGCTCGAGGTGTGGAATTTGAGATCGATAAGATTTTGGATTCATGTAAGCATCAAAATCAATTGCAATATCTTGTAGACTGGAAGGGTTATGGCCCGGAGGAGAGATCTTGGATTAAAGAGTCTGATGTCCATGCTCCTAAACTGATACGTAATTTTCATGCTAAATTTCCTTTAAAACCTGGTGGGTGTTCAGAGACCACCCAAAAGGGGGGAAGGGGTACTGTCAGGACTGCGACTATTTCAGTACATAAAGATAGACAACGTTTGCCAAAGTTCCTTTGTGGTCGTTGGAGGAGCTATCCTGCTTGCTGGCATGCTTCTCATTCAGGGGATAGAGTGTTAAAGTGATCATCTGTCTCCCAGGTGTTGTCAGGTTGGGGATTCCTAGATTGCTCATTATTTCAAACCTGATTCCATTCGGGTCACATGTTCTGAAACTTCCTATGGATCACAGACCTCTAGTATAAAGTCTGTTACTAACTGTGTCTCAGTGTCTGTACAATGTTGTTTTCAGGTCTTTTCTTGGACTCCTGCCAGATCCCCGCTGTGCCTGTGGATTGCTGTGCACTTTGTTGTATTCCAGATGAACTTCTGATGTCAGTCACCCGCTGCACTACAGGGCCCAGCATTCCTATTGCCTAAGTATTGTTGATTGCTCCATCACTGCACTTTCACCATTTTGCTGCGCTATTTACTTTGCCTGTTGTTTTTCCGTTCCTGTGGATATTGAATTCATCCTTGTTACAGTTGTCAACTGCACCATTACAGTGTCATCTCTGCATCATGGGGCTCAACCCCGCTGCAAACCCTAGCCACACTTCAGGGCCCAACCCTGCTACAATCTTCTCCACATCCCGGGGCTCAACCCCGCTACAATCTTCTCTGCGTCACAGGGCTCAACCCCGCTACAATCTTCTCCGCGTCAAGGGGCTCAACCCCGCTACAATCCTCTCTGCATCATGGGGCTCAACTCCACTCTGAACTCTAGCCACGCCGCGGGGCTCAACCCTGTCCTGGAATCTCATCGTCTTACAGGGCTTAACCTTGTTCCGACTTCACTACTCCACAAGGTTCAAGTTTACTTCATCTTTCACTGCACCACAGGACTTGGTCCTGTCCCGGAACAATATTATTCTGCGGGGCCTGCTCTGTTCCGAATTTTCATTACTACAGGGTTCTACCTTGGCAAAGGTCCTTAATTTCATCCTGAGGCGTTAGCCTCATTCTGGACTCGTGGTTCCCTACCAAATTAGTTCCTACATGCTAAAGACTGCTTATATAGATTTGGGGATTTTCTCCTATACATATTATTCAATATGTGAACCTCTGTGCTGTTTGAGACTTTATTTGAGACCTTGCTGTTTATAATTCATATGTGAATAAATTCTATTTTACTTTTATCCTGTGCTACTGAGTTTCATGGAAAGGTCATTCCTAAGACCACCCCAGTTTATTGTGCCTAGTAGGCCTGCCTCCCTCTAGGAGTCGCAAGTGTCGGCAGCCGTGACAGTTGTTCTCAGCACTTCACCTTAGTAGCATTTATTAATTAGATATTACTACCATTCATTGCTGCTTTTAGATGTTCTGAGCACTTCACCATAGCTGCATGTATTCTATGGACATTACTACCTGCATTTTACTACTTCCGGGTGTTCTCAGCTCTTCACCATTGTAGTATTTATTAATTAGACATTATTATCATTCGTTGCTGCTTTTTTTTGCTGCACTTCACCATAGCTGCACTTATTCCCTGGACAGTACAACCTTTACATTACTGCAATTAGGTGTTCTCAGCACTTCACCATAGCTGTATTTATTAAGAAGATAATTACTACCATTCATTGCTGGTTTTTGGTGTCCTCAGCACTTCACCATAGCTGCATTTGTTCTATGGACATTACTATAGGTGCCACTCGGGATCTGAGGCCAAAAGTGCTAGTTATGATCTTCACTTAAACCCTAACTCATTTGGTGAAGTCTTCAAATCAGATAGGGCGTATTAGTCGGCATAGAGGGGACAGCTCTCATCTCATCTTCTCCCTCCTAGGTCACTGCATTGTTCCCAGTGAGATTTTCCAGGACCATCTGTTTCCCATATGGCCTGAAGGTGAAAGGGTGCGATGCAAAGTAAGAAACAGATGTACACCTGCACGGCAGCAGGCACTGCAGCGCACACCTCTTACATTTTGGCAGTAGTTGGCAGGATCGCCAGTGACGGACAAGATAGATAAGAAGACCGAAGAGTCCAAAGCAAAACTGCCAATAGGGTCTACCCTAAATCATCTAGAAAAATTTGATGGCAAGAATGTGTCATTGCCTGATTGGATAGAACTGGAATCTACTATCGACTTGTATGATATTCCAGAATCTGTACAAGTTGGTTTGGGGCTGAAGGTGCTTACCGGAGAGGCCAGGAAGACAGTTCAGATGCGCCCTGCTAGACAGAAAGGAAATCTCAAGGACCTATTTAAGATCCTACAAAGGGATCTATGGGGATAAATCTACTTCCACAACCCTCCGGAAATGCCTCTATGGCCTGGTTCAAAGAGAGTATGAGACTCTCTCTCAATTTGCTAACACCCTGCAAGAATGCTTGTGGGAGATCCAGGGCCATGACGATGAGGAGGAATTCTTCACAGGCGACTCTGATGTGGCTTTGAGAGATCTGCTGATTTCCGGCCTGAGGAATAGGCCCTTGCGACATTATCTTCAAGATAAAGTTGAGGGTGACCCCACACTTTCTTTTGTTGGTGCTGGAGAAAGCATTAGTAAAGGATGAGAGTGTGGAGTTCAGTGCACACACTGTGGCTTTGCAACAGGTCCATCTCCCAGTTATATTGAGGGAAGAGGTTAACCCTTTAGACAGTTGTGTCAAGGAGCGGACCAATGCTCTTCTACTAGTCCAAGAGGAAGTGTCCCATTTAAGACAGCGGGTGGAACGCTCAGAAAGCCATAATGCAGAGCGGGAGAGGAAAACTAGAGATGCTGAAGACAGGGAGAGGGAGAATGCCAGTCGAAGGTGTTGAGTTCCGGAGATTCCCAGGCATCAGGAGGTGTTGGGGACTCGTTCCAGGGGCTCTAGGAAACTGGTGTGTTGAGAATGTGAGGAACCAGGACATTTTGCACGAGATTGCCCTGAGGTGTGACGTAGCAGGGCCGGACACAGGAGGTCTTTAAACTAGTGTCCCTCGCGGTGACGGGATGAGCTGCGAAGGGAGAAGAACGAGTAGACATAATCAACTCGTCTGATTTGATTGGTGAGTGCCCCACTGTAGTAGCAAAGCTGGCTGGAAAGAGTCAATGTTGTCTCCTGGATACAGGAACCCTGGTGTCAACAATATCTGAAAAATGTTTTCTGGAGAACTATGCCCACCTCAAGACAAATAAGCTCGGGGAATGGATAACTCTTGTAGCAGCAAACAACCTTCCAATTCCAGTTGTGGGAGTAGTGTGGATCGAAGTTGAGCTGTATGATCAGCCTCTGGGGAAGAAAGAGTGCAAGCATGGACCGGTGATCTTGGGAATGAACATCTTGCGATGTTTAGAGTAAGCCTTGATGCAGGAAAGGGGACTGCAGGTTGTCAAATCCCCACACCTAGGATTATCAAAACCAGACATAAATCAAAAAGTGAAGGTTCCAGTATGTCATGTATTTGCAAATTGGGGGATTCATCAATCAAAATCCAAGCTAGATCCGTCCTTGCACACCTAGAGACTATTCCTGAGGGAGATGTTGAGTCACAAGAGATAGTCTTACATCCCGATACTCAAGAACCATGGACTTTGGCTGTGCGGTTTGAGCCGAAAGAAGAGCCTACTGATGCATGGAATGGTAGAGTTATCCTGGAGCAGATGGATGTGCCCCTAGAACAGCTTAGTCCAGTAGACGTCTCGAGGCTTGAGCAGATGTTGTGGGCAAGGCAGAAGTCATTCTCATGTAGTGAGGAATATTTTGGCTTCACCAATGCATTGGAACATGAGATTAACACAGGGGACAGCCTGCCGATTTGGGAGAGGTATCGTCAGAATACACCCTGGCTGTACCAGGAGGTTGACCATGATCCGGCAAATGTTGGCTAATAAGATCATAAAGGAAAGCAAGTCCATGGGCAGCACCTATTGTCCTAGTGAAGAAAAAGGATGGGACAATAAGATTCTACCGGAAACTTAACAACTGTATGGTGTGAGATGCTTATCCTTTACCACGCATTGGGAAAGTCCCGCTGCTTTTCAACATTGGATCTCGCCAGTGGTTACTGGCAAGTGCCTGTAGCTGAAAGGGATCAAGAAAAAACTGCCTTCATTACTCCCATGGGTCTTTTCGATTTTTGCCGGATGCCCTTTGTCCTGTGCAGACAATTAAAACAAAGAGACCCCTGGAACTGTTGATGTTGGACTATGTGTTGATAGATGAGTCAGTGAGAGGATATCA
Organism: Taudactylus pleione; assembly: GCA_031769625.1. NCBI lineage: Eukaryota > Metazoa > Chordata > Amphibia > Anura > Myobatrachidae > Taudactylus > Taudactylus pleione. The sequence goes on from JAUIMM010000084.1 coordinate 303,153, forward strand.
GTATGCCTTGACAGATCACTTCACCAAGTTCACTGTAGTTGTCCCTACCATAGACCAGGTGGCTGAGGCAGCATCTAAAGCAATCATGGAACATTTTGTTAGGAGATAGGGTTGCCCAGAACGTATTCACTCAAACCAGGGAGCTCACTGGACCCACGGAAGGGACCTACTAGTGGGACATTTATATTGAATATCTGCGGTGAATTATTCATACTGAAGTATTAATAGGACATATGGATATTGGAATCAAGTTCTGAGAAAAAAACAAGACTGTCATTGTTTTGTTTGGGAAAGAGTTTTTTTTACGTTTTTTCCTTTCCTTCTTTCAGTAGAGAAGCCTATACTATTAATTTTTTGGGGCTTAAAACCGTCAGTAAAAATGGAAGAAGTTTGATCTGTTGGAAAAGAGATTGCATTTCTTGTGATTTATGTGTGTCTTTGAATAAGAAGCAGAACTATATATCAACAGCGCTCCAATTTTGCACATTTATTGTGGTTCCACACTTTGTCCAACCCACACTGTATCCAACCTGCTCTGTATCCAATCCACACTGTATACTGCACTATATCCGACCTGCTTAGCTTGCCTCCTGGCCGCTCACTAAGCTGTGGGTGACCACCCACAGCTTTTGCGAGCGGCCAGGTGATGGTCATGATGGTCGCGACCATCGGGCTTGCGACGAGAGCCTTGTGGTAGGGTCTCGTCTGCTGCAAGCCCCAGTAGGCATCCTGCTCTAATAGAGCAGGAAGCTCACTACTGACATCACGAGTGATGTCAGTAGGGCCACCCACAAAAGGCAGGCGTTCATTCAGGAACGCCTCCATTTGTCCAGCCACCCCCCCTCCCCGCCTACAAAATGGGGCGAGCTGTCGATCAACATAGACAGCTGCCCCATTTGTAGCGAGCCCCGGAGCGAGTTAATATCTACGGGGCTTGCGCACGCGACGTGCGTGCAGTGTCCAATCGACCCGCTTGCGAGCGCATAGCGCTTGCGAACGGGTCTGAATGAGTGCCTATATCCCTCACTGTATCCAACCCACACTGTATACTGCACCATATCCGGCCTGCACTGTATCCAACCCACACTATATCCAACCCGCACTGTATCTGACCCACAGGTATGGAATGCAGTTATCATGGTTGGGGAAGATTTTGGGGAACTGCTCAACAAAAAGGCTGATTGAACGTGGCTTTACATGGGCACAGAGACCCCAATCATCAGTGACCCAGCACCCCCCAGGAGGGAAATACAGATTGGGCACTGAGAATAGGCATGTGTTGGGGGCATGCACACTTGTGTAGGGTGCATTCATGTCTGCTGTTCCTATTTACATATGGTGGGCTTTTTGTTTGCTGTTTGTTAACTACGACTACTTGTTTTGAGCAAGTATAGTCCACGTACAAGTTTTATAAGATGTCTGTGTTGTATTGTTTTCTATTGAACGTACTTGCGAGTTAGTTTGATTGGTTATTGCTAATACATTACTAATTTGCAAAACATTTGTAAACAGAAATAACTACCGTGTATTTGTGCCGCTGTTCTGTTGGTTGCTTAGTTTAGCCAGCCAGCCAGCCAGCCAGCCTTTGGCCTATGTTGGTGAACAATATTGTGAGCAGTGAGGTGGTCAAAATTGACTGGAAATAACTGGAAATGACTGTTATTGAGGTTAATAATACTGTAGGAACAAAAAAAGGCCCAAATTATGTGATTTTAGCTTTTTTTTATCAATTTTTGAAGAAAATACAGATCCAAAATACGCAAGGGCAGTTTTGTAAAACCAAAAACACTGGGGTCGGTGCACATCTCTATTAAAGACCTATTATGACTTTTTTTGATTGTGTCATATTTGATTAGAAGCTATTCTATACATATTCATTTAATGGTGCTTTTGCAGAAACAACATTCACCTGACATCATACAGATAGACAGCTGGCTACTTCCACTTTGTCCCACCAAATAACAGCCTGGCGCTAATAAACTACAATTGAATAATAGACCACAGCTGCAAACACCTATGGGTCTGTGTAAACCCAATAAAAGATCACTTGCTGATGATCCCAAACAAACTGACATATATGGTCAACACATGACCACCTCCACTACATGCTCTTTGATAAAGCTTCATGTAGTGGAAGCGAAACTAGTTAGAGGATTTTCATCAAGTGACAGTCGTTTTGCTGACTTTGGATACCCGTTTATTTCCACGGAGAGCCATAAGCGCTACACATTGCGGTGACGGTGCCCGCTGGCTGGATTCAAGATGGTGAGAGATAACCAGGCGGTCATGTGTTGACCATATTACAGCCTCAGGATTTCCCCGTCAGAGGATAACCTTGTCCATTGGCCAGGTGGTAGGAGATACCAATAACCGCTACACCTCTTCAGGATATACAGGTGGATTATATGTGCGCTTCGAATTAGCATGGAGTCCATGTTTCCTAAATAACATTGTATTGTTTACACCTTTGGAAAACATTCCAGCGCTAACCCTTGTCAAAACCCAGAGGTAAAATCAAAGGGGTTATTAGGACTCTCATATGTGGACTTTGATCGGGTGAGAACTGTCAGATTAAGATTGGTCACAGTTTACATGCAATATACAATTTTTTTTATATTTTTAGGTTTTCTTTAGTAAACCTGTCAGTTATGCAGGTTTCTATTAGGAATCAAGAGGTTCCATGGTAATATATGATAGTCTGTACAGACTTTTACAATATTAAGGTGATTGTTATATGTCATTTGTATACCATTACTGATATGCTTATTGTGTATTTATTAAATTCATGGTAGATTTATTTGGTGTCTTGCATTCATTTCTGCCACGTTAAGTATTTGTTTGTAATTACAAATCCAATTAGCGCAACTCCATCAGTGTATTATCTTTACTTTCACTTTCTGGGTTTTTTGAGTGAAAAAAATTAGTTAAGTTAAGATAAGTTGTCTTGTTGCTTTTTCTGTATTTGTCTATTTGAGGTGTGTTTTCCATATGGTCTGTTTTTGTTTTTTTAAAGTCTTGAGTGCAGTGTGATTGGTTTTGTTTTATTTCTCTTGTTTTAGATTTTCAATTGTGTGTTTCTATAAAAGATCAGTCCTGACTAGTGAGAGACATCATAATCCTTCATAGTCCAATTGGATGATATTCCTGTTATTCTAATTGTTGCCTGTCAAAATCGATTAATATACCTGCTGTTTCAGCAAACACGCCTGTCTAAGGCTAGTCAATTTTTACAGTGGGTTTGCTGGCAGTTTTATGGTGGTTTTCAAAACATCTGTATGATAACTCTGGGGTTTCTATTCTATTCTTTCTATTAATTGTGCTTTTATATTCAATTATGTTCTATTGTATGCTAAAGTGTGCTCTGACTGCAGTTTTGACCTTAGTAGATCTGCGGATGGCAAAACTGCCACTAATACCCCTTTCAGACATACTGAGATTCCCGGGATTTTGGTCTGCCTCGGCCAAAATTCCCGGGTCTCATGTCTGTGTGAAAGGTACCTACCCGGGAACACGTTCCCGGGTAGCCGCCCCTGCAATCGACCAGGATATTTCCCGGGACTTAAGTCCTGGGAAGACTACCCTGCTCTAGTGTGAATGGTGCAACCCGGGGATTTTACTCCCGGGCTGCACCAGGCAGTTTCTGATTGGCCCTGGCTCTGACTGAGCCACCGGGGAGGCGGCACCAGCGGCAGTAACAGCGCCCGCACCCCTTCCCATACTCAGCGCCGGCAGCACTGAGAGTAGCGCCCCCCTGTCCCTGTAATTACCGGCGGTAGCAGCGCCGCCGGTAACAGTGCCCCCGCACCACCCCCCTTCCCATACTCAGCGCCGGTAGCACTGAGATCAGCGGCTCCTCTGTCTTCAGCCCCAGCGGGGGAACTTTCCTGCTGTCACCAGGCAGAAGTGGAGGGAGAGATTACAGCCTCCCCGTATGCTGCACGGAGCTGCGCTGGGAAACTACAGGTACAGTGTCCCTCTGTCACTTTCCCCACCTGTCCCTGTCCCCACCTGTCCCTCTGTCACTTTCCCCACCTGCCCCTGTCCCCACCTGTCCCTCTGTCACTTTCCCCACCTGTCCCTGTCCCCACCTGTCCCTCTGTCACTTTCCCCACCTGTCAATCTGCGCCTTACCGTCCACTTTAATAAAACTGTCTAAAACTCTCAAAAACCCTGCTCTTGTCTGAAAGGGGTCTACCCGGGAATTTCCCGGGTAGACAGTGTAGTGTGAAAGGGGGGTCTAGACCAAATACCCGGGATTTTTCACAGGAGAAATTCCCGGGTCTGAGCAGGAAATTTCCCGGGTTCTATGTCTGAAAGGGGTATTAGTAAATTTTGCCCTTGATCTCATTTCATTATCTTCTGGATTGGCCATATCAACAAAATAAATATGAATGTGTTCCCAAGGTTATTGTATCTTTTTTCAAACACCTCCAGTCTACATAACCCCTTATGTTTTCAAATCCATAAAACACCACATTTCACTTCTCAAATGGGCAGGCAACCTTCAGCGAGTCACATTTCAAGTTTTATAGAGGTCCTCTTTCATTTAGTATCCCTGATTTCAACGTAAAACTGATGAACTTTGCTGATACCAGGAAGTGATGGTCCAAGAAATCAATGAAATGAGGGATGATATGGATATGATACAAGATAATGTAGAGGATTTTGTAAATCACTCCCGGCACAATAAATTACGGATTAGAAATGTGCTTGAAACAGTCCTGGCTCAAGTTTTCACTGCTTCCTGAGACTCCATGAGTTTCTTCCCTAATCAAGATAATTGTAAAATTCGCCCTAAACCACTTCCTGAGCAGCCTCCCTGAGACATAGTGCTCTGGTTCCACTTTTATTGTACTAATTCACTTTATCTGACTGCATGTAAGAATATACAAGCTTTTCCTTAGAAGTTCATTAATCTCCTAGTCTTCCAAGATTTATCTTTTGATTTTCAACCTTTTTCAACTTGAGGCACACTACGCAAGATTTTAAAATTGCCAAGGCACACCATCCAGTGATGTGGTGTGTGCGACCTATTAAAAAACATACATATTGGTTCCCACTTAAAAAAAAAAAAAATCACACACTTTGGCCTCCACAGGAATAAAACACTACATTGGCCCCAGAGGAAAAAAAACAACACATACATTGGGCCCCACAGGAATAAAATGCACATACATTGGCCCACACAAGAATAAAATGCACATACATTGGCCCCACAAGCAAAAAAACCCACATTGCTCCCCACAGGAAAACCAATCACATTGGCTGGCCACACAGAAAACTATAAACCACATTGCTCACCACAAACAAACAAAAACATTGGATGGCCCCCACAGAAAAATATAAACCATCTTGCCCCCCACAAATATATAAAACCATTGGCTGCCTCACAGAAAAAGATCAACCACATTGTTCCCCACCAAAAACAAAAAAAACTATACACTGGCTCCCACATACCTACCTGTCCCTCACAGAGTGCCAGGAGCATGCGGGCATGCAGGCGGGCAGGAAAAAGAGTGGGCTGGATGGCTTGTGAAGCGGGCGGGCAACACGGCATGCATGACCTGTGATGTCACGCCACCGCGTCTAGGCAGGTCATGGCCCGGGCGCGCATGAGCCTCCCAGAGGAGCTCAGTGGCAGCGTTGCCCGGTCCGCAGTTCTATAATGTGACCGGTGGCTCTGACTGCTGCTTCTGACCTTGCAGCGGTTGAAAACCGCTGTCTTAGAACCTTTAAGAAACACCATGCTATGATCTCATCACAATCGGAAGGTGAAATATTACTGGAGTTTGCCCTTTCATCTGGCTTTGGCATTGGAAAGCAAAACATTTGCCGTAAAACTCTAGACCACAGTATGCAAATCATCAAATTCTTAGGATTCCTGTCTGGCTTTGGCACTTGATGGCAAAACATATATTGTGAAGATTCCAGACCACATTATGGAAATCATCAAATGCTTGGGATTCCTGTCTAATGAGCCTCTTCGTTCTACACCCTCATCACCGGAAAATAAAAGAGGACCTCCATCTTAAAAGGATTGTGGGACCTTCAGAACTATAACACCCACATTGTATTTTGATTATATTTTATATTACATTTTGGTGTTTTCCTTCCCTTCCCTGTATTTTGTTTCAGGTTCTATGCAGGATACACAAGTCTTCCTCCAAATGGTCTGGACTGCATTTTTTTAAATGTTTTTTGCTATGACTGATGTTATACAGGTCATGTAGCCTAGTTAATAGTGTGCCCAAAGGTTATTGCTTATCCTAATGGTTTGTAAATTGATTATACTGACATGTGGCCTTAAGGCAAAGTTTTTGAGTCCTCCCTCTTTCTGATTTCTCAGTTATTTTTGTGCTGTAGATCCAACCCTTCACAAGAATTGTCCTGAATTTAATCCAGTATCGGAGATTCTGGTCTTTACATTTTAATGGCCTAAATTCCCCTACAAATTGCCTTTTGAGAGATTGAATAATTAAAGGCTAACAGCTAGTCATCCATGAAACTCATAAGAGTGGTACGCAAGCTTAAAATATCATAAACCTTCCCACAATTATTCTATTTGACCTCTGCTTAAAAAAACAAACCCCAAATGGGGACAGCCATTTTAATACATAATAAGGTGCACTCAAAGTACTGGATTCTTTTTATTACCCACATGCCCAAATGTTGAGCAGGGTTCCTTCGATGTTCTCTTTCATATCAGGGTCATTCCATGTGACTCACGTTACATTTCATGTTAATTATAAATACACCACTCACAAAAATGAAGCTGAAATTCAGCAAAATATGACAATATATGGGATAGGTAGTCATAATTAATGCTTAGAAGCAGAAAACAAAATGTACACTCTTAGTTAAATTTCAAAGTTCATATGCAAGACTCGTGTTACAACAGAACGGACATACAGTAGGAACTGAGGAGACTTACATATTTAAACCGGCTGTAATTATTTTTACAATATGATTGTTATACAATACACTTATAAGACCCTAAACTTATGATTGACACAAAACAAAAATGTTGAATGTTAACTAAACTACACTAAAGATACATTTTGATGTGTGACTCACATTACATTTCTGTCACCAGTCAAGGGCTCTGATACAAATTACTTAAACATGTAGAATCCACGTAGGCCTGATTATCTTCCTGATTAACGGTGAAGATGTATAAAAATTTTTATCTGGTGATGATGTCCATTTCCAGTTGCTGCCAGCTTGCTGCATTGTGCTCAACAAATATTCACCATCTTTGATCTCATCTGGGTAACTCCATCATATTCAACATAGAACCAGTCACCAACATTAACTACATCATCTGAAGTTACTGTGATAGTTAATTTATTTCTGCTGATGAACTTAATGTAAGTTGAAATGCCCATGGAATCAATTGCTGCTCGATTTTTGACACTTGGAAGGCTCTGATTCCAAAGAAAAAGTCCTATGCCCACTTCTCACCATCACATAATCACCATTCCCAAGTTAATTAGTTCCTGATTAAAGGTGCAGGTCTTGCGGGACAAGAAAATCTCACCGTGCCATGGTAAGATCATGCATTGGTTTTGGCTGTGCTTGATGCATTTGAATCCACATCAGCTCCTCCTCAGTGTAGACTAAACTTTTCTCAATTACAAAGACTGGAGTTGGTCTCTGCTACTAGTAAGAACATAGAGAAGTTTTCTTTTCAAAATCAGCTGTCCAATATCCTACCTGATGTCGTCTCGGAAAGCAACACCAATGCATAGAAGAGCTAAAGCCCAGATTGCAGTGTTAACCTTCATCCCCATGTCCATGTTTTACACCAGAGGTTCCCAAACTCGGTCCTTAAGGCAGCCTAACGTCCAGGTTTCAGGGATATCCATGCTTGACCACAGTTGACTTAATTAGTGCCTCAGTCAATTTAACCACCTGTGCTCATCCATTGATATCTCTTATACCTGAACTGTTGGGATGCCTTGAGAACCTCTACTCTTCACCAAACTCCTTGCTCTAAAAGGCAAACTTAACAAAATGTTATCTGCTAAGATGGAAAACCTTGGATGCAGCTGAAGTTTTATGAATTTGAAGATAAGACGAATGCTCTTTAGAGGCCAAACATCACGCCAACCTCACCCGCAACACAATCTTTTCTATAGAGACTCCTGGTGAGCATCTGTCATGTGACCATAAAAAATAGGTTTTGAGATTTTCTACTTTTCCCTGCAGATGACCTGCACACACAGATCGATCATCATCTGTACACTTTCTGTAACTCGCCCTTTTTGCAGTGTCATAAACTCTAGAATATACTCCTGACAAATTCATGCTAATAAAACTCTTCAGCCACTGATCCATTTATTCAGCAATATATCACAATTGAAAGAGAGAGAGAGAGAGAGAGAGAGAGAGAGAGAGAGAGTGAGAGTGAGAGTGAGAGAGAGACCTGTTTACTGCAATATTGAAGGGCTCCAAGTTTGATACAGCTACCACCAACCCCTTTGCTTCACAAATATAGGGCAGTCTGGACATCTGTGGTATACAGTTTGGCTCGCTTGATAAGGTCATCCTGTGATAAGCCGCCTTGTATCACCCAACCTTGAAGAGGAAATCACGCTGTTTGGTGAGCTTTCCAATATCAAGATCAACTCAAGTAAAACTAGATGTCAATTTCTCAAATCCTTTTAATTTACAACTCTTGTCTACCATTACATTTAAGGCCGCAGTCTTAAGTACCTGGGATTACCTGACCGGAAACCATGACCAACTGTATTTAGCAAACTACCCACCATTTACTTAAAATACCATTGCTGACCTAGACAATGGAATTCACTATTCATCATATGGACAGGCCGAGGAAATAATTAAAATTAACATTCTGATGAAGCTGCTGTATGTATTTCAGATGCTCCTTGTTAAAAAAATCTCCCTCCAATGCCAATTCTCTAAATTAATTTGGATAGGACAGTGTCTGAGGGTAGGACTTCACACTCTGGGCCTGATTCAGACGCGGTCGCGCGTGCTGAGCGCTCGCAACCGGGTCGATGGTGGCCCACAGCTCATGATGGAGCCGGCTCAGTCGTGCGCATGCGTGAGACCTGGCTAACGACGGGCAAACCGTTGCGCCGGGTCTCGCACCAAAGGGGGCGAGCTGTCGATGTTGAGTGACAGCTCGCCCCCTTTGGTGGGTGGGCCGGGGGGGTGGCTGCCCAAACGAAGGCGTTCCCATGTTAACGCCTGCCGTTTGGGGGCGGCCCCACTGACAAACACGAGTGATGTCAGTGGAGAGATTCCGGCTCTGTTAGAGCCAAAATCTCTCTGGGGCTTGCGGCCACGAGACCCTACCACAACGGTCTCGTCGCAAGCCCGATGGTCTTGACTGTGTCACCCACAGCTATGCGAGCGGCCAGGAGGACGCACAACCCCCCCCCCCAAAAAAAAAACGCCCTAATTCAGAGCGAGCGCTCTTTCAGAGCATCCGGCTCTGAATCAGGGCCTCTGTACAAACCTGCCAATGCAGGAAGTCTTGGTATTCCTCATTTCAGTTTTAATTCACACTGGTCTCACTTTATGTATTATGGCACACTTTGTTTGATGCCAGACTCTGGCTCTCCATTAAATTCACTTTAATGAATTTGGGTTTTAGTCTCCACTGCACTCTGGGTCCCACCATGCAGCAGGAACCAGAATTCCGGCAAGTCCCTGCAGTAGTGTTTTCACTCAAAATCTGGGACAGGTATACCCACAAAGTATTAATCTTATTCCTGACACTCCAGGTCTGGTGCCAACCTGCCAACCTGGTACAACCTATTATTTCCACCTGGCTTTGACCATTCTCAGCCCTCCACATTGAATTACTGAGATTTAACCTCTCATAGAAATTAGTCCCTTTGAGGCTTACCCTCCTTCGAGAAAAATTTAAATTATAATACCTGATCCTTAGAATGGGATTCTTCAGATAGGTCATTTGTTTCATACTTTATATGAACATTGTGGTCACCCTTAATGCTCTGGAATCCTTCTGTTGGGTTATATGCCCCTCCAACATGATGCTATCCTGTATCTACTGCCACTTGCAGGCAGCATCTGAAATAGATCCCCAGGAGATGGCCTGGGAGAAAGATATGGGGAAACCCTCATTCCCATGGTATGGGGTCATATTAGATACATAATTGTCACCTTTTCCTATTATAAACGCATTTGTGAAAAATCCGCTAATGTGTTCCATTGTTATTACTTAGTCCCTTGTGGGATTCATATAGAAACGTCACCTTTATGTTGGTGCTACTGTGGACAAGAGACCACCCTGCTTCACAAGTTAAAATATAACTTATTGTATTCTCATAAAAGGAAGATCCTTCCGTGCTAAAATAAATCATCTAAATATTTAGAACATAAAAGAAAGTGAATAAAAGGTATACAAAACAAGGGATTAAAATGATATTCTACTGTGTATTTGTTATACCTCAATAATTTTTATAAACTGTGTGGAAAGTGTTACAATTTCCTGAACACATTACTGACTTAATATTTAAGGATTATAATCTGTTACATAACAAATATTTCTTGTGGAAGAAAATCGATTGCACTACTAATGATAGGAGCAGATAGATGACACAGCGGGGCGCTGCCAACGCGCATATCATTGGGAAAGCAGCAGATGCAGGAGGGTACTGCAACCAAGGGAGAAGAAACCATTCCAGGAAAGCTAAACAGCAGCTGAGGCAGCACAGATGAGCACTGAGTGCTACCAATGTGGACGGCAATGGCTGAAGGGCGGACAGTAAGATTGGGATTACTTTCACAGGTTGTTAAATACATTTTTGCAGTGGATAATTCCTACTTGAACAAAGCAATTGATACTGTGGGTAACCAGTATAGTTTACACTGAATTTATAATTCTATTTAAAAAATTGAGGAATAGTGATTTTAAATGTCTAATCGATAGGTTGCACTGAAAAGGACCAAAACAAGAAAAAACACATTACAACAAAATCAGAGGCCAATCTATTTATTGGAAGCATTTGAGTTGTAAACACAACGAAATAGATAATACAAGGCAAATACAAAGTTGTTAAATTAAAAATGTAAATTTAACCCAAAGAGGCAGTTAAACATTTTTTATTTCATTTGCATAGTGTATGTGTTTTAAAATACTATGGGGCGACATCTGCGAAGGGGTGGGGAAAAGAAGCACTAAGCATTCCTGTCAATTAGGGGGGCGCAGTGTTGTTCCACCATGTTACCACTACACCATATGGATTGTCACTAGGCTAACATTACAGTTAGTAAATATTATCGAACAAGCTGCAATTCAGTGTATGTGCTAATGTGTTATCTTAAAGCCATAAATACCCAGCGTTACACACAGTGATAAAATTAAATTTAATGACTTAAAGTTAAATAAAAAACCCAGCAGTAGTTATTGAAGGGGCTTACTGTATCTACAGTTGGACCCAAATGCAATTTGCAGCATTTTGTCCTGCAAATTGCATTTCTATCACTGCGCATGCGTGCCAGAAATTGCTCTACATCTTACTCATGATAGCTGAGAACAATTTTGCACTTACGACTCCTTGCACCTAGGGAAGCAGTATGGGGGTTTGCCTAAAGGCGGATCTCTTGTGGGTGCTCAACCCCTGGTGCAAAATGCAAACGGATGATGAAAATGATGATAGCTAGCCACTTCTGTATTCCGGGCTAAATATGTGTGAATCCCTCCCACTAATGCGAATACAACTGTAATGTGTATGCAGCCACCCTGATGCTAGGGTGGGGAAGGTGCAAACACAGAGGTGTAACCACACTCGCTTGCTAAAACTTGGCTGAAAAATACTGTGTGTGCACCAATGAGGGGGGCACTCTTCCGCCTCCATGGCTGGTCTGAGCTATTGTCTGCCATACAGGTAAACCTTGACTTTAGTCATTTGTACCAACCCCCGTCTGCATCCCTACATATATTGCTGTTCTCTCCATTCATAATTAGGGCGCTTCTGTTATCCTTGCCGAGCTGGACACATCTTGTCTAATATCCTGCTCTGCAAGATGATCATTTTTATACACAAAGTACATATATATATATATATATATAAACATAAACATTTTGAAAGGCAAATTAGCCAAGCTTAGTTATTCATATTTAATTGATGCTAAAAAATTCCTTTATTCATATATAAGTATTAAGTCTGCATTCACAACATGTGTGCAAGTCTAATACTTACCAGACTGGAAAAATAAGAGGAGTAAATGATGCATCCTTAGTACCTCTGTTCCCCTAATGTTAGCACTATTCCCATGGAACCCATCTGAGCAACAGGCCTATTAGTGATGATCTGTTCAAGAAAGACTCTACAATGTTTTCCAGGGCCTCATTAGTCATGAAAGTAATTTATAATTGGACCACTTGGGAATTAGTACATTGTTCTGATATTTGTTAATGAATAATACGCATTGTAGTGAATAGATGCTGACATTTACAAAATGTTTTAGTGACCATATCTTATTTATTCAAAATGGCTTCCACTTTTGTGAATCAATGCGGTGTAAAATAAATGTCCAACAGGACACATCGCTGGATGAAAACATAATATGTCTGCTTTGTGCACAAATGCCCAGGGTCTCCTAATGTGGGTACAGCACACACTGATGTGTGGTGGAACTGGTTACTGAATGAGCTGGACATAATTGGGTCAGTTCATATCACTGCTCAGTCATGCCAAACACATGCATATGCCGTACTCGGCAAAGCAGTTTTATGTCAGCTATTTCATTTTCAGAGCTCATCTCTCTGATGTTTTTTTATGTCTAGTTCAAACCCGCAGCAATCATAGCTTGCAGCTAAATTTATCACTGTAATTTACTCAATTCATTTTTATTACTTTACTCATCTGCTAAGAAGAATATGGATATACATTAATAAATAAGCAACACAAAATATAATTTAGTCAAACTCATATAAACCCCAAATATCTTCATTTTGGCAAACCACTTCCAGATCTCTAGAGGCAGTAGGCTGATGTAATGCGCAGATGGAGATGTAATTTGTATGCGTAAATGAAACCGAAATATTAAAATTTGGACAGTTTTTTGACAGTCTGGTTAACTAAACTTGGCCAGATTATTTATATTGGTGTCAGATACATTTGCTTGGAAACAACCAAATTAGCTGGTAGCATATTAGAGTATAGGACAGGCTTAAATCCATATACATGTTTCCAAACTGCACATGCATACTAAAATGAGCCAGTATTTACATGTGATCTATCCAAGACGTGTGCCACTTAAAGCCAGGACATAGGAGCAGGGGTGGGTAAGCATCACCAGAGTACAGGTAAAAAAGGTACAGCAGTACAATGTACAATGTCCCCTTAAGACGCAATCAAATGAACTTGGGCATCATCAGACACCTGTCCTAGAAGGAACATATGATGTGGGTATCGGAGGCCTGGAGTAATTATACGCAACACCAGACGCACTTTCTAGCCACTGGCTGGTTGCCAACGAAAAGCATCTGATGAGTACTTAATTCATTAGCCTCACGGCCATATCATCTACTCAGATTTCCCATTTGTACTACTGCAAGAAGGACTATTGCCATTGGCTTTATAAAGCTGTAAATCACAGATGTGGGGGACTTTCTTGTTGTAGCTGATGTATCGGATCACAGCTGTGGACAATGTAAGGGTTAACTACATGAAAGGCTTATCTTGCATTTGGTGAAATTAAACAAGCGATTTCTCCTTCTATAATTGAAAGGTACAAAAAGTCATTAAAACAAGGATAAACTGGTTCTGAATGTGATTTACTGACAAACATACTGCTTGTTCTGCCAATGTTCATTAATGTGTGTGATAAATATCTTTTACATTCTGTTTTGTTAGAACTTGCATCACTATTTTTTTGTTTTTGCTATATTTAATTGCAAATACCGTCCGTGCCAAAACCTATCCTGTACTATGCATTGTTTTAACATGTAAAACAACAATCTCAGAGTTATATAAAGTCCTGATTATCGTTTCTCTGGGTGGATCCATCTAAACCGCATGGTGGCACTATGACAGATTGAGCCATAATAAATAAATATTGGCACAAAATCAAAATAAAAGGAATCTGCACTTATTCAGCATTGTAAAGTGACTATATACTGTAACTCCATGATAACACTGAGGAGGATCTCACCTAAGACAGAAACTTGGAGGATGTGGAATGTACAGATCATTGAGAAGTAGTAAAGTTAGCTACATCAATCTGATTATCTTACTGCATTCATAAACTGACCTTTATTTTAATAAACCAGCTCTTCAGATTGGTTTCTGCTGCTGAATTTTGAATCTAATGTACTGAAAACATGTAAGAGAACCATGAACACGTAGAGATATTATTTCATATTACATGTGTAAATACTAATACTTTTATTAGTTAAACACTTGTCAATGAGAAGACTATACTGCAAAACTTGTGTTGCAACTTTAAGAAGAACTCAACCCAAGTTATTTTTCCCTGCAATCAACCTTACCCCACAGTTAGCGTGGGTCAGAGTATGGATAGCCATCGACAAACTAATCAACAATGGTCGATGGTTTTCAACCATCGGGGAGAAACCATTGATGGATCAGGTCTGCTCATGTGCAAAAGGGACGGGGACTACAGAAAAGCAATAGGATATTGCCATCAGACCTCCTCAGCAATGATAAAACTATTTACCATCGGGAGAAAACAGTCGATGGTTACTACCATAGTTGGTCAATGGCAATCCCTAGTTTAGAAGGAACTCCACCCTGCCACCAGCAGCAGTCCCTTGATGTGTCTGGGCATGTATGTTCAATGTAAAGTCATACAGCTGGCAGCTGCATCAGCATCCAGTATTTGGAGAGGTTGCCTTACAAATACCAAACCATGAGCCCTGGAGCCACACAAAAAAGTGCACACGCAAGCCGAGGTTCTCCTAAGCATCAGGTCCATGTGGCTTGGTCAGAATACAAATGTGTTGAGATTGTTTTTAAGCACTTCTACAGCACATACAAAATACAGTTCAATATAATGTGTCATATAATGTAAATAACCACATTTATATCATCAATTTGATCTCAATTGAGATCATGTCAAACGTAGACAAAACTAAATATTTTGGAGATATTTTAGCCGTGAGGCCAACCTAAGAGTTAGCACAGCAGTTCCCTTTCAGTGGAATTTCATTTCTTAACCATGTGAATAGTTGCCTGTATTTTGGACTGTCCTGGCAAGGCCACTTAATTAAAAAGGAATCTGCTGAGGTGATGTATACAAAGACTTTTTTCAATGTGATATCTAGGGTTGTTCAACTAGCAGCCCTCGGGCCACACGTTGCACACAAAAACATGCAAAACATTTCTTTTTTTAAAAAATCTGCCATACGCATTTATGTTTTCATACAAACAGACAGCACTGCACAGCTAATTTACATCACTGATTAATGACATAAAAGGTCTTTTCAGAAATAGTCTGCCTGCATTATATAGTGATGTAGAACTGGTATTGTGTCCCCTGAAATGAAGTTATTTTCTATAATATACATTTTAATAAGAATGACAACACCATTCTCATTATTAAAAACAAAATAAGTTAAATATATTAGTCTATTTGGTTTTCAAATTTCTATTTAACATTATGGATGTATATATATATGAGATCTTAAAATTGTGTTAATTTAAAAAATAGTATTTTAGTTATGTTTGTTTTTTTAAAAACGGACCCCAAATTTATGTCTGGTCCACTGGTATGGAAGGACGAGCCTATGTCGCTCTATGATGCACTATTCTGAATCTTCATTAACGTGAAGTCCTAGTAAGAGGTGCACAGACACAAATACATAAACACACCTCCATGGCTTTGGTGGAAGAGCATAAGTTCAGTATAAGGATGACAGGAGCTTCCAGGAGACTCTAATCTACCACAGCAGAGCTGCACATTGTGTTCAAGCCACACGCACCACTTCCCCGATACAAGTAATAATAACCCTGAGGAAGAAAAGAAAGTACCAAAGTAAATATGCGTGTAAAACTCATTTCCCTTTATCACCCAGTTTTTAGCACCAATATCTACTAGAAGTTACAATTTTTATGACAACCAAGGACAGACAGCACTCTCAAATAAATTCATATTCCAAGTTTAAAAAAACAAATAATGGGCGTTCTGGTCACGGATTAAGCTCACACTTTAGAGAAATTTCTAAAGCACTTGCCTTCTTTATCTAGAACAGAGTTACCCAACTTCAGTCCTTAGAGACCACTAATACCTCTTTTACACAAAAAACCCGGGTCCGACCTAGGTTTTCAGACATGGTTCCAACCCAGGTCAGACACCGTTTACACTGCACCTTGGATCTGGGTTATTCTCAGATCAGCCCCGTTCACACTGAACCTGGGTCTGCCCTGCTAAACTTGTGAGGTCATAAAAAGAGGGAGGTGACTGCTCCACAACCACCAATCAGCTAATTTTAGGCATGACCCAGGTCGGATAACCCGGGTTGCGCCGTTTACAGTGCACCATTACCCAGGTCCATCCTGGGTCCGACCCTGGTAGCTACCTGGGTTGGATTGCCGGGTCACTTGACCTGGGTTATTTTTCAGATACCCTATTACACTGAGCTGTGACCTGGGTAGACCCAGCAAAAACCTAGGTTTTTGTTCTGGTGTAAAAGGGGTATTACAATGTAGGTTTTACATTTCTCCTCAGTGACATAATTGAAATAATTTGTACCACCTGTGGATCTTTTAAAGATCTTTTAGAATGTAAGCTCTTACGAGCAAAGCCCTCTACCCTCCTGTGCTTCTCCCTACTTTAGTTTCATCATCTACTTCTTGCTCACCACAAGGGCACCTAACACTTGGTTGCTTATGCTCTGTAGCTTATCTGGATGTTATGATTGCTAATGTAGAAATATATATTATCCATGTCCTGGTCCTGTATTGTATTGTTCTGTAAGTCACTTGTCAACAATTTGTTTATGTACTTTGTAAGGCGCTGCGGAACACTTGTGGCGCCATATAAATAAATTATATTATAATAATAATAATGCACCAACTAGGAGATCTGGAAAACATGCACTGTTAGGGGTCCCTGAGGACTGGAGTCAGGAAACACTAATCTAGAATATTATGAGAAGAATTAACATTTGTTTAGCTCTTTGTACAGTATCTATTAGAAACTTGCCCATAATAAAATAACTGACTTTATTTTAAATTATTCATGTTTCTTAACCTTCATCGTAAGGGGGATTCAATCCAGCGCAATGTGTACAGAGAGCCCCCAGAATGGTCAGATATTGGCATTCTGTGGTATATATCTTTGCACACTTGTCCTTGCGCCACACAGAGGTGTGCAGCAAAATGAGCTTAGACTGCTTACCGTAATACAGGCGCACTAGCGCACGCAGGGGGGGTTTCTGAGTACCTAGAAACCCCCCCTGACAGACCAATTTTTATTTTCAGAGATGGAGACAGCCTTGTCTCCATCTCTGCACCAGCCGCGAGCCACCCTCCAACGATCGGAGCTGCTCAGGCACTGCCTACAGTTCTCCCAGAGCAGGGAGTGTGGGAGAAGGAGGATCACCCAGCAGCCCGGCAGTAACACAGGCAGCCTGCATTCCTCACCTTTCACTTCTCCAGACTCCTTGGATGAAGCTGTGGGGGACACGGTGTGTGCTGCTGCTGTATGTGACAGGGGAAGGTATGAATGGGGACTATAATTGCTTAATTGTTTGTGTTGTCCTGGTCGGAGTCTGAGATAGACATTATCTCTGTTTATGTGCAGCTGGGGTTAAAATATGACCTGTGTACCAGCATGCAGTGAAGTGACAACAGTGGAAGTTCCTATACATATAACATTATCTCCTTCTCCCTGTTCAAAAAAACAATATGTTTTTTGGTCATGATAGTCTATGCATGGAATATATTATAATATATATATATATATATATATATACGTTTTTTTTTTTTTTTTTTTTAAATCAACCGTTTGGAAACCCCCCTTTAAAATTCCTGCGTTTGCCCCTGAGCCGTGTACTCATACACCTATCCTTATTGCGCCCTATGGTGCAAGATGCATGGTGAGATTTAGATGCTTGGCCTCAGGTAGTGATTCCCAGAATTTCGTACTTTTATCTGAATTTAGTGCCTTATTTGCATCCAAGCTGTAACCGCTCGCATAGCGAACAAGGCATTTAGGATTAGCATTTTTATTGCTATGGAATTAGTATAAAGTTGCAGGTTTTATTTATTTACTATTATTTATTATCGCTCCCCAGGCAGGGCCGAACTAGGGTGGTGCGGCTAGTGCCGGCGCACAAAGCGCAACAGCCCTGAGGGTGGAACCGGCTACCCGCCAAAATTTCGAACTGCTGGGCACCCACTGCTATTACTTTGGGCCACCAAGAGCTCGGGAGATTTCCCACAGGGCCGGCTCAAATGTGCCCTGTCCCCTTTTTCAGTGCAAGTTTGGGGGTGTTCCCAGTGCCTCTGATGCAGCGCAGGCTCAGAGTATAACAATGGCCGCGCTAGCTGTGGGAAAGAGGGGAGGGCCACAGGGAGGGTTGTGTGGACGGTGCTTCAACCGGGCCCACACACCACGCTCTTGCAGCAAGCTGACCAGACCAGGAGGAGGATTGCCGGGGGTGTTAACTGTCCTGTTTAGTTACCAGCCAGCGCCGCGGTCAGCCCAACCAGGTGTCCAGCACAAGGAGGGTGCCAGCAGGAGAGGAGACCGCAACAAAATTTGCAGGTTAGTGTGCTAGAGGTATAGGCGGAGCAGGGCGTGGGTAAGGGGAGGGGGGTTTGGGTAGTGTGATCTGAAGGGAGGTGCGTTGTGCGAGTTGTTAGAGGGGACAGTGTGAGTGGAGGACAATGAACTATGAATGGGGCAGTGTGAGGAGGACAGTAAGCTTTCAGGACAGCTTTGCAGATAGCTATCTCTGGCCCCAAGCACATCCCCTATGAGTGGGAGCTGTGTGGGAAGGGCAGTGAGCTACGAGAGGGGGCTGTGTGGGAAGGGCAGTGAGCTACGAGAGGGGGCTGTGTGGGAAGGGCAGTGAGCTACGAGAGGGGGCTGTGTGGGAAGGGCAGTGAGCTACGAGAGGGGGCTGTGTGGGAAGGGCAGTGAGCTACGAGAGGGGGCTGTGTGGGAAGGGCAGTGAGCTACGAGAGGGGGCTGTGTGGGAAGGGCAGTGAGCTACGAGAGGGGGCTGTGTGGGAAGGGCAGTGAGCTACGAGAGGGGGCTGTGTGGGAAGGGCAGTGAGCTACGAGAGGGGGCTGTGTGGGAAGGGCAGTGAGCTACGAGAGGGGGCTGTGTGGGAAGGGCAGTGAGCTACGAGAGGGGGCTGTGTGGGAAGGGCAGTGAGCTACGAGAGGGGGCTGTGTGGGAAGGGCAGTGAGCTACGAGAGGGGGCTGTGTGGGAAGGGCAGTGAGCTATGAGAGGGGGCTGTGTGGGAAGGGCAGTGATAGCTATAAGTGGTACCAGTGTAGGCTGTGTTTTGAGGCACCAATAGCTATAAGGGGGGCAGTGACGGTGGGGGCATTGTGATGTGACAGGGAACAGTGTGGGCTGTGATTGGGGGCAGTGATCGCTATAAATGGGGCAGTGAACTGTAAGGTGGGGCACTGAGAGTGGGGGCAGTGTGGGCTGTGATTGAGTGGTATAACAAGTATAAGGGGCTCTAATGTATGGCATAATCTGTATAAGGGGCTCTATGTGGCATAATGTGTATAAGGGGCTCTACTGTGTGGCATAATGTGTATAAGGGGCTCTACTGTGTGGCATAACGTGTATAAGGGGTACTAATGTGAGTCATTACATGTTTAAAAGGGGTTTGGGGTACAGTACTACTTTGTGATGTAATGTGAACAACACACTACTGTGCGGTGTAATGTGAAATGGTACTTTTGTGTGGTCACATCCCAACCCAGCAAGCCCATGCCCCCTTTATTTTTGGCGCATGCCTTCGCCGCACACTATACTGTTTAAAATATAGGGAGGGGAGGCACCAATGCTCTTTCTGGCACAGTGCACCAAATGCCTAGTTACGGCTCTGTCCCCAGCGGTCTATGGAATGCAGGCACCAGTGTCCTCGTGCATTGTACTTTTGTCGCATTAGTGATATGAATATGATGCATATTTTGTGCAAAAGTGTGTGGCATAGTCCATGGTGCACCAAATGCGGCTATTTGGTGCAATTTGAGGATGTTATGTTCTGGGTTGTTTGTGGACCCGGGGTGGTGGCAGGAGCGATCACAGAAGCGGATTTGAATAAGAAACTAGGTTTTTTAATAAGTGCTTGAGAAGACATAAAATATGGCAGTAAATAAAAGTCCAGGAATATATAAATGTGCACAAGAGTTCTGTGGTGGAAGTAATGGGTTAATGTCCAAGTAGAAACAATTAGAGCTGTCCAGGTGTGCAGGTAGTGAGACTGAAAATAATCAACCAGGTATGCAGGTAGTGATGCAGGAAAATTATAGCAAGGTATGCAGGTAGTGAACGAAGGCCCTCATTCAGAGCCGGACGCTCTGAGCAGAGCGCACGCTCTGAATGAGGGCCGGGCTCCATTTTCATGGAGCGTCCTCCTGGACGCTTGCATAGCTGTGGGTCACCACCCACAGGCTATACGAGCGTGCATTGTGATGGCCGCGATGGTCGAGACCATCGCGACCATCGAAATTGCGAGTCGGAGCCTGCGGTTGAGGTTTTCAACCGCAAGCTCCGGAGTGATTTTGGCTCTATCAGAGCCAAAATCACTCCCACTGACATCACTAGTGATGTCAGTGGGCCGGCTTCTGACGGGAGGCACGCCCCCGGCACGCCCACCAAAGGGGGCGTGCTGTCAATCAACATTGACAGCACACCCCCTTTGATCGGACACAACGAGCGAAGGACTTTCCTTCGCTCGTCGCGTCTGGCGCATGCGCACGACGGAGCTCCCTCCGTCGTGCGCATGCTCAGTCCATAACATCGACCCACTTGCGAGCGGACAGCCGCTCGCGAGTGGGTCTGAATCAGGCCCTAAGGCAATGAGCAGGATGTCAGCAGGCTCAGGCACTCAGGTATGGGCAAGGGTGATGGAGGAAGCGGGGTAGTCCAGCGGAAGCTAGGATCTGACAGGCAGACTGGCAGACAGCGAATTCACAGGAACAGGATAAGCACAGAGAACTCCCTCTCAGCTAGGATACACGTTGCACTGGCAAAGAAGGAAGGCACTGACCCTTCCTAAATATCCCATGCCGTGCTGTTACTGGCCGGAGGGAACATGTGACTCACCAGGATTGGCCAGCCGCATCACATGGCCAGAAGGCAAGATGGCGGCGCCCATGCCAAACGGAACGGAGACGCCGTCAGGCCTTACCAGCACAGAGTGACAACAGGCCTGCACAACAACGCGCGCAGCCAAAGCCCCCCGCCAGACACCAGCTCCGCCACCAGACAGCCAACGCCACAACGACCTCACAGGTAACACCTGCCTAGCGTCATGCTGAAATACCCTGGCCGTGACAGAGGATAGGTATATGAACACATCTGTGAATGGTAATGTGGGAAGACAGACTTCACAGTGATGTGCAGGAGCACATAGCACCGAAATTAATTCCTTCCTAAGAAATTTCTCCTGGATTTACTGAAAGGTTGGTTAGAGGGATCACTGTTGCCTTTATTTACATCTTACGTTTAATCCTATACGCTCAGTCACTGCATGGTTTTCTACAGTATGTCACCAATTCACTGTATGTCTAAGTAAATCATAAATCCTTATATTGGAGAACACGGACATCTTCTAAGCAATGCATTATGCTTTGACCCATTACTTGTTAGGTTACAATATACAGTAAACCCCAGTTTTAACATAAAATGCCAATAAGTTACCTGCTCCCCCCAATCTGTTCCCCAGCTATTTTTGATAGCCCAGAAAGGTTTTCCATCACCTGCAGAGAAATAAAACAGAAGTCAGAAGGAAGGAAGTAACACAAGATGGGGACAGCAAGGAAAGAGTGTACAACTTACGTTCCCCATATCCCACTAAGAGTACAGCATGGTCGATCAGCCAAGGACTGCAGAATATACGGAATGGATGAGAAATCCCTTTACGGTAAAACTGAGAAGAATAAAAAGCAAACAGAAAAAGGGAAAAGTAAGTATCCGCAAAACCCCAGCTCCCCAACACCGTATAATAAATCCCATATTGGCAACATTTTTCAGTTTCCATTTGTTAGGAAACCAATGTGAAAACTATATTAGTTCAGGCAGCTTTGGAACAAAAACACACGGAATAGAGAGAAGCCTCTAAAATGAGAACTATATGGTGGTTCTAATTAGGGATGTGCAGGCTCGGTTCTACTCGGTTCCGTTCGTTTTTTTTTACCGAATCTTATTGGCTATCCAAAACTCGTGACAGCTGAAACCCAATAAGATTCGGTATAAAAAAACGAACGGAACCGAGCCTGCACATCCCTAGTTCTAATACATGCTTTTACACAGAGTGAGAAGACACTGCACATATTAGAAGAGTTTCCTTTCACCCATTTCTATGAGTTATAATTTTATTTATAATGCCCCAAGATATTACTTAGCTCATGGAAAAGGTAGAAAGAGTACATAATTTATTATAAATATAGATATCTATCTATCCATATCCTTAAGTCCACCCCCCCCCCCCTTTCTCCCTTGCAGACCGACCACCTTTGCCTCCCACTTACTCAATGTTGGGTGGTGGACAGAGATGAAAGAGATTGGGGGGGAGGTAGTGAGAAGGAGGACAGTGATGAAAGCGTGTGGTGGACAGAGATGAAAGAGATTGGGAGGGGAAGGGGGGGTGGAGGTAGTGAGAAGGAGGACAGTGATGAAAGAGTGTGGTGGACAGAGATGAAAGAGTTGGGGGAGGGGGGCAGAGATGGAGAGAGAGGAGGCAGAGCTGAAAGAGAGAGGGTAGAAGAGAAACAGAGATGAAAGACAGATGGGGGAGGGCAGAGATGGGAATGTGGCACAACTCCAGGAATGCCATAGCTACCGTAACACCCCAAGTGGTCCCACCCATAACCCCACTCAATAGGAAAAGGGGCAGAGATTAGAGAGAGCAAGAGAGGGAGAGGGTGAGGGCGAGATGGTGCTGGAAGGAGGACAGATGAGAGAGATTGGGGAGGTGACAGATGACAGAGAGAGATGGAGATGGATACAGATGAAAGAGATACAAGGAGGACATAAGACTGTGGAAACAAGGTGACATGAGGCTGGAAAGACACAGGGGGTTTGAGGCTGTAGAGAACATTGAGGGATGGGGCTAGAGAGACAGACAAGCCCGCATGAGGCTGTAGCACCCACAATGACTAGTGACCCGGTGAATGATGGGTCAAATATACTAGTAAATGTAAAAGGGGTTTATGTATCAAGCAGTGAAAAATGTGGAGAAGTGGACCAGTGGAGAAGTTGCCCATAGCAGCCAATCAGCTTTGAAGTAATATTTATCAAGTATAGTCTATAAAATAATAGGTAGGCGCTGATTAGTTGCTACGGGCAACTTCTCCACTGGTTCACTTCTGCATGCTATTTACTGCTTGATACATAAACCCCTAAAGATGGACACACAGTGGATCAATGTCATAACAATTTGGCCGATTTGGACAAATCGTAACATCATATCATGCAAACTTGCTGAAGCCCTGTCTTCTTCCTACAGCGTTGGGACCTGGTCTTCTGAAGCAGCAGTGTGTGTAAGTGTGTTTGAGTGCCTATGTGATTTCTCCCCCCACCAGTGTGTGTGAGGCAGCAGCAGTGTGTGCAAATATGTTGTGTGAGTATGTGTAAGTGTGTCTGAGTGCCTATGTGATTCCCCTCCCACCCATGTGTGTGAGACAGCAGCAGTGTGTGTAAGTATGTTGTGAGAGTGTAAGTATGTGTAAGTGTGTGTGAGTGCCTATGTGATTCCCCCCCACCAGTGTATGTGAGACAGCAGCAGTGTGTGTAAGTATGTTGTGAGAGTGTAAGTATGTGTAAGTGTGTGTGAGTGCCTATGTGATTCCCCCCCACCCGTGTGTGTGAGGCAGCAGCAGTGTGTGTAAGTATGTTGTGTGAGTGTAAGTATGTGTAAGTGTGTGTGAGTGCCTTTGTGATTCCTCACCACCCATGTGTGTGAGGCAGCAGCAGTGTGTGTAAGTATGTTGTGTGAGTGTAAGTGTGTGTGAGTGCCTATGTGATTCCCCCCCACCCATGTGTGTGAGACAGCAGCAGTGTGTGTAAGTATGTTGTGTGAGTGTAAGTATGTGTAAGTGTGTGTGAGTGCCTATGTGATTCCCCCCCGACCCATGTGTGTGAGACAGCAGCAGTGAAAACTACATCTCACAGCAGCCACCTCCCCTCCCAGCAGCTCCCTCCCCAGTGCAAAATTGGACGGGAGATGACAGGGAGCTGCGAAGACCACTGGACCGGTAAGTATCTTATTTTCTCGCACCGCTGGGTTTTCGAAGCAGAAAACCCTGTGTATATTTTTTTCAATTGGATACAGTGTTACCCGCGGTAACCCAAAATTTGGCGCGAGGCCTGCGATGTTTTTTGCGCGGTTCAAACCTCGCTCCCAATTGAATATGCCCCATAGAAAGCAGTTATTAAGAATCTGTTTGAGCAGTGCATCTAAATAGAGCTACTTACCTGCATTGCAAATGCATTAAGTGCTATGGATATCGGTCCATTCTGAGCCAACCAGGCTGCAATCTCTGGAAAGAATGGAATGAACACATTACAGTGAAGTAAGAAGGATATACTGGTGCTAGTGGTGCAGAATAATACACAGACGCTCACTGCATGTCACTGAGGATTAAGCACTGCCTTGAACCAACTTCCTTTGTTTTAAGTTTGGAGTCCATCCATCTATAAAGTAAGACAGGCCTAGCGCACCCTGAGTCACAAGTACGTGCGCATGAAGCTTGCGGCTATCAGTGCCCTGCACATGTGCCAAAAAAAAAAAAAAAGAAATTGTCTTGTGCTCATGTGTCAGATCAAGTATCCGCACACAGAAGGAGAGAACAACTGCGTACATATTGATCTGTACAACGGACCACAGTGCGTGTTTCTGGGTGGTAACTGAGTGGAAGACATGTGATTGCACGGCATGGTTCCATTTAGTGGGAGCATCATGGGAGTGTAGGCCGACCTCAGTGCTGGTTTGTAGCGTGCGACGGAGATGGGACGTGTTTCAGACTGATTTTTTTTGCACCTGGCATGGGGTCCTGATGCTAATGATGGCAACTGTGGACATAACAGTGGGCAGGATAGGCTTCCACATGCAAGCTCACGGATTTGTTACTATACACAGAGTATTCTCACACTATCATAATGTAAGCAGATGGAAAGCAGCTGCGGACGCGTGTGACCCAGAACCGGACGCATAATCTTTTTTATATATGTGCTAATTTTTAGATTTTTATCCCCGATATTTGTAATCATATTATTGCAGGTAGCATCTATTTTATAACAAGTAAACAAAATTGTGATCTATAAACTCAGAAATAATTCTTGGTTAATTGTGCCTCAAACAGGGAAAAGTATATGCTACACATAATTATACATTATCCCTCTGTGCAAGCTCAGCTGGTTGTCTCTTCTACTGCTCTGCCTGCTCTATTTTTGGGACTTTCCAAACCTGGACATGGGTCAGTCATGTGAGCCCTCCTACCCCTGCCAGGCAGTGCCTCTGATCTATTGCACACTTTAAAAAGATTGATTGGAGGGTTTATGAGCAAGACTGTGACATGAATCATTAGCTGTTTGATGTTTAATTATTGTCTTTTTATATTATTATTATTATATGATTTTTACAAATCCATTGAAACACATGCTGTTTATTTCATCACCCCCCTCCCTGTTCTCCTTCTCTATCTCCCCCATCCCTTCTCTGACAAAACCATTAATAAAAAATAACCTTAAAGTAAAATAAATAAATTTAAAAAAATTAAAGAGAAGGAGATAAAAAGATGGCATCTATACAAGTGACTTGCTAACACATTTACACATTCATAGAAACGAGTTAAAGTATATTGTACATAACAAATATATACAGTATATACACGTTATCCACTATTATCTACAAATATCAAGAGAAGGCATTAGCCAAGGTTACTATGTTAAGCACTAATTAATTTGTCCACCCAGCCAGCAGGAGGCAGTCTTTACTTACGTGTCTCATCCTTTGGAATCTCCACAGAGCTGTTGATATAAGCTGAAACCTTATTGGTGGAGAAGTTGCATCGTTCCTTGTGCCCTTGGTAGCTGTAATCATTTTCATTTTCTAGTCCTCCTAGAGAATAAGAAGAATTAAAATGAGAATGTGAGAAATTTTGTAACAGAATTAAAAAAAATAAAAATTACACCAAAAGAGAAACTACTGAAAAATAGAAGTAGGTGGGATATTTTTGCTGCTAATGGCTATAACACCAATATAATTAGCCAAGTCACGTAAATAGTCTTAGGGGTCTATTTACTAAGCAGTGTTAGGAGACAGAGTGAAAAGTGATAAGGTACCAGCCAATCAGCTCCTAACTGCCATCTCACAGGCTGTGTTAGAAAAATGACAGTTGGGAGCTGATTGGCTGGCACCTTATCACTTTTCACTCTGTCTCCTAACACTGCTTAGTAAATAAACCCCTTAACCATTTAACTGGCATGTTTGTATGGGAAGAGGCCGCACCCAGACTGGCATTCTCTGACAGAGCCGCATCCCCTGCAACCGTGCCCTCCTCTTCCTCCGTCCAACGGCATTTTAAGAGCAAATTCATTCTCCACATGTTCAAAATGGATTTCCTCCTGCATGCCTGGGCCCAGCTGTGGTGAAGCAGTCTGTGACCGCTTATACCACATCCCAGTTTTGTGCCCCAGAATGCTTCAAGTCCTCACTGAGCACTTACTATAAGGCAAATCCCCCCAAAAATATGATGTTTTTAACTTAATTAAATAAAAAAAAAATTAACCTCTATTGAAAATCTTTTTAAAAAGAAGAATACTAGTCAACGAGGTGGGTAAAACATCTGTTAATTTCTGATTTGTATTCTTCTTTAAAACAAGAAACAAAAGTGATTATTAGAATGAAATAAAAATGCAGTTTCTCTTAGGACGCACTGGTGGGAAACCACAATGACAGACATACTGTGGAAAAGATGAATGAGCTGAAAGCTATACTGTTCATACACATGGCTGCTTTCCTTGCATTCAGGGCACAGCATGCACTGCTAGTTACTGGCAGCTTAATCGGCACTGTAAAAAGGAATCTTTTTACCCTATGAAGAAAAGTGGCCATGAGCATTCAGAGATCTTAACTGATATAAGACAACAGGGAATGCTGTTATCCATGTTTCACACAGTAGGCCCGATTCGAATGTGGACAATTTAGCACCATTGTCGTGTCTTTGGACACAGCAGTGATGCTAACATATGCAAAAGCAGCAGAACAGTCTGTAGTAGAAAGAAACCCCCTGCATGCTTCAGTGATCTGAGGAGGCAGCCATGGGACCACTACGTGAACATCAGCCATCTGAGTAACCCTCAGGTTATGCAGGATGGTCGGTGGTTTCATGCTGCTGGGGCCAGGAAGTCTGCACCCCCGCTTTGTGGATGGACCTGGTCGCCACCCCCACGCCCCTAAACGGCAGCAGCATGTCAATCAGCCTGCAGCTCAGGGGGCACTGCAAGCGTTCCCGCAGGACTCGCTCTGCAGGTCCTGCGTATGCGCAGATACCTCACCATCAGATTTCTACACAAACCATGGAGTTTGCATACAAATCCCAATCAGGCCCAGTGTACACTCGCAATACCTGTGGTAACGTTCAGTACTTTCTGGTCAAAGCAGAAAAAAAAATGATATGCTATTTCTTGATATTCTTTATAGTATCAGCTCCCGTGTAGTGCTCTCTACACCCCTTAGGAATTTAATGTTAGTTCTATACTAATGTCACAGTACCTTGTATATTTACTTGTATACAGTATTTATAAAGTGTCAATTACAAAAGAGCAAAGAGAGTGAAAGGCACAGGTAAATTGACACACATGCTGTATATAGGACTTTGTGGATATTTTTTGTGTGACTTATAACAGAATTTCCATTGACAGTACAGAGATTCTTTTTCTTTTACAAATCTTTGGCAGCTTCACTAATATCTTATATATAAAATTAATTTGTCTATTTGTATGTCTGTCTGGTTATGCATTCAGACACCACTGCATCGATTAGAATGAAACAAACGTGAGATGGTCCCGTTGGATCCTGGTCATGTTTCAGGAGGGTTAGGGTCCCGGTTGGACCTTCCCGTTGGTGAACGATGGGCAGAACTTTGACTAGGGGAGCCTGTTCTAGACCTTCCACTGGATGGATTTGGATAAAAACTTCAGAGGGGGGGGCAGTTGATCTGAGATGCCTAATGGACTGGCAGGGGTCCGGGTCGGACCTCACGGCGGAGTGCGCTGGGAAGAACTTTGACTCAGGGAGCCTGTTCTGGGCCTTCCACTGGATGGATTTGGATGACATCACATAATAAAACTTAACAACTTGAAGATTTAAACCCAGTCAATGCTGGGTATTTCAGCTAGTATTAATTAAATAGGGCGACATTCTATTTCCAGTGAGTGGTGTGTGTAGCGGATGTTACAATGGCAAGGGGTGTGAGTAGTTGATATTAGAATGTACAGATGGCACTGTAATGTGGCATAATCTGAACTGAGGCACTGTAATTTGGCATAACAAACATAAAATGAACTAAGGCACTACTATGGGACATAAAATAACCATAGTATGGGGCTCAAAATGAAGGCACTATTATGGGGGAAAAATGAACAATCGCTGTATAGAGAGAGGTGTCTCTCTACAAGCGTTGGGCAGGGGCCCCTTCAATATGTTGCACAAAGATCTTGCTGCGCATATATTGGACTATTTACAAAGATATATATATATATATATATATATATATATATATATATATATATCTTTGTAAATAGTCTAACACTCCGACATTGCAAATTAATTGACTGATCTTGTCTGTGCTGATTTTTCTGTGTAACTTTTGTATCTTGATTTACGTCACCTATCTGTTGTGTTTTTTTATGTCATGTCTTTGATGTTTTTCTTTTCTTGAAAATAATAAAAAATACACTTAATGAAAAAAAAAAAAAAAAAGCATGGAGAACTAATGGCTACCAGGCCATTCCTGACCAGACTGTTGCCACCTACCTTATGGCTCTCAAACGGCCAGCAAGATTAAGCTTTATTAGATGGTCCTAAACCAGCTACATGGAATAGACTAGAAGGAAGGAATAGTCTGCAGGATCACCATCAAACAAGGATGAAAAAGGGTGACCCGTTAACACTAGACTGTTCATGCCTCAATCCCCACCCTAAGGATCTATTGCGAAGGCCAGACCTAAAGTGAACAGTATATAGCTGACCCTGAGTCCCAGACAAGACTATTCATTGGAAAGACCAGAACACTAAAAACATGGTTATGACAGCAGAGATAAAGACATCATACAGTATGATCTGATTCTGGTAAAGAATGTATTTATAAAATCCCCCCAACGGCTGTACAGAGAAGTCTACAAACTCTGAACAGTTGAGTAAACCAGACACTCCACGAATACAAAGCAAGAAAATATACGGGGGGGGGGGGGGGGGGGGGAACCCTGTCTTGACATTCATTAGGAATGACGTTTGGGGCCCATCTCCTGACTTATGATAGGTACACACTGGACAATATATATTGTTCCTACAGTCAACGAACTGTATACTGTACAGTCTATCTGCACGTGTGTACACATAATATATCTGTGGAACGATGTCTTTCACAAAATATATTGCATCGATCGTGCAGCACTGCAGATGTGATATATATTGTACAGATATATTGTTCACATCTTATAATATGTACACACGACCAAACAACTGCGTGTTATGTTAGCTGCAAGGACCATTACAAACCGATTCCAATCTAGGCAGACATATTGAAATGGTTCCGTCGTCCAAGTGATAGCCAGGCCCGTCCCCACATTAGACAGTGGAGGTAAATCTAGGATCTGACTCATGAAAGACCATTCCCATAGAATAAATACTTTCCTAAATTGAAGAGTAAGGTTGCTGATAAAAAACTGTCACATTGTTGAATTCCAAATCCCCCAGTGATAAAAACTATGGAACAGCATCACTCAACAAATCAAACCTGGTTGTATCCTGTAACAGCAACATACTCCTATGAGAAAATGTTTGTTGAGGATACATCATATGGAAGGAGCTAGGAAAGGAGTACCAAAAGAGCCTACCTTGGCCAGATTCACATCAGTACTATCATCAGTACTCCCCAGGCTGCTAAACTGAAATGCTATGGCCGATAAAATTAGACAGCATAATCATCTCAAATTAACACGTTTTTACCCCATACTGTGGAAATAACCCCTCCCCCTAAAACTTCTTGTAGTGCAAGTTCCAGTCTCCTTACTCATTCTGTAAGTCTGGAGTTGAAAGGGAAGACTTAAAATAGACTCAGGACTGAAGCTAAAGCTGGGTAGCCGTAAATGAGATCCGCTGACAGCTAGCAGTCTTCACGGTGTGGCTGTAATCAAGCCATGCAAACAGACCAAACAGAGCACCTGTTCATTATATAGAGTAAGTGTTTATTGGCAGACTCCGGGGTTGAAAACATGGATGTGAAATCCGTCGATCAAGCTTAAGCTGTGAGAGGAGCTTAGAGTTTAAAAGGTTTGCATTTCTTGTGGGCGAGGAAATCAACGCCAGACTAGCTGCCAATCAGATAGTCAGTTGCCCTGTTAGGTTGGTGCTAGGAATTGCCATTGATTGAGTGAAAATGGTTTGCCATCCAGACAAATAAAGCAGACTGTTGTAACCAAAATGATATGTATCATATTGTGTGCGTGTCACATATATAATACCATGCGGCGCAAACTACATTAGGAGAGCTCTGTAACCATACCTTAATGTACATCACTGAAGAATATAAACAATATACTAATGTAAGAATGATGGCTACAGAGTGCACCATGGAGATAGTGAGCTCTGCAGGCAGCAGACACACACAAAACAAAAACAGGAGTAAGACCCATAGACCCACTGAACCAAAAAGCCCCTCAGCACTAGAACTCACTAATCATTAATAGGGATCCATGCTGAGGCAGGGCAGAAACTCTGAGCCGTGTACCTGTTTTTAGAGGTTTTAATATAAGAAAAAGGCCCTCCAAGGAAGGTGATACAATCAGGATGCCGGCGCTTAGAATACTGGCGCTAGAATCCAGACACCTGGCACAATCCCGTTGCCAGCATCCCAAAGGTAAGTAGCAGGGTTAGGCACTAGGGGGTGGATTATTGTTTATGGTGCGGGGAGGTTAACTTTAAGCACAGGGGGGGTTATGTTCAGGCACCGGGGAGGGAGAGTTAGGGTTAGGAGAGGAGGAGGGTTAGGATACTGACTGATAGGTGTCGGTGTCCTAATCTGGCGTCAGAATTTTGACCACCGGGATGCCAAGCGCCAGCATCCCGTACCCATCCCCAAGGAAGAGGTACCATTCTGACTGGGGTGCCACCAATTTTTCAACATGGTTTAACACCATCAGAAACCAAACTGGATGGCCCTTTTTTTATGCGTGTCTAGTGCGGGGGTACTATGGAAAAAGTGCCTGAACTGAATCCTTGCCTACAAGGACCTGCCTGACACTGGGGGTCATTCAGACTCACTCGCGAGCGGCAGGACGCTCGCAAGCGGGTCGATGTTCCCCACTGCGCATGCACACGACGGAGGGAGCTCCGTCGTGCGCATGCGCGAGACCCGGCGAGCGACGGGCTCACCATCGCTCCGGGTCTCGCACCAAAGCGAGCGCTCTGGTCAGAGCGTTCAGCTCTGAATCAGGTCCACTGCCCTGTATGCAGGCAATTTAGGATTCATGTCTTCCCTTTCAGAGCAGGAGTGGTCATTCAAGTCCATGATACTTCTCCAGCACACAGTCTGCTGCTGCTGCTGCTGCTGTACCAAGTGGAGCCAGTGCAGGGTTCCCGGACACAACCCTTAGTAGTGGTGGGGCCCTTGGGAGGAAGTCCTACATTGGGATAGGGGTGTCTACACAAGACCACTCCCACATGCAGACAGCCCGCCAGGCTGTCTGCTCTGACAACCACCATAGCGGTAGATTCAGGCCACTTCCACGGTTGAAATACAACAAAACCATGGCAATCATGAAAGATGAATAAAAGAAGACAAGTAAAAGAACACCTGTCCTGCAAAGCACTCAGGGCCTGATGCTGAGCGCTCGCAAGCGGGTCAATGGCCAAGCCGTCGCAATGGGTCGATGGTGAGGACAGCACGCCCCCTTTGGGGGGCATGCCGGGGGCGTTGCTGCCCAGACGGAGGCGTTCCCATGGGAACGCCTACCGTCTGGGTCCGGCCCCACTGACATCACTAGTGATGTCAGTGGGAGTGCTTTTGGCTCTGATAGAGCCAAAAGCACTCCTGGGCTTGCGTCAGCGACACCCTACCGCAGGGTCTCGTCGCAAGCCCGATGGTCGCGATGGTCTTGACCATCGCGACCATCTTTTTGGCCGCTCGCATAAGCTGTGGGTGGTCTCCCACAGCTATGCGAGCGGCCAGGAGGCCGCTCCAATTTTAGGTAGGAGGGCCCTGATTCAGAGCGAGTTCTCTTGTCAGAGCGTCCGGCTCTGAATCAGGCCCTCAGTCAGAAACAACTGAGGATCTATTGCAGGGTGGGGGAGGAGTGTGAATACAAGTGCTACTAGAATGAATGCCAAGTCTAAGTGCTGCTTAAAGTATAATAAGTCAATGTGCAAACATGTCTCAAATTGAGTGATTGAGATTAAACAACATGTAACAGTTCAGAGATCAAATACTTAATCAGTTGTGAAAATGAATATGCGGTGTATGTCCTTGAATGTGCATGCTCATATGTAGTGTGAACTAAAAGATTCAGAGAACATAAGAAAATTGTCTTTAGACAATAAGTACGAATCATGTTCCTCTTATGTACATAATGCCAATCTGGAAATCTTGAGAATTACAGGTGTAGAATATGTGCTACTTATAAACAGGGGAGACAATAGATGTAAGAAAGTACTGTATGTAATAGTAAAACCTCTTAAGAGGTTAAAATACATACACTGTATCCAGAAGTTTTGAATGAGACTCTACATTACAACTGCCTTGACTTAATGTAATATATTGTATTGAGAGCATGAACTACTGTATAATTTTATTATTATATTATATAGCATCAAAAAATAAAACTAGATCTTCTCGATTAAAGGTGACTGTCATCCTCTTTTTTTTTGCACAATAGGCAGTTTTAGGGTCTATTCATGGTACACAAAAAGCGGCTTTAGGTTCTATTCATAGGGTTATTAAAAGCTATACTTATTGTCTTACCATGCTGTCCTGATCATCTTAGCCCAACCCCTCCTTCACCTTTCAGAGACACCACAGTCTTTCCTCTCCACAAGGATGTCCGATAGCGATTGCTGACAGAACGTCACTGGCCCACATCCCGATATATAGGCATTATCAATCTGTGGCCTGACCTACACTGATCAGCCGTAACATTAAAACCAACTGAATAATATTGTGTATGTCCCCCCCAGGTCTGAACCTGCACGTCACGTACTCCACAAGACCTCTGAAGGTGTCCTGTGGTATCTGTCACCAAGACATTAGCAGCATTAAGCCTGCTTTAAGTCCTGTATGTTGCGAGGTGGGGCCTCCATGGATCGGACTTGTTTTTCCAGCACATCCCACAGATGCTCAATTGGACTCAGACCTGGGGAATTTGGAAGTAAAGCCAACACCTTGAACTCTTTGTCATGTTACTCAAACTATTCCTGAACAAATTGTACAATGTGGCAGTGCGCATTATTCTGCTGAAAGAGACCACTTCCATCAGGGAATACCTCGGCCATGATTGAGGCTGTACTTGGTCTGCAGCCATGTTTAGGTAGGTGGTATGTGTCAAAGTAAGAGCCACATGAATGCCAGAACCAAAGGCTTCCAATCAGAACATTGCCCAGAGCATCACACTGCCTCCACCGCCTTGCCTTTTTCCCATAGTGCTTCCTGGTGCCACAACTTCGCCTGGTAAAAAACGCACACGCACCTGACCATTCACATGATGTAAAAGGAAATACGACTTATCAAAACAGGCGACCTTCATCCATTGCGCCATGGTCCAGTTCTGACACTCATGCGTCCACTGTAAGCTCTTTCAGCTGTGGACAGGGGTCAACATGGGCACTCTGACCGGTCTGTGGCTGCTCGCCCTTCTATGCATCAAGCTGGAATGCACTATGTGTTCTAACACCTTTTTATCATAGCCAGCATTGACTTTTTCAGCAATCTGTGTTACAGCTCTTCTGTGGGACTGGACCAGACGGTGTAGCCTTCGCTCGCCACACACATCGGCGCCCATAACCCTGTCGCTAGTTCACTGATTGTCCTTCCTTGGACCACTTTTGGTAGGTACTAAATAACCATTGAATATCGGGAACACCCCACAAGATCTGCTGTTTTGGAGATGCTCTGACCCAGTCATCTAGCCACCATAATTTGGATCTTGTCGCTTGGCCATTCCTTCTGCTTCCAACGCATCATTCAATACAATACAATACAGATGTGCCCACTTACATCTATCCTCCGTGCGCTACAAGTCGCGCCACACAACGCGGGAGCTCAGTGTGACTTTGTAGCGCCAAGCGTCTTTTCGTGCGCCCTTTTACCTTCAAATGTGTCTTATTCGCACAACGATGCATATAGATAGCACAAGCAGCTGCTGCTAATTAAAATTATATGCAGCATGTCTATGATCTCTGAACGAGTGCGGGTGTATCTGTATGCGAAATGCTACGTTACAGTGTCAGCGACTGTAACGTAGTGTTTAGCATGCAGATACACCCGCAGATGCACAGAGAACATAGGCATGCTGCATATCATTTTAATCAGCAGAAGTTTAAAAGTGTCTCTTTATGCAAACAGGCCGCCCTTAGCCTTCTCAGAAAGAAAACGTGTTGCTGCGCCTTTTTAACTAAATATTTAAAGTTTAAAAGTCCAAATTATAGGAGATCTGAATCCCCCAAAATTTTAAGGATTCCACCTCCTCGATCAGACCATCCAAGACTACTGGTAATTTAAGTCCCCTATTTTCCTACATAAAATCAAATTATCAGCTCCTTCGTTTTAGAGGTATTTAAAACCAGTTACGCTTACTCCACTAACTTTACAACCTAACTTCTGTATGATCGATCCCTGGTCTTCATTACGTATCAACCCAACAATAGCAATATCATCCATAAATTTTACACTCTTTACTAAATGTCACAGGCAAAGAGAGAGATAGGCAAAGGGGAGGATGACTAACACAAGATAAGGGATAGAACCAGAGAAGAAAGACAGAGGAAAAGGGGAACAGACATGGAAGTGGGGTTTCAGAGATAATAACAACAACAACAACAACCTTATATACATGTGTTTGTGCATATATCCTCATATACAGGGCCGGATTATAGGTGGGGCGGACGTTCAGGGGCCCCCACACTGCCACAAACATTCCGGGCCACTCTGGACCCTCTGTGACCGACTCCCGGGCAGCAGCATACAGCACTGCACTGCAGTGACAGCACACTCCATCACGGATACAGTGGCAGACGATGGCATCGCTGCCCCCTCACTGACAATGCTGCGATTAGCGGGTGTATTGGAAGGGGTCAGGGCCTAATGTAAACATACCTGTATGTATAGTACTGTGCAAAGGTTGTAGGCAGGAGTGGAAAAAATGCTGCAAAGTAAAAATACTTTCAACAAATGGAAGTATGGTCCACCATGTCAAAAGCAGCATAGAGGTCAAGGAATATGAAGAGAGTAGTGGCCCTTAGATTTGGCAGCAAGGAGGCAGTTACTGACTCTTGTAAGGGAAGTTTCAGTGGAGTGGACAGAATGGAAGCCAGACTGAAATGGGTCAAGCAGGGAGTGGGAGGAAAGAAAGGTGGTATGGCGGTTGTAGATAACACGCTCAAGGAGTTTGGAGACAAAAGGGAGGAGCGATGCATTTTGTTAATTGTTAAAAATAAACTATTAACACTTCAATTTTTGAAAGCATCCTTACTTTGCAGCATTTTTTCCACACCTGCCTAAAACTTTTGCACAGTACTGTATGTATTATGAAGAGTCTTCCCTAGGAGCTGCATATGTCCTTGCACTGTGCTGAATGTTGGTATTCTTGGCTAGCTGGAAAACTCGATTGTAGTAAATACGCAAAAGAGAGCTCCCACCAAAACAAAAAGTCTGTATTTTTTATTTCAGTTAACAAATTGCTATAATTCCAATGCATTTACAGGGATGCTAGCAAACCAAAGCGGTCATCCAATCATCTGAAGGGAAGTTACATTGACACCTACCCAGCTTCTCAATAGCCTCGTATGCATTTGATGGAAGACCTCCTCCGCAGGCATGATCTACTCCATCACAATCCACCAACTCTGCAGGAGAGAGTTGAAAAGAATCTGTAAGACTTTGGGGGAGATCAAACCTTGGAGAGATATATACAGTATCAACCAATCAGCTTCTAACTGTCATTTTACAGACTGTTTGAAAAATGAGTTAGGAGCTGATTGGTTGGTAGTTTATCACTCTCCACTTTCTCTATCTCCAAGATTTGATACATCTTCCCCTTTGTGAGATATGGATAATGTTTTATTTTTTAAAGAGTGATCCAGTAAAGCCTAGGATACAGGATTAGGAAAACTGATTTGTCTTTAGCATAAGAATATGAGCAGCAAGTCATCTTATTAAATGGTCATTTTAAGTACATATATCAGACATCTCATCCTTACAATGCTGCTATTAATGACAGACAGTACCTCTCATTTAGTCTCATTTACCAAGATAAATTGCATTAAACCACAGCAACCAATCACCAATTAGCTTTTATCCATCTAATAGTCTGACAATAAAAGAAAGCATTTAATGCAAATGTTGTACCCAAATGTAATATAAATAACCCTCAGCTGTGTTGCATATAGCTTGTCTTCATTTATATTTAAACATCACTTTAAGAAGCATAATTATTATTTGCATAGATACAATTTTATGAAAACAACAAATGTGTGCTGTAAGACAATAAGCCCTTGTATTATCACTGTTAGCAGGCTTAGCATGCATGGCCTGAGCTACGTTAAAGGAGTAAATGGAGCTAAATATAGCAGTTATAGCTGCTGTCATGGAGACAGAGCTGGAAGTATTACATAAAAACAAAAATGGCCCAAGGTAAAGAGGTGGTGCTGGCTATGGCAGCCAGACACATGCTGTCATTATGTAACGTTTACAATTCGAGCTAAAATGTGCCGAGATGCCCCCCACTGCCCACTACCACCACAAAGGGCCTGATTCCAAGCCACACGCAGCTGGCTGATGTTTTATGTCTGTGTGTGCGTCTGAGTAACACTGAACATTCGCCGATTGTTAGCGCTCAGATATGGAACAGAATTGGACGCGCGGTCTGTGGAATTCAGCAGCTCACACAGGAGGCCACGGTCATACTGCCGCAAGACAATGCAAGGGGGTGGTCTCAGTATTCACAATCCCGACCGCGGCATTAGCATAAAGGTCGCATCTGCGTGGGACTAAGAATCAGCCCAGTTATGTACGTCAGTGAGGATCCTGTAATAACATTACTATGGCTGCACACTCCTATGACACCTCACCAACCAAACATTTACTCTCTAACTTGCGCTGGCTCACTGTGGGCTGGTTCCTATGGTTTTAGGTTTACAAATATTTCTCAGGGATTCCTGCACAAACTGATTTAAAATCAATAGAGGAAATTAATAACTGGACCTATGATGTTTTGTAGCCATGTTTGCAGGACTTTGCCCTATATTTACTAGCAGAGAACACCACATTTCCAGGTTATTGTCCACCCTAC
Organism: Taudactylus pleione; assembly: GCA_031769625.1. Classification (NCBI taxonomy): domain Eukaryota; kingdom Metazoa; phylum Chordata; class Amphibia; order Anura; family Myobatrachidae; genus Taudactylus; species Taudactylus pleione. The sequence goes on from JAUIMM010000084.1 coordinate 341,099, forward strand.
AGCAACAAACAGTTCTGCTCATTTCAGCAAAGTATTATGGAGCAAAAAGCCATATGAAACCCTCCCACCTAACAAAAACACATCTGCACAGACTAATGAAAGATGGATTATTGCTGCATTACAATATGATAAATCGGTAATAGGAGGACTTCTGGTCCAATCACAGCGTCTGTACCTTGCTCAGAGAGAGAGACAAGAGAGCCTTTCTTCAGGAACCACTGTCCTTCTATATTCCCGGTCACAGAAAAAGCCCAGCATGATCCACACATGCCCTACACAGGAGCAGGAGAGTGTGAAGAACACAGATTAGTATGTGCACAAATGCATATGAAATGAAGGAAAAACTATTAAGAGCATAGTAGGTTAAGAGAAGATAATACATATTGGTTAATAAAGAAGAATAATAGGTATCCCTTGGTGTTTAGAGCAGTGATGACTATCATGTACTTTTCTGGGTCCAATTTACAAAGAGAGGACACGAAGATACTTAAGAGACACTATGAACTGCATTGCAGCCACACACCTTTGCGATCACTCTTTTCAATCCAATGTTTCAATCAACTTCACTCCCGATTGGAAGCCCTGACCACACTGCTGATACGCGCATACACACCTATACAATCATACTGCCCCCCGATTGCCTAAATATCGGAAGAAAATGACTGTACCACCGTACACACTTCCTGGCTACACTCACAGCAGAAGCACCAAGAATTACTGTACCATAATGGGCTGGAAACTTGCATGGATAACTTTTTTGCAATCGATGATTGATTTTTATTTTTAAAAGGTAAATGAATGATATTTGTATGCCACTAATATATAAATATATATATATATATATATATATATATATATATATATATATATATACACACACACACATATATATATATATATATATATATATATTACATACATACATACATATGCAGTCAGGTCCATAAATATTGGGACATTGACAGAATTTTCATATTTTGTCCTCTATTCACCACCACAATGGCTTTGAAATGAAACAAACAAGGTGTGATTTAACTGCAGACTTTCAGGTTTAATTTGAGGGTAATTACATCCAAATCAGGTGAACGGTGTAGGAATTACAACGGTTTCTATATGTGCCTCCCACTTTTTAAGGGGCCAAAAGTAATGGGACAAACTAAACAATCCTAAATCTAACTTTCACTTTTAATACTTTGTTGCAAATCCTTTGCAGACAATTACAGCCTGAAGTCTGGAACGCATAGACATCACCAGACACTGGGTTTCATCCCTGGTGATGCTCTGCCAGGCCTCTACTGCAAATGTCTTCAGTTCCTGCTTGTTCTTGGGGCATTTTCCCTTCAGTTTTGTCTTCATCAAGTGAAATGCATGCTCAATCGGATTCAGGTCAGGGGATTGACTTGGCCATTGCATAACATTCCACTTTTTAGCCTTACAAAACTCTTTGGTTACTTTTGCAGTATGCTTCGGGTCATTGTCCATCTGCCCTGTGAAGCGCTGTCCAATGAGTTCTGAAGCATTTGACTGAATATGAGCATATAATATTGCCCGAAACACTTCAGAATTCATTCTGCTGCTTTTGTCAGCAGTCACATCATCAATAAATACAAGGGAACCAGTTCCATTGGCAGCCATACATGCCCACGCCATGACACTACCAGCACCATGCTTCACTGATGAGGTGGTAGGTTTTGGATCATGAGCAGTTCCTTTCCTTCTCTTCTCTTCCCATCACTATGGTACAAGTTGATCTTTGTCTCATCTGTCAATAGGATGTTGTTCCAGAACTGTAATGGCTTTTTTGGATGTTGTTTGGCAAACTCTAATCTGGTCTTCCTGTTTTTGTGGCTCACCAATGGTTTGCATCTTGTGGTGAATCCTCTATATTCACTCTTGTGAAGTCTTCTCTTGATTGTTGACTTTGACACATATACACCTACCTCCTGGAGAGTGTTCTTGATTTGGCCAACTGTTGTGAAGGGGTTTTTCTTCACCAGGGAAATAATTCTTCTGTCATCCACCACAGTTGTTTTCCGTGGTCTTCCAGTTCTTTTGGTGTTGCTGAGCTCTCCGGTGTGTTCTTTCTTTTTAAGAATGTTCCAAACAGTTGATTTGGCCACACCTAATGTTTTTGCTATCTCTCTGATGGGTTTGTTTTGATTTTTCAGCCTAATGATGGCTTGCTTCACTGATATTGAGAGTTTACAGCAACTGATTCCAAATGCAAATGTCACACCTAGAATCAACTCCAGACCTTTTACCTGCTTAATTGATAATGAAATAATGAGGGAATAGTACACACCTGTCCATGAAATAGCTTTTGAGTTGATAGTCCCATTACTTTTGGCCTCTTAAAAAGTGGGAGGCACATATAGAAACCATTGTAATTCCTACACCGTTCACCTGATTTGGATGTAATTACCCTCAAATTAAATCTGAAAGTCTGCAGTTAAAGCACATCTTGTTTGTTTCATTTCAAAACCATTGTGGTGGTGAATAGAGGCCAAAATCTGAAAATTCTGTCAATGTCCCAATATTTATGGACCTGACTGATATATATATATATATATATGCCAAAGTTGCCGGCACTATGGGGAGGAAAATTCAATATGCTGGAATAGGCATCACTCACGGCGTCTTGGATAATAACATGTCACATACTCGTAGTGAATGAATCAACGTTTCAGGACTCTTTAATGGTCCCTTCGTCAGCATACAAAAAGCCGTGAGTGACGCCTATTCCAGTGTTATATATATATATATATATATATATATATATATATATATATATTTACACACACACACAGATCGATAAGATGGATGGATAGAATAGTAGCGGTGAATAGTAATTATATATTTGACCATGTTTTCAGACTTTACATAATGCATCTAGGTCCCAAAAGAAGCTGTATGGTACAGAGTCTATGCATTTGGCCACATGCAATACATTAGTACATTCCCTGCTGTATAGCAGAGGAAATTTTAGCAACTGAAAAGAAATGGAATATTATGCAGTGTCACTATATAGGCCAAATACAGTGGTGGCAAGAAAACAAGGGAAAATATTTACTTCAACAGGGAGGACAGTTTACACGAGAGTACGTAGCAAACCACCTGACCTGGTTGAATTATGAACGCCCACAAAGGTCGGTGCTGCTGTAGGTGTAGAACCGTAAGAGGGTTGGGAGGTGCGTACACCCTGCAGTTTTGGTCTGATCTGGCCCTATCAAATCTACTGAATATTAAACGGCACATAAAAAGCGATCCTTTGACTCAACCAGTGCACACTCTTGCCATATCGAAAGAACAGGTCAAAATTGACAAGAATGGCCCGATGATTGTATAGGTGTGTACCCAGCTTAAGACTGCATACTTCATACCTCATGCCTCAATACCACATGGTCACACTGTCCAAGTGCCAGGGATCCAAGGGGTCACTGAATGTAAAGGCATCACCATGCGAATATATCATTGCAGGATTACATCTATATAGACTCTCTGACTTATTTTTTCATATCTTCCCAAAATGGTACAATTTTATTATACATATTAATGATTATATTAAATTTTTTACATATTCTTAATGCTAACCACGCCGCACAATGTATCGATCACTTTCAGAAGCACACTGGAAGAAAAGAGAAATACTAAACTTTTTATCCCACTGTTTGAATACAATTTATGTTTATGCTATGAAATCTTAACACTTGTGTGTTCTGTCTTAGAGCATTTATATGTTTCAATATAAGATCAAATAACGTACCAAAGACCAAACACGATAAATATTTGATTTGTATTCTCACATAGCCTCAAGTTTGTCATTATTTTCATGTACTTTCAGCCCTGAATTTCACATCCAGCTACAGAACAAAAGGATTTCCGTTTAAAATTGTAGTTAGTTAAATCTCACAATTTAGTATCATAGTAATAGCAGAAAAAGTGTTTTTTATAGAATGTGCATCCTTATTTCTCTAACTACCCGGGAAGCGTAGCGCTGACTCCCCTGTCCTGCTTATATACTCTGCATAGTTCTTTGCTCCTGGCTCACTGGAGGCAATTTGATGGATTTGTGGTCTAACATACCTATGGGCAGCCCTGACTTTTCTCTGATGTGAGTTTACATTGTACTTTTTACTTATCTGATATTATGTTCTAAATGTAATGTTTTGTTACTTTACAAGGTATTGTACAATGTGTCTCTGTGTGTATGGTATCCAGTCAGTCAAAGGTTTCCTATACAATCATTCTGCATCCATGACATTCACAAGAGCGGTTTCAGCTGACTCTACTAAACCGCTCTCAAATTACAAGTCTAGCCTTGTGCTCCAGCACAGGCCTATGTGTAACACTGGTGCAACTGAGTTCACTGAATCGTATTGATGCTATAGTGTTCATAGGTTTCCATTTACCTCTTCAATGTAATGAAGGTAACCAGGAGAGCCTTATGGATAAGAGGGAGGGGGGTGAGAAAGTTGTTCAGTTCCTAACGACAGAAAGCTAATAGTTGTAGGGTGTCTTCAGAGCTCAGTGATGAATTCATACTCTGTACACACATAAAGCACAGGGCATTCCATTTTGGGAGAGTCTAACGGCTAAGTGTATACAGAGGATGCATGATCTGAGTGTACAATGTTACTTCTGTAATGTGTACATAGCCCGACAGATTAGCTAAATGTAAAGGCAGAATGTACTTTACATTGGGTCAAATAATCCACCAAACACGGTTTCCCACCTGCAGTGTCGATGGGCATGACATCATGAAGAATGGCTTCCTTGGGAGAAGTGAGGAGATCCCTGAATGTCTGCTGCAGACTGACTATAATCTCCTAGCCCTGCCAAAGTGGGCTTGTATCATACATGCAGCGTGTAGTGAGTACACAAAGCATGTATGAATGACAATACACTGCTGGCAGGAGCAAAGAAAATCTCCACTGACCAGGCCAGATGTTGTGGCACCTACCAGATTGAGTTCATCATTAAAAAAGTATTACTTATATTATAATATTACTTATCATGTATATTATCTAGCATATTGAATTAAACCCCAAACTGAACTTAAGTTTCCAATGCTGAGAACGAATAGCTTTGTACACTGGGGATTCAAATGGTGACAACAGTAAGCTTACCAAAACCCCAATTGTTTAAATAGTAAATAAAGTCATCTGTCTTTGTTTTTTTATGTGCAATATTTTTCTTCCGGACTGTTTTTCTGCAGTGCAATACCAGTATTTCCCAATATTAATTATAACACAGACAACAATGCAGGAACAGCATGGGACGGGTGTAAAAGGTTGCTTACACAACATACCAGAGGCTCTGTAATGGGGACGAAAGCAGAAGTGGTTGGAGAATGAAGCCTGGGGAGGAAAGGAGAACTGACAGAGGCATTATTTCTATTACCTGGTTCTTAACATCAGTGACGGCTCCATGCTCTCTCCAGTCCCACTCTGCCGGAGGAGGGTCTTTTGGGACCACAGCTTTTTTTAAAGGGCGAGGAGGCTGGCTGGAGAGTAAAGGATTCAGGTACAGAGTTCTGAACTCATCCTCTGAAAGAAGAACATAAATCAATGTAATTAATATATAAAAATCCCTTATACTTATTTGCTGGCTGGTTTACTGCAATCTACAGACATATTACTTGGATGCCCAGATTAGGTTTGCAGTACAAGGTTTGCTATGGGCAACACCTCCACTTCTATAAACCCGCACTTCAGTAAATACACTCCTTAGAATGGACAGAAGATCGACATGTCAAATGTCAACATTCACAATGTCGACCATGCGGTTTTGCAAAAGCCTGCCTAACCCTAACATTGTAAGAAAAACATACTGTCGACATTCTGTTATTACCGAATTGTTGGATGTCGACATTTGGTCAATGTTGGCATTCAGACCAGGTCGATATTATGACGTAAACCATGTCTATGGATTAACAGAGGTTCCCAAACTCTGCAATTACAGTCCAAGTTTAAAAAAGATACCCATGCTTGAGCACAGGTGACTTAATTAGTACCCCAGCCATTTAGATTTAACCATCTGGGCTCAAGCATGAATATCCTTAAAACCTGGACTGTAATGGCGGAGTTTGGGAACCTCTGGGTTAACATATGACACCATGCAAATAGAGCCCATTTGTGACAGATCCTCAGATGTGGTTTAATAAATAGCCCCAAAATGAATGGGCGGAGGAGATTCTGTGGTTAATCTGACAATATGTCCCTAATACCATGGAAAAAAAAGAGAGGCAATGAAAGTTTAAAATAAAAATATATTTACTAACAAGTCTGAGAATGCAGAGCTCTACACAAGCTGGTAACTACCATATAGTGAGAACAGCCATACACCAGAATCCCCATATCATATCATGCTACAGAAGAAAACGATTGATCTATGACTACAAATTCAGAGTTAACAGGTGAACAGTGGCCAGGAACATGTGTTTGAAATTAGTGAAACATATAAACTTCTTCTCATAACATAATATAATACATGACAATAAAACCAAGAACAGTCCTTGGAGATTTCCGTTCTATATTACATAACTTCATAATAAACTACTTGCAAAATCCTCCTGTTTCCTCTGCACCAATGTTCAGTTACTTGACCCACACACATACAGGATGGCACATATCCGCTGTATCTTCTCCTTTGCTTTAGAGGATATCCAGTTACCTGTCAGATCGCTAAACTTAGTAACGCCATATTCGGCAGTTCCTTGATCCTTTTCCTGAATCTCCTTTGCCTTCTTCATATTTTCAGAAAATATGCGAAGACGTTTGACAGCTTCTGGAAAAGATACGACAGGAATAGGGTTCTCGATAGACTGCTGACTCATAACAGTCAGACTTCTCTATTTCCCCCATCCATGCAGCAACATAATATATATCCTGAATCTCTGTGCTGCTACCTTGTACAACCCAGATTTTCCATTATAAAATGTTACTGTAAAAATTGTTTTTCTACTTCTGTTTTCTATGATCCATTTGACAGCACTTTAAAATAATCTATATGGTTTTGCTACTCCCTTACTCTATATCCGCACCCTGCAGAGAACTTCTAACCAAGCCGGGCAGGATAGAACCAAAGAGAAACAAGACAGAGAAACATCATCACCCACCGAAAAAAACTATTTCCTCTGGTAAACTTTAACCAACTGGGTAACATTTTTCCAAACATCATTCTGAAACGGTCATTTTTATTTTTTTTTATTACTTCACAAACAACTTTCTAGAACAATATTTAAAAATTTAACTGGAAAAATAATGTTATAGGGTGACCTTATGCCCCAATTGTAACATTGCCCCCACCCCACAGTGCCCATATGTAGCTACTGAAGCATTACCACCCACCCAGTGACAAACTCCATGGTAATAGAACCCCCCATCCCCTAGTGGTGATACATCCCTATGTCCAGTAACCTCTCATTAATCCCTATCAGGAGTGCAGAGATCAGAAAATAGGGAAAGTACAGCTGGCTGTGGTCGCCAGAGCCGTAACGAGACTTTTTGGTGCCCTGGGCCAGAAAGAGCATTGCCACCCCCCAGGTATGACAGTATTTTAAAATGAGTGTGTAAATAAGAGAGGATGTGACTGAAGAAGCCCAAATGGAGGGGGAGTCGGCCAGGGAGAAGATGGGGGTTGCCAGAAGATGCCAGAGATAAAAAAAAAAAAAAAAGAAAAAAAAAGAAGGAGAAAGCTACAAGTGAGAATAAATGATAAACAGAAAATTGACGGGCCTGAATAGTGCCCCCTGCCCTGCGGTGCCCTGTGCCATGGCACGTCGCACCACCCTAGTTACGGTCCTGGTGGTCGCATCCTCTCTCACCAGCCAGTTAAGTGGTTAACTAAATGTAATCTGGATGGGCGTTAGTGTACCCAATGGACATAAGTACAAACATTCCGTTCTCTCTTTCAACCTTTTGGGGAACACTGGACCATGGAGATGCCCCTTCAGGTGGTTGCACTCAGACACCCAGTGCTCAGTGCCATACAGGCACAACTGGTGTCTTTAGCAGCAAAAGCATTATATCTATAAAATTGAGCAAAGAAATGGACCAGGGAGCGGGTGGCAACTAGAGCTGTTCAGTCAGGTCCCAATGCTACAATGCCCACGGGGCGCTCACTGATCTCAGGTCAAAGCATCACCAAGGAACGTGACCAGAAAGCCTCACCTTCGTCATCTTTGTACTTTTTATTGTAGGTTGTCACAAACTCCTTAAATAATGACAGTGTTTCAAGTAGCTCATCCTGAAAAAAAGAATTGCTAATGTAATATTATAAGAAGTAATAATGTGCTTAATGGCAGCAAAATAATTAAGAGAATTATCTCATCTTTCAAGAATGTAATTAAAAACCAATATAAATTATACCTCGGCTTTTGCTGAAAGTGTGTCCTGTTCTGTGGATGGTTCCACAACACTTAAATCCGTTAGAATGCCTAAAAAGCCAGAATAACAGGCAGAGATCAGGTAGAATACAGATAAAGGAAGAAATAATACTGACTATGAGGAGCACAGCAGTCACAAGACATGTATTCGCACTAAGAAGAATGGTGAAGGGTACAGACCTTCTTGCAAACAATTCTGATGTAAAATTTTGGTCTCATTTACCCATGGGACGGTATAAATGGAAAATTTACACTTCACACCCTGCAAAAAAAACAAACATCAAAAGGTTTAGTTCAACGCTGCACAGTAACACTATGAATGTATCGTAAAAGGTTATTGCGGCACAGCTGGATTTATATTAGTGCAGCCTTCAGCACAATCTGTGGGACCGCATACAAAGCAATAAACACACTCCAAAGGCTGGTCTTTTTAAAGAATAAATCATAGAAGCCTGGCCCTGCAGTTTATGTTTTCTTCAGTTAATTAATTTGAACATAAGATTACTATAAAAAAAAGTTTGAATAACAACTTTGAAGTTTATATGTTTGTTTCTTAGTTGGGGAGATCTCACTTCAGTGTAATCTGCATGCACTTTATTAAACGGAACATGGAATAAAAAAATAGTACATGGTACTGGCAGTTTATTTCCCTATGTAAGCTATGGGTTGGTTTTTTCATATGCTTAGCATTAGAAACCACACGTGACTCGTGTTTGCCTTTATCACTTCATATTGAGATGACTAGATTTCCACAGGAATCCGTATGAATGACGGCAGTTCAAATCCAGATGCCGGCAGCCCGATGGGTGAAAATCCCGACAGCGCAAGTAAGTATACTATCCCTACCCCTCTCCCCCCCCAAATCCTAACTTAGGGGTGCCTAACCCTAACCTCCCCCCTAGTGCCTAACCCTAACCACCCCCGGTTAGTGCCTAAACCTAACCCCCCCTTCCCCTAGCCTAACCTTAACCTTCCTCGGGGGGTGCCTAACCCTAAGTCCCTTCGGGGATCCCTAAACCTAACCCCCCCCCATCCCCGGCTAAGTGTATACTCACCCCCGGCAGCAGATGATCGGTCCGGCATCGGGATTAACATAGGCGTCGAAATACCGACGCCTATGTTGAATCCCTTGCTGGGATTGAGACCGCCGGTCTCATAACTACATCCCTTTCCACACACTGGGCTGTTGGATAGTAGATGGTAACAAATTGTTTGGTAGGTCAGAGTTCAGTAGGTAAGGAACATCAGCCTAAATTCAGTCAACAGTTTATGACTGGAACGGGGAGCAGGGGTTGGACATCGAGGTTTTGGTGTCAAGAGCACACAGGCAGGACCCTGGACGACAGAACCCATCTGTACAGCCAATTCCAACTCAGTAGCTGACCACAGTATATTCTGAACTAGCATTGTACAGCTTGGGCCTAATAGCACCAATAATGAGTGACTCGTCAGGGATTAGCAAAATGCTATTTAGAATCTGTAGATAAACCTATGTATGTACATACGTATGTAATTTCCATTAGGCTTGCATTTGGCAGCAGCAGTTAAAGAGAAAACCTGGAGAGGTGAATATGTGGACATTTTTACTTTGCTGACTGGGCTTGGAGATTTAATTTCAAGGTCAGATAGGGAGAGTGATGACAGATGTGAGGAGTAGGCCAAGAACCAGATGACAAAAACATTTGTTTATTGGTTTCAAGCCTCTGCAATGCTGGATTGCATTTATTGGGGGCAAGTCCCCCTTAAATGGTCCACAATTTTAAAATACAGGCATGCTATCTCCAAAATGTACGGGTATTATGTAGGCGTAGTCTAGAGGACTAACTGCAACAAGGCTTTTTAGGAATAAGAAGGAAGTGAATACGTACTTACCAAGGCACCTATAAGTTGACCAAAGACTATCAGCTGCTTAGACAGAACCTGGGTATTCCTGTGGATCAGCATGTACTAATGCGATTTGCTACAAGAGGCATACATTTAGCTCAATTTATTCCTGAAGCACATCTGGACACTAGGGAAACTGCTTGGGTGAGCAGGATTGCCTAGTGTCCAGTGGTGCTTCAGCTTCACAGTGAGGTAACGGATATAGGTTAAGTGCAATTTGTTGGGCTGGTCCATAATAACTCTAGAAGCCTTGTATTATTCACAAGATGTTAGACATTGGCAGGGTGATATGGTCAGAAATGACCACACTGGGGCCTATATCAGGAGAATTAATGGAAAAGTTAGCTCATTCTATCAGGCAAGATTTGCAGTCAGACATTAAATATTGAGAACAGCACACCCAGGGGGAGATGTATGAACAGACGATATGAGGTTTAGTGTTATCAGCGCACAGGCTGATGCGCTGTGAGCTCTGGCAGGGATCGCCAGAGAGGGGAGTCTTCATTCCCCCATTCCAGCAGGTTTTCTTACCTCTCGTCGGTACGGCTTCCATCTTCGCAAGCAGGAAGTATTACAGTGGCACAATGCATGCTGCTAGAATACCTCCCCCACTGTGTCTAATGATTCTTTTTTTTTTTTTTTTTTGGTGGTGGTGATCTCCGAAACCTAGCTAATGGGAGAAATGAAAGTTACTCCTCCCAATGGGGTGTTATCCTCTTGTGCAGTTATCACAGGAATTAATATCAAGCAGGAAGTCACTGCACTTGTCTTTGCGATATGGAACAGGCAAGGTACCCTATGGCACAGATTCTCAAACTCGGTCCTCAGGACCCCAAACAGTTAATGTTTTCCATGTCTCCTCACAAGTGAAATAATTAGCTCCACCTATGGTTCTCTTAAAATGTGTCAGTGAGTAATTGGGGACAGAGTTTGAGATCCAACGGCATAGGATTTGGACATGGTATCCATGACCCATGGAGCACTGAATTGCCAGGAACTCCCCTTCCATTAAAGTGTTAAACATTTGTTTAATAAAGGCTTCAGCCATTTTCTTTTTACAACAATGTGTTATATGATTATTGTACTGCTGGTTCCCAAGTAAGGATTGGGTGTATTAGTTATAGAGGTATAGGAAGCATATACATTCTATGGTTACGTCCATTCAAAAACAGTAGATGATATATTTCAATATTATGCATAGGTAAAGTAGCACAGCGACACTCTGATTAAAGATAGAATATGGCAAAATGTTTAGATATCAGACTTTTAACCTACAGCCCAGATAATGTTTGGTTACTTTTAATACACAAACTTTCTTTCCCATTTATCACAATTTAATATAGTTCAGACATTTTTAACACTATCTAATGCTCAGGGGCTGACTGGCAACTTTTAGCCTGGGGGGCAAATGCATGCAGGCGGACCTGGCAGAGGGGTAGCGTGTAGCCAGGGTGCCCGAAGAACATGCGTGCTACGGCGCCCACCCCTCAAGTGTTCCAGGAAGGAGGCGGGTCCATATGGGATTAATGTAAAGTAAATATAAAGATTAGGAACAGCCCCGTCGTGGTGCCCATATGCAGGCCTCCAGTAGTGCCCCCCAGTAGTGATACCCCTATGCAGTGCCCCTTATACAATGCCCCCAGTAGTGGTCCCCCCTGTGCAGTGCCCCTTGTGCCCCCAGTAGTAAGCCCCTTATATAGTGCCCCCATTAGTGGTACCCCCTATGCAGTGCTCCTTAAATAGTGCCCTCAGTAGCAGTCCACACCCCATGCAGTGCCCCCAATAGTGGTAACCCTTATGCAGTGCCCTTTAAATAGTGGCCCCAGTTGTAATCTCCCCCCTATGCAGTACCCCCAGTATTTCCCTTTTTATAGAGACCCCAGCAGTGGTCCCTCGATGCAGTGCCCTCAGTGGTAGTCCCCTCCCCCCTATGTAGTGCCCCTAGTAGTAGTCCCCTCCCCCCTATGCAGTGCCCCTAGTAGTAGTAGTCCCCCCCTTGTAGTGCCCCCAGTAGTAGTCCCCCCAGTTGTAGTCCCCCCCGTTATAATCCCCAGTAGTGGTACCCCCCCTATAGTGCCCCCAGTAGTGATCTCCCCCTTGTAGTGCCCCCAGTAGTGGTCTCCCTCTTGTAGTGCCCACAGTAGTAGTCCCTCCCTCTTGTAGTGCCCCCAGTCCAGTAGTGGTTCCCCCTTTGTAGTGCCACCAGTAGTCCCCCCCTTGTAGTGCCCCCAGTAGTAGTCCCCCCTTGTATTGCCCCCATTAGTAGTAGTCCCCCCCTTGCAGTGCCTCCAGTAGTGGTTCGCCCTTGTGGTGCCCCCAGTAGTGGTCTCCCCCTTGTAGTGCCAGCCTCCCCCCCAGTAGACACACGTAGTAAAAAAAAAACAAAAAAAAAAAAACACTCACCTGAATCCCCGCTGCCACCGTCACCATCCGCTCCTCCGTCTGTCCTTCTCGGGCATTATGGGAGAGACGTCATATGATGTCATGACGCCTCTCCCATTGCCCACTGCGGGAGCAGCAGAGGCAAATGAAAGAGTCTGACAGACTCTCATTGGCTGCTGCTTACAACAAACACACAGCTGCCGGAGCCGGCGGCTGTGTGTTTGTCACTTCTGTAGCGCTGACCGAACTCCGTCCGGTCAGCGCTACACACGCGGTGCAGTCTGTGTCAGTGACACTGACTGCCCGCGGCCCGCATGACGCTGCGGCCCGGGGGGCACATGGCACCCTGCCCAGGCCGCCACTGCTAATGCTGCTCCATCGCTTGGTAATCGCCCGCAAATCGGGCAGTAAAAGGATAAAAACGACCAGTGATGCGCGCGCCCGCTGGTCGTTTTTAACATCAATCATCGCCAGAACATGACGGTCAACCTGACGACCGCCGTCAGGTTGCCATGTTCGGGGATGGTTGATCTGCATACACTGTACGTCTGAACGTTCATTATATGCAGTTCACCCCACGGGAGACGACAGCGTCGTAATTGTGCCTTTGTCCCCCGCATCGCCTAGTGGATGGGCAGCTTTACTCTTCCAAATAATCAGGCATATTTACCTTTATCACATCTAATATAAATATTTATTAAATATAACAAGTAACCTTCAGTATTTGAAGAGGTTCCTTTCTTAATAAAGCTATGATGACAGCGGTTTATTTAATCTACTGAGTGTTGTGGTTGGGATAGGCCTAGGTAAATTTAAGGCCAAATACCAATTACAAAACATGTCATTTAGCGGCACAGGCAATGACTAGGTGTTTTTTACCCATTATTTTATATGGAATATAAGAAGAAAAAAAAAGTATTGTGTCATTAAAACTTTAAATGCAAATTATTTCATTTGACTGTGTTATAAGTAGAAAATAACTTCTTTAATGACCTAGTCATTACTTAAAAATCTTACAAGGTCATTTCCAAAACAAACGTTGCTGGATAATAATAATAAGTGCATTGCATCTTCTGGTGCAATTGAATGGTAGGCAGTTTCTGTAACAGTAATAAGAAAACATTGGCTGTTCTAAAACAATAACTGTATGGCTGTAATTAGAATGCTTTGGAACAACCCACATTTGTTCAATGTCAGCAGATCTTTGAGTAATTGCTCAAATTCCATGACAGACATCAGACCATCAGCTGACACCATTACTGACTCGGATGAATAATTCCAGCATCAGCAAACCCAGTGACCAGTTTGTAGTTGATGAAAACAAAATGATAAAGTGTCAACTCTGCATTTGTTTTATGTAAACAGATGATTGACATATCTTGTGACTTACCATCAGCTGAGCTGGGCTGTGAAGCTGACAATTATCAAGAACATCTTCTTTACCTTTCTTACACAATGTGCGTCCCAGAAAGGCAATAAAGTCATACTTTATTCCAGATACCAACTGTAAGATACAAATAAAACAAAAATTGCAACATTAAAAATACAATATTATTTTTACATAAATTGTCATATTTTTTTTCCTAATACATATATTTTTTCCGTTTAGTCTTTTTATAGTTGTTTATATGAGCCCACTGTAAATAAATGTTAAAATCAGTGACCTCTAACATTGATTTCAACAATGCAATAATCTGACATGTAAAACCAGAGCCTAAACCTGGGTACACACTAGACCACCCGGCAATCCTGTAGATGGTCGGGGCGATTTGTCTTTGCTCCGAACCATGCAAGATTGCCGGTACACATTAGAAGATTTAAAGAATGACTGAACGATGTGTTGTTCTATCCTTCGTTAATATACACTGCACCGCATGCGATATCTGCAGATCTGTCTGCACTGCAGGCAGATGTGAAAATGCGATGAACGACGCAGAGGAGAGCGCGATAGTGCATACACACTAGACAATGTGGACAATTTGTCGTTCCGATATGCTTCAAAATGACAAATCGTCTGTCCAATATATTGTCTAATGTGTACCCAGTTTAAAAAGAAACAGATATAGCACATTTACAGACCCTCCAACATGACCCATTCCATTAGATGCAAAATGCTCTGCTACTGGACTTCCCATATAATGTATGACTGCCGTCACCTGTGCTGAAACACCCTTCTCATCAATTATCTAGTACAGCAAAGGTGACTGCAATCATACATTATATGGGAAGTCCAGAAGCAGAGCATTTTGCATCTAATGGAAGAGATGACTATTAGTAGTACTAGTAAGGTGTGTGCAGCATGATGTGTCATATGTCAGTATTGCCCATGACCAGGCGCAGGAGGAAGGCTGTGAGTGACCTGTTTGCGGACGTCAGTAATGCGCAGCTGCCGGTAAATGTCATCCTGGCCGCTGCCGCTGTTGTACTCCCGCTCTGCGATCTCAGCCAAAGTCTTTATCTCGGGATCCTCCGGTGAGACATCCAACCACTGACCCGGCGGGAAGCCGCACACCAGCCCCAGCACAGTAATGAGCACAAGCGGATTATAGCCGGCAACAGCCATTCTCCTGCCCAGCGCACTGACTGATTTTCTTAGATTAATGTGAGTGGATGTAAACAAGCATCACGTGACCACGCTGTGAGGCTGCGTCCGCCATCTTTCATGTGGGTTTATGGGGTCTGTTCATGACATGAATTAGTAATTTCTCTCTCTGGCAGCACCGTCGCGTCAGATACCTGAGCCCAGGGCAATTACACAGCGTTAGATACCTGAGCTATAGGGCTATTACACATATCCTGACATAAAAAAGTAATTATTTTTCCTATGGATCAGTCACTTTCACAAGTAACGGTCTTGTGCTGCGTGTAACGTTATCGGTCCTGTGCCGCGTGTAACGTTATCGGTCCTGTGCCGCGTGTAACGTTATCGGTCCTGTGCCGTGTGTAACGTTATCGGTTTTGTGCCGTGTGTAACGTTATTTTCCGTGTGTTTGAATCTCTTAAATCTGTAAAACTGAAGACCGTGGTCGGCAGCCGTCCTTGTCTGTGGGTTTTTCATGGCTGTAACATGTCAACCATGCTGCATTCGTGCCGTCTGAAAACTTGGATGTATTTTTGTGTTTCACTACAATCACTGGGGGTTAACGTGCCGCTATAACGCTTCCCGCTTCGCCTCTTTACCGAAGGCGAAGCAGGAAGCACTACCGATGAGATGTATAAACATCTCATCGGCCGGAGAGGGGGAGCGTTAACTCCCCCCTCCGGCGCTACCCGCTAGAGACAGCAGCGCATCAGCCTAGTGCTGATGCGCTGTCACTCTCTCCCGGCCGGCTCCACTGAGCATGTGCGGGATCTCGCAAGTATCGCGAGATCCCCGCGTGGAGCCGGCAGCCGCCGCAGCAGGGACAGCGCTGTCCCTGCTGTGGGGATAGGCTAACGGCAGGCTGTAGCTGTCAATAACGACAGCTACAGCCGGCCGAACGGTCATGTGTTATGACCGTTCGTACATGGCCCTGCCATCTTATAGATAGCAGCGCCGATAATGACAGGGGCGCACAGCGCCACTGTCATTTACCGCCCAGACCCCCGATCATACATCGGGGAGAAGCGGTATCAGCGCACATAACGTGCGCTGATATCGTTTCTGGGCTTCATACATCTACCCCCATTGTGTGTTATAAGAGCCTTACAGGGTGATGTGCGACACTGCAATGGTTATGTATCCAAATGGGTTAAGGGATACATAATCATCATCAATCATAAATATTTACTGAATTAACTTTACAATAATACGTGAAATTAATAGTTTGTTTAAT
Organism: Taudactylus pleione; assembly: GCA_031769625.1. Lineage (NCBI taxonomy): Eukaryota > Metazoa > Chordata > Amphibia > Anura > Myobatrachidae > Taudactylus > Taudactylus pleione. The sequence continues at coordinate 357,566 of JAUIMM010000084.1, forward strand.
GAAAGAGGGGTGTGGTAAAACTGTAGTTATGGTACCTCGTTTCTAAAGTATCTATCTATCTATCTATCTTTTATACAGGTTGTCTCCCATATCAAAATATTCCTAAATACAGAATTTTTTGATCGTGACTGAGATTGTGACACCTTTGCTTCCTGATGGTTCAGTGTACACAAACATTATTTAATGCAGAAAATGATTAAAAATACTGTATAAAATGTCCTTAAAGCTGTGTGAATAATGTGTATATGAAACATAAATTAATCTCATGTATGTGTACAGTATATGAAACATAACTGCATTCTGTGTTTAAACTTGGGTCCAGTTCCCAAGATATCTCATTATGGTATGCAAATATTTCAAAATACGGAAAAATCTGATATCCAAATACTTCTGCTCAAGCATTTTGGATATGGGAGTCCAGGGTCACCATCAGGGGAGGATTGCCGGGTCTGGAGTCCCAGGCCTAGACAGAGAGGGGAGCCTGCCAGCAATCCCGCTGACCACAGGCCTGCAATCCTGCTGACCATCAGCTTGTCCATTGGCCCACCCGCTGCCCTCTAACCACCATGCAATAAAGGGTTATTTGTTCTTGAAGACTCGATGCATGACGTTATGATGTCACACCGCGCTGCTAACGAGAGGAGCTGCAACGCATGAGGAGTAGTTCTCAGATCAACAAGAAGAAGGTAAGTGTGGGGACTGACTATGGCTGGAGACACAGAAGGGGGCTGGCTGGAGACACAAGGGCCTGGCTGGGAAGACAGAAGAGGTGCTGGGTGGGGAGACAGAAGAGGGTCTGTATGAGCAGATAGAAGGGGGTCAAGATACAGAAGGGGTGTTGGCTGAGGAGATAGAAGGGGTGTTGGCTGAGGAGATAGAAGGGCTGATGGTTGGGGAGACAGACTGCGTGCTGGCTAAAGACACAGAATAGGGTCTGGCTGGGGACACAGAAGGGGAACTTGGCTTGAGACACAGACGGAGTGTTGGTTGAGGAGACACAGAAGGGGGTCTGACTGGGGAGATAGAAGGGGGTCTGGCAGAAGACACAGATGGGGGTCTCAGAAGATATGTAACAGCACAGTATGTGTATCCAAATAATTACTGAATTGCAAATATGCCAAATAAAAAATGTATATTTGAAATATCCATTTAATTGATGTCATAAAATATATCAATATAAGAAACTTACTGTACAATGAGATGTTTCAAAATATATACATTGCCTTGCAAAAGTATTCACACCCTTGGCTTTTTACTATTTTTGTTGCATAACAACCTGTAATTTATTTAATTTTTTTATCTGAATTTTACGTGATGGATCTGCACAAAATAGTCTAATTTGGTGAAGTGAAATGTGAAAAATATATATAAAAAAAGAATCTTTACAAATATAATTCTGAAAATTGCCATGTGCATATGTAATCACCCCCTTTGCTATGAAGCACCTCAAAAGGTCTGGTGCAACCAATTACCTTCATAAGTCACATAATTAGTAAAATTAAGTCCACCTGTGTGAAATCTAAGTGTCACATGATCTGTCAGTATAAACACACCTTTACTGAAAGGCCCCAGAGGCTGCAACACCACTAAGCATGAAGACCAAGGAGCTCTCCAAACAAGTCAGGGACAAAGTTGTAGAGAAGTACAATTCTGGGGTTGGGTTATAAAAAAAAATATTCAGATTTTTGATGATACCCCGGAGCACCATCAAATTCATCATCATCATCAAATGGAAAGAACATGGTACCACAACAAACCTGCCAAGAGAGGGCTGCCCACCAAAACTCACAGACCGGGCAAGGTGGGTATTAATAAGAGAAGCAGCACAGAGACCAAAGGTAACCCTGAAGGAGCTGCAGAGTTCCACAGCAGAGACTGGTGTATCTGTGCATGTGACCACAATAAGCCGTACACTTCATAGAGCTGGGCTTTATGGAAGAGTGGCCAGAAAAAAGCTATTACTTAGTGATAAAAATAAGAAGACACGATTTGAGTTTGCCAAAAGATGTGTGTGACACTCCAAATGTATAGAGATAGGTTCTCTGGTCATATGAGACTAAAATTTACATTTTCGTCCTCCAAGGAAAACTCTATGTCTGGCGCAAACCCAACACATCCCATCACCCCAAGAACACCATCCCCACCATGAAACGTGGTGACAGCATCATGCTGTGGGGATGTTTTTCAGCAGCAGGGACTGGGAAACTGATTTGAGTCGAGGGAAAGATGGATGGTGCTAAATGCAGGGATATTCTTGAGCAAAACCTGTTTCAGTCTGCCTGTGATTTGAGACTGGGATGGAGGTTCACCTTCCAGCAGTACAATGACCCGAAGCATACTGCTAAAGCAACACTCAAGTGGTTTAAGGGGAAACATTTAAATGTGTTGGAATGGCCTAGTCAAAGGCCAGATCTCAATCCAATTGAGAATCTGTGGTCAGACTTGAAGATTGCTGTTCACAAGCGGAAACCATCCAACATGAAGGAGCTGGAGCAGTTTTGCCTTGAGGAATAGGCAAAAATCTCAGGGGCAAGATGTGGCAAGCTCATAGAGACTTATCCAAAGCGACTTGCAGCTATAATTTCCACAAAAGGTGGCTTGACAAAGTACTGACTTTAGGGGGGTGAATAGTTATGCACGCTGAAGTTTTCTGTTATGTTGTCCTAAATGTTTGATTCACAATGTAAATAAAAACCACAACTTCACAGTTGTAGGCATGTTCTGTGAATGAAATGATGCACACTTCAAACAATCCATTTTAATTCCAGGTTGTGAGGCAGCAAAACATGAAAAATGCAAAACGGGATGAATACTTTTGCAAGCCACTATATATGCATCAATTCAAGTACAAAATGGTTAAAACATTGTAATATACAATTTAAAACAGTGTATTAGCATATGTAACAATCTTACTAATAACAAAATAATTGTAACTAATAATTTGTAGCACCAAGTATTTGCAGCAAAAAGTACTGTGGATACGCTCAATGTCCAAAAATCATAATTTATATTTGTGTGTGTATAACAAACTTTCCAAATAGCTGTGTCCGGCTACATGAAATGTGGACACAATTTGACCTCATAAACTTCAGTTAGGATGATTTAAATGCTCATATCAGAAATAGAGATGAGTGCACCACCTGAGTACTAAGGAGGATGTAGATGTCAACTGTTCTTTCCTCTGGACACAATCCTGTATTGAATGCAGCTAACAGCTCACCAGACTCTGGGCCTGATTCACTACTGATCGCAACTGAAATTATGCACGCAGTTGGCCGATTGTTGCATCATGCGCATGCATCGCAGTGCGCGTGCAAGAACCCTCAGCAGTGACTAAGCAGACATATTGCAGAGTGATTGACAGGAAGTACTGTTTGGGGGTAGTGAAAGCTTAACCGCTTAGCCGTCTTCCGCTATTATCAGTGGCAGAGATGGTAATATGCGGCATCCCGTCTGTATAGTGTGTCAGCCCCCAAGAGCACAAGCATTCACGGCAGGTGGCTGTTGCAGTGAGGTTCTGCCCAATGTAGGTGCTTGCTCACAGACACTCAATTGACTGAACGCATCATCTCCTTTAGCTGTAATCTTACAAAGTCCTATTGAGCGCAGTGGTGAGCGGTTGATAGATGACAAACACTGTTGGCTGATACAAAGATAGTCCGTGTAGGTAAGTATAATGTAGCTCTTGCTAACGCATTTCTTCCCCAAGGGGATTTCATCAGAGGGGTGTGTACACCTTCCTGCTCCAGCCACCTGTCACGAACCCCTGTGCTCTCGGGAGCTGACACACTATACAGACAGGACGCCGCATACTACCGTCGTGGCCACTGATACTATTGGAAGACAACTGAGCTGCTAAGCTGTATTTTTTTATATATGACAGTGTCCTAAAGATCCGGGACAATACGTTGTATATGACCACAGGTGCTAAAAAAATAATCAACTTAAAATAACATTGAAAGCATAACAACATAAAAGATATTTTATATTAGTTGGTAATGTTTATACTCATTTGTTGATGGTGTGGTGGAAGTGGGGCTGGCAGAACGTCCCCCTATTGCCGCACGTCGCTCCTTATGTAAGTACACTGCTGACCCTAAAAATTTATAAAAAGGCTTTTAATTCTATTTCAATATTCAAACCGAAGGGTTCCAGAGTATTTAATAAATATGTCCATCTTGTTTCCATTTTCTTTTCTTCAATGCATTAATCTCGTCTTCTCCTCTTCAATTTTTCTCAAGTTTTTGGATACCAATAAATTTCAGTCCTTTTGGATTCTTATCATGATGTTTTAGGAAATGTGCTGGCAGACTGTGTGTACTTATTCCTCTTTTAATATTATAAATATGATCCGATATCCAAGTCTTAATATTTCTTTTCGTTTGGCCAACATATTGAATGCCACATGGGCAGTCTAATAAATATATGGCTCCTTCCGTTTCACACGAAATTTATTCTTTAATGGAGAAGGATTTTTTGTTATTAATGGATGTGAATTCTTGGATTAGTCTTGTCTGTGTGATCTGGTTTCTACATCTTCAGTTTGAACAGTAGTGGAAACCTTTGTTTCCTTTTCATGATTGTTGTTCCTTAAATGGTACAAAACTTCTTGTTAATTATTGTTTGAGGTTTTTGGCTCTCTTAATTACTTTCGGTTTGGCTGGTAATATTATTTTTCACTTCCTCATGTAGCATCAATATATTCCAGTGTTTTTTGAGGAGGTCTTCGATGTTCTAAATATTTTCCATTATACTGTGTTATAAAAGCTGTATCTATTTCATTTGGATTATTGGTCTTGTAAGTGATCAATTCTTTGCTGTCTAGATTTGATACTTTTGTCAATTTATTTTTCTAAACTTATTTCTTTGTATCCTTTTTGAGTGATTTTTTTTCTTTAATTCTTCAAATTGTTCTTTGAAGGTTTCCTTCTCTGTGCAATTCCTTCTTATTAATCGGAATTGGCTTCCAGGGATATTTCTAATCCGTTTGCGATGGTGATTACTATTTACTGCTAGAATATTATTCCCATTCACTTCTTTCGTGTATGTTTTTGTTTATAGTTTATTTTCTTTGACAAAGATTTCTAAATCCAGGAAGACTACTTTCTCTGTACTGGAATTGGTTGTAAGTTCTAAATTGCACTTGTTGCTATTCATGTATTTCTTGAATTTTTCTAATTCTTCCTGTGTGCCTTCCCATACGGAAAGACATCATTTATATATCTTCTCCAAACTTTGATGTTATCAGAAAATGAGTTGTGTCCAAATCTGTTGGTCCTCCCATCACGCCACAAATACATTTTCGTAGCTGGGGGTAAAGGATGTCCCCATTGCTATACCTTTTGTTTGGAGATAGAATCCTCCACCGTGCTAGAAATAGTTTTGTCTCAATATAAAATCTATGATATCCATAATGAAATTAATCTGGTCATTTAATAAATCCGACTGCATCAATAAGTAATGTCTTGATGCTTCACAACCTTCTGTGTGGTCGATTACAGTGTATGGGTACTGGATATCACTAGTGCAGAGTATGAAGGTCTCCAAAATTTGTAGTATATTCATAGAGTCTTTTAGGAAGCTTCTTTGCTGAGAATCTAGGTCTTGTAAAAATTAGTCCACAAATTTTGATAGGTTAAGGAACCTATACCTGAGACTATCGGTCTGGCTAGTGGATTTTTGCAATCTTTGTGGATTTTCTGGAGGTGGTAAAATGTCAGGATTTTTGGGTGGGTTATGACAGTCGTACTCTTATTTTGAAAGTATGTTCATTCCCAATCCTTCCTCTAATTGCTCTTTTAGTTGTTTTTTAAATTCTTTAGTTGGGTCTTTTTTCAGTTTAACGTCGGTTTCAGGATCTGATAGGAGTTTTATTGATTCTTTTTCATAATTTTCTTTAGTCAGGATCTCTACTTCCCCTCCCTTACCAGTAGGATTGATTATTATTTCCTTGTCTTCTTTTAGTTATTTGAGGGCTTTCTTTTCTCCCAGTGTTAGATTGTATGAGATTTTAATTTTCTCTGGCAGTTTTAACCACTTGACTGACAATTTTTTTTCCTAAAAAAAAAAAAAAGAAGTAAAACACTGTGGGCCTGATTCAGACCTGCTCGCAAGCGCTGAGCACTCGCAAGCGGGTCGATGTTGCCCAAGTGCACATGCACACGACGGAGGCGGCTCCGTCGTGCGCATGCGCGAGACCCCAATAACGACGGCCAAGCCGTTATGGGTCTCGCACCAAAAGGGGTGTGCTGTCGATGGTGATTGACAGCACGCCTCCTTTGGTGGGCGTGCCGGCGGCGTGGCTGCCCAGATGGAGGTGTTCCCATGGGAATGCCTACCGTCTGGGGCCGGCCCCACTGACCTCACTAGTGATGTCAGTGGGAGTGCTTTTGGCTCTGATAGAGCCAAAAGCACTCCCAGGGCTTGCGGCAGCGAAACCCTACCGCAAGGGTCTCATCGCAAGCCCGATGGTCGCGATGGTCTTGACCATCGCGACCATCATTTTGGCCACTCGCTATAGCTGTGGGTAGTCACCCACAGCTATGCGGGAGGCCGCTCCAAAAAGGAGGAGGGACGGCCCTGATTCAGAGTGAGCGCTCTGTCAGAGCGTCCGGCTCTGAAACAGGGCCAATATACCATAAAAATAGTTATTTATATGGTATACTTTACGAATGGCCATTGACAGCTGTACCATTGATAGCCAATGGGTCAACAATCTACATAAACCATCAATTGTTTGAGACCACAGCCACCAAATTTTCCTTAACATTGTTTGGGGGGGGCAAACCATCGATGGTCGGTGGCCACCCCTAGTATACTGTATATAGTATAGTATTTTTTATATATATTGTATCCAATGACTGCTGGCGTGGGAGTGACTTTGCAGCTATTCTCTCACCGGCTACTTCTGCACTCCGCCGCCGGACCCCCTTACCTTGCCACCAATGCTGCTGAACACCTGAAACATAATCCGGACCCCCCCCCTGCTGACAATGCTGGACACCCACGCCAGACCCTCGCCTATGATGCTGGACCCCCAGATATTCTAAATACTGAAAATATCCCATATCCGAAATGCTGCTAGTCCAGAGCGTTTCGGCTATGGGAAACTCTCTACCTGTGTGTGTGTGTGTGTATGTATGTATATGTATATATATGTATGTGTGTGTATATATATATATATATATATATACACACAGTACCTGTCAAAAGTTTGGACACACCTCATTCAATGTTTTTTGTTTATTTAAATTATTTTCAACATAGTAGATTAATCCCGAAGACATGAAAACTATGACAGAACACATATGGAATTATGTTGTAAACAAAAAAGTGTTAACCAAATCAAAATATGTTTTATATTTTAGATTCCTCAAAGTAGCCCCTTTTTGCTTGGATGACAGCTTTGCACACTCTTGGCATTCTCTCAATCAGCTTCATGAGGTAGTCTCCTGGAGTGGTTTTGAATTAACAGTTGTGCCTTGTCAAGAGTCAATCTGTGGAATTACTTGCCTTCTTAATGTGTTTGAGACCATCAGTTGTGTTGTGCAGAGGTAGGGTTAATGCACAGTGGACACCACTATTTGACTACTGTTGTAATCCATATTATGGCACCAACCACTCAACTCAGTAAAGAGAAACGACAGTCCATCATTACTTTGACATGAAGGTCAGTCGAGACGGAAAATTTCAAGAACTTTGAATGTATCCTCAAGTGCAGTTGTAAAAACCATCAAACGCTATGATGAAACTGGCTCTCATGAGGACCGCCCCAGGAAAGGAAGACCAAGAGTTACCTCTGCTGCAGAGGATAGGTTCATTAGAGTTACCAGCCTCAGAAACTTAACAGCACCTCAGATTAGAGAGCACATAAAGTCTTCACAGAGTTCAAGTAGCAGACAAATCTCAACATCAATTGTTCAGGGGAGACTGCGTGAATCAGGCCTTCATAGTCGTATTGCTGTGAAGAAGCCACTACTGAGGATGAACAACAAGAAGAGAATTGTTTGGGCCAAGAAACACAAGGAATGGACATTAGACCAGTGGAAATCTGTACTTTGGTCTGATGAGTCCAAATTTGAGTTTTTGGTTCCAACCGCCGTGTCTTTGTGAGACACAGAGAAGGTGAGCGGATGGTTTCTGCATGTGCGGTTCCCACTGTGAAGCATGGAGGAGGAGGTGTGATGTTGTGCGGGTGCTTTGCTGGTGACACTGTTGGTAATTTATTCAAAATTCAAGGCACACTTAACCAACATGGCTACCACAGCATTCTACAGCGCCATGCCATCCCATCTGGTTTGCACTTACTGGGACCATAATTTGTTTTTCAACAAGACAATGACCCCCAAACACACCTAGGCTATGTAAGGGCTACTTGACCAAGAAGGAAAGTGATGGAGTGCTGCGTCAGATGACCTGGCCTCCACAATCACCCAACCTAAACCCAATTGAGCTTTTTTGGGATGAGTTGGACAGCAGAGTGAAGGAAAAGCAGCCAACAAGTGCTCAGCACCTCTGGGAACTCCTTCAAAACTGTTGGAAAACCATTCCAGGAGACTACCTCATGAAGCTGATTGAGAGAATGCCAAGAGTGTGCAAAGCTGCCATCAAAGCAAAATGGGGCTATTTTGAGGAATCTAAAATATAAGACATATTTTGATGTGTTTAACACTGTTTTGTTTACAACATAATTCCATATGTGTTATTTCATATTTTTGATGTTTTCAGTATTAATCTACTATGTTGAAAATAATTTAAATAAACAAAAACCATTTGAATGAGAAGCTGTGTCCAAACCTTTGACTAGTACTGTGTGTGTGTGTGTGTGTGTGTGTGTGTGTGTATGTGTATATTAGGGGTGAGTGGGTTCGGATTTCTGAAATCCGAGCCCCCCCAATCCGAGGACGATCCGAGTCAGGCTCGACTTTTCACCCTTGACTCGGATCTGAAATCGAGGCAAAACGTCATCATCCCGCCTTCCGGGTCTCGCAGGTTTTGGATCCTATATAAGGTACCCGTGTCGGCGCCATTTTCTCACTCGGCTGTGGACAGTGAAGAGGGAGGGTGGGAGTTAGGGCTGGCTGGGCTGTGTAGTGCAGTGTAGTGTTGTGCTGCGCTGCTGTTGTCCATAGGGGCTGGCTGGACTGTGTTGTGCAGTCTGTTGTCCATAGGGGCTGTGTCCACTCCAAAGTCCTGTGCAGTGTCCCAGTCCTAAAGGGGTGCTGTAGTGTTGTCCAGGGGGTGCTCTGTCCATCAGGGGTGCTCCCCCAAGTGCAAAAAAAAAATATTTTTTCTGTGTTTGTGAATTGTGTGCACTGTGGCTGCACGTGCATCAACAAAGGAGCAGTGCCAAGCGTGCGCCTGTGTCCCATTAGTAAAGGGCCGGCTGGCTTGTCCATTAAAGGGTGCTGTAACCCCCAAAGTACACTTCAAACAAAATAAAAAAATATTTTCTGTGTTTGTTTGCACCTTAGCTGCACGTATATATCAATATAACTTAAATGGAGGGCAAAACTTTCTCCGATAAAAATAAAGTGCTGAAGCTGCTGCCACTAGTCATGACATAGACGATAACATGCCATCAACGTCGTCTGCCAAAGCCGATGCCCAATGTCATAGTAGAGGGCACATACAATCCCAAATGACAAAGTTCAGGAAAATGACCTTGAAAAAAACATTTAAATCATCTGAAGAGAAACGTAAACTTGCCAATATGCCATTTACGACACGGAGTGGCAAGGAATGGCTAAGGTCTTTCCCTATGTTCATGACTAGTGGTTCAGCTTCACATGACGATGGAAGCCCTCCTCCCACTAAAAAAATTAAACGAGTTAAGCTGGCAAAAGCACAGCGAAGAACTGTGCGTTCTAAGGAGATATCACAAATCCCCAAGGAGAGTCCAAGTGTGGTGGCGGTTGCTATGCCTGACCTTCCCAGCACTGGACGGGAAGAGGTGGCTCTTTCCACCATTTGCACGCCCCCTGCAAGTGCTGAAAGGAGCACCCACAGTCCACTTGCTGATATGCAAATTGAAGATGTCACTGTTGAAGTACAACAGGATGAGGATACTGGTGTAGCTGGCGCTGAGGAGGAAGTTGGCGAGGAGGATTCTGATGGTGATGTGGTTTGTTTAAATCAGGCTCCGGGGGAGACAGTTGTTGTCCGTGGGATGAAAAAGCCCATCACGGTCATGCCTGGGCAGAAGACCAAACATTCCACCTCTTTGGTCTGGCAAAATTTCTATCCAAATCCGGACAACTGTCTTGCCATATGTACCATATGTAAAGCTGAAATAAGTAGGGGTAGGGACGTTAACCACCTCTGAACATCCTCCCTTATACGGCACCTGCAGCACGTTCATAAAAAGTTACTGTCAAGTTCCGAAACTTTGGCTAAGACCGTAAGCAGTCCAGGGACACCTAAATCCCGTTGTCCTGTTGTATCCAAGCGCCTGCAAACCACACCGTCAACTCCCTCCTCATCAATTTCCTCCTTAGTCAGGATCGGAAGTAGTCCTGCAGGCCATGTCACTGGCATGACTGACTCTCCTATCCGGGATTCCTCCAGAGGATCCTGCATTGCTACGCCTCCTGCTGCTGTTGCTGCTGCTGGGAGTCGTTCATCATCCCAGAGAGGAAGTAGGAACACCACTACTTTTACTAAACAATTGACCCTCCAACAGTCCTTAGCGAGGAGGATGAAGTACGACAGCAGTCATCCTGAAGCAAAACGTATAACTGAGGCCTTGACTGCTATGTTGGTGTTAGACGTGCGTCCGGTATCTACCATTAGTGCAGTGGGATTTAGACAATTGATGGAGGTAGTGTGTCCCCAGTTCCAAATCCCGTCTAGATTCCACTTCACTAGGCAGGAGATACCGAGACTGTACAGAAACGTCAGAAAAAGTGTCCTCAGTGTCCTGAAAAATGCCGCTGTACCCAATGTCCACTTAACCACGGACATGTGGACAAGTGGAACAGGGCAAACTAAGGACTATATGACTGTGACAACCCACTGGGTAGATGTATCACCTTACGCAGCAACAGTAGCAGTGTCACCAGTAGCAGCATCTCAGAAACGCCAGCTCGTTTCAAGGCAGGCTACGCTGTGTATCACCGGTTTTGGTAAGAGGCACACCGCCGACAACCTCTTAGAGAAACTGAGGGAAATCATCGCCCAGTGGCTTACCCCACTTAGACTCTCCTGGGGATTTGTGATATCTGACAACGCCACCAATATTGTGCGGGCATTACATCTGGGCAAATTCCAGCACGTCCCAAGTTTTGCTCACACAATAAACTTGGTGGTGCAGAATTTTCTGAAAAGCTACAGGGGCGTGCAGGAGATGCTTTGGGTGGCCAAAAAATTTCTGGCCACTTTCACCATTCAGCGACTGCGTGCCGAAGACTCTTGAACCTGCCCCGCCATCACCTGAAGCAAGAGGTTGTGACGCGGTGGAACTCAACCCTCTATATCAGGGGTTCCCAACCACGGTCCTCAAGGCACACTAACAGTCCAGGTTTTAAGGATAACCATACTTGAACACAGCTGACTTAATTAGTACCTCAGTTATTTTGACTTAACTATCCATGCTTAACCATGGATATCACTAAAACCAGGACTGTTAGTGTGCCTTGAGGATCGAGGTTGGGAATCACTGCTCTATATGCTTCAGAGGATGGAGGAGCAGCAAAAGGCCATTCAAGCCTATACATCCACCTATGACATAGGCAAAGGAGGGGGTATGCACCTGACTCAAGCGCAGTGGAGAATGATTTCCGTGTTGTGCAAGGTTCTACTGCCCTTCGAACTTGCCACATGTGAAGTCAGTTCAGACACTGCCAGCTTGAGCCAGGTCATTCCCCTCATCAGGCTGTTGCAGAAGCAGCTGGAGAAAGTGAAGGAACTGAGACGGAGCGATTCTGCTCGGTATGTGGGACTTGTGGATGAAGCCCTTCATTCGCTTTGTCAGGATTCGAGGGTGGTCAATCTGTTGAAATCAGACCACTACATTTTGGCCACCGTGCTTGATCCTAGGTTTAAAGCCTATGTGGTGTCTCTCTTTCCGGCCGACCCAAGCCTGCAGAGGTGCAAAGACCTGCTGGTGAAAACACTGTCAGCTGAAGCAAAACATGACACGTCAACAGCTCCTTCATTTTCTCCCGCAACTGGGGCTGCCAGGAAAAAACTTAGCTATCCTAAGCAACCCGCTGGCGGTGATGCAGGGCAGGCAGGACCAAGTTTGGACATCTGGTCCGGACTGAAGGACCTGGCAACAATTTCTGACATGTCTACTGTCACTGCATATGATACTGTCACCATTGACAGAATGGTGGAGGATTACATCGGTGACAGCATCCAAGTAGGCATGTCAGACAGTCCATACCTGTACTGGCAGGAAAAAGAGGCAATTTGGAGGCCCCTGTACAAACTGGCTCTATTTTACCTGAGTTGCCCCCCCTCCAGTGTGTACTCCGAAAGAGTGTTTAGTGCAGCCGGGAACCTTGTCAGCGAAAGGCGTAGGAGGTTGCTTCCACAAAATGTGGAGAAGATGATGTTCATAAAAATGAATTATCAACTGTTCCAGGGAGACCAGCCTCCAGAAGGTACAGAGGGACCTGTAGTGGTGGATTCCAGTGGGGACGAGTTAATACTCTGTGAGGATGAGGATGTACACAACACTGAAGAGAGTGAGGATGAGGACGACATCTTGCCTCCGTAGAGCCAGTTTGTGCAGGGACAGATTAATTGCCAGCTTGTTTTGTGGGGGCCCAAACGAACCAATCATTTCAGCCACAGTTGTGTGGCAGACCCTGGCACTGAAATGATTGCTTTGTTAAAGTGTGCATGTCCTGTTTATACAACATAAGGGTGGGTGGGAGGACAGTTCCATCTTGCACCTCTTTTTTTTCTTTGCATTATGTACAGTTTGTGGCCTAGTTTTTCAAACTGCCATCCTGTCTGCCACTGCAGTATCACTCCTAGATGGGTCACGTGTTTGTGCCGCCCACTCGTGTCGCTTAGCATAGTCATCCAGCTACCTTGGTGCAACCTTTTGGACATAAAAACACTATTGTGAGGTGTGAGGTGTTTAGAATAGACTGGAACTAGTGTAAATTAAGGTTATTGAGGTTAATAATAGCATAGGAGCAGAAAAACCAACACATTCTGTGATTTTAGCTGTTTTTATGCTTTTTTTAAAAAAAAATACAGATCCAAAACCCAAAACACGGAAGGGTGGTTTTGGCAAAACCAATCCAGATCCAAAACACGAAGAAAGATCCAGATCCAAAACCAAAACACGAAAAGTGGCCGGTGCACACCCCTACTGTATATGTATATTATATGGCGCCACATCTTCCGCGAACTGGAAATAATGCAACGCTGTTAACTAATTGCCATAGACAATCAACTAGAAGAATTAGAGGTTAAAATTGCTACTCATTGAAACTCAGAGTAGTTTAATGAAGATGGTAAATTATACAAAAAGAATTAGAAGGCTTAGAGAATTAAATTATTAATAGAAAACAAAGGAAATTTTATTGGGATAGAATGGATTATGAGCTTAGTAAAGTCAGAAATTGGGCTAATAGTAACCAGAAGATTTATTCTGAACAATACTTTAATACTAATACTAATCCAGATAGGAACCAATATCTGTCAAAAACCATTAAATTTGCCAGAGAGACAAAACAGTTTAACATGAGACTTAAAGATCATACAGATTCCCAATTGAGTAATGAAATACTGGTAAAAAATAGATTTGAGGTATTTAAATCGCCCTCAAAATCACCACCTACGAGGTACCATTTTTTAGGGAAAGATCATCATCGTTCCAATATGCCCCAGAAAAAAGAAATTTAACATCAAAAATTGAACTCCCAATGGGGTTCAAAAAGCATTTCAGACAATATCTAGACAAGGTAGAAGAGGAAGTGGAAAATTTGACAAAAAGAGGGCCAAATTGGAATGTTTAAAATTGAAGAGGGAGGGGATCTATAACCTCTCATCAAATATTATATCCTTCTCACAGACCCAATTATTAAAGGGCTCAAATTTGCCCCTAGTCAACACGTAGACAAATTTAATCTATTTGTTGACCTCAACAAGTTCATTAGTAATCTTACATTTCATTATTTTTTGTAAAACTCTATGCCAAAACTTGACTACTAATCTAAAATGAAACCTCTAGTGTCTTTGCCATCTAAATATTACCCTTTTGAGTCCAGGGGAAGTCATATAGACATATTTTTTTATGTAGTTAATGAAGATTTTAGGAAATTAGACCTTAAAAAGAACAATAGAGTTGACAACTTAACCACACAGGAGAAAAAAGCTCTAAAAGTTTTATCTCAAGATCAGACGATTGTTATAAAAAATGCAGATAAAGGGGGTGGTGTGGTTTTGCAGCATAAATCAAACTACATCACAGAAACCACTAAGATTTTGGGGGAAGAAGAAACTTACTACAAGTTAACTAAGGATCCTACTTTGGAGTTTCAGGTAGAATTATATGGGTTATTAAATAAGGCCAAACTTGATGGGATAATAGACCTGGATGAGTTTGATTACATATATGTCCAACATCCAAAAAGGTCTACATTCTCTCATGTTCCTAAGATTCATAAGGATAGGGACTCTCCACCGGGGAGACCTATCAGCTCCTTTGTGGAGTCCCTTACCTCCAATCTTTTGCATTATATTGATTTGAAACTAAAGCCTTATTTTAAAACATTGATGTCTTATCTAAAAGACTCAGCTGACTTTTTGAAGTCAGTAGAGAACTTGGAATGGAATAAAGATCTATGTTGGGTAACGGTTGATGCCCAGGCATTATACTCTTCAATTCCACATGAAAAAGAAATTTTGACCATCAAACATAAATTAGATCAAGACTTGAATATGAGTATTAAGGAAAATAATATCATTACTGATGGCATCAATTTCATATTGAAACACAATTTTTTAAAGTTTGGTGAGGATTATTTCATCCAAGTAAAAGGCACCGCTATGGGCAGTAAATTTGTCCGGCATATGCCACTATTTTCTTGGGTATCTGGGAAGAGGAAGTAATCTATAAGGATTGAAATAATTTTTCTAATATCAAGTTATATAAAAGATACATCGACAATTTAAGTTTCATATGGAAGGGTGATATACAGATAATTGAAAATCTGTTAACTCAACTAAATAACAATGATAGGAATTTAAAGTTCACTTATAAAACTAATAAGACAACCATCGATTACTTGGACATCTTGTTAGAAGTCAGTTCTGATCACAAAATATGAACCAGTACATATTTCAAAGAAACCGAAGCTAACACTTACATACCCATTTACAGTTGTCATTTAAAACTGTGGAAGGAGAATGTACCTTATTTCCAATTTATGCATAACAGGAAAAACTGTTCAGATTGAACAAATTTTGAAGAACAGTCGTCTTTCATTAAGGGCCTTTTTTTAGAGAGTTTATGAAAAAGCTAAATTGGAGGTGGCAAGAAATAAAGCACGTCATAAGGATAGATCATGCTTTCTGAAAATAGGTTACTCATGTGGATAAGAAATTTGGCTCCAATACGGGACACAGTTCAATGTGGAAAATAGAAAAGTAGAAACGATTTTGAATCACCATTGGAAAATATTATTGAAAGACCCCATTTTGGGTTCTCATTTACCTCTAAAACCCAAGATAGTCTATAAAAAAGCAAGACCATTGAAAACAATGCTTGCCCCAAGTAATATTAAAAACTATCTTACCGATAAAAAATCCAATTGGTTAACTCTAAATAAAAGTGGGTTCTTTCCATGTATGAATTGTATAGTTTGCAAATATATGGATTAACAACCTTTTTCCTTCCCTTTGAATAATGGTAAGAAATATACACATAGATCCACAGTGACATGCAATACTGTATATGTTATTTACCATATTGAATGTGGTTGTGGCTTATATTACGTTGGAAAAACCAAAAGACCAATTAAAATTAGGATCCAAGAACATCTGCGTAATATTCGAAATAATGTTTCTAACCATAGTCTACCAAGACATTTTACTCGTGACTATGGTTCTAATCCTCAATCTTTGAAATTTACAATTTTAGAACATATCCCATAGTATCATTATAATAGGGATTTAATTTTATCAAGGAAAGAATCATATTGGATATACAGTATATGTGCAATACGTTAGTACCAGCGGGATTAAATGAGGGTATCGACATTGTGTCTTTTTTGGGTTAGTCGTTTGGGGTCAAGTATACTGATCATGTAATTACATTTAAAAACACTGTGTTGTGTGTATTATATATGTATTGTTATTGCTATGTAAATGTATATGTTATGTCCATTTATGTTCATTTCACCCATATAAATCACACTTTTATTTTCTGCACCATGTATATTGGATGATGACACTTAAATGTTCAGATTGGGCATTAATAGTGTCACTTTTAAATATGGAAGTTTTCTCCAGTCCCACTTTTAGTTATTTTTGGTCACACAGCACCATCTATATAGGATGGTGTCAATTAGATATTAGTATTTAGATTAGGTATTGAAAATGCCCCACTTCCTAGTATGGATGCTTTTTTAGCCTCACTTCCTGTTACAATAACCACTTTTGGTCACATGTTTCACAGCCCCACTTCCGGTTTTGGAGGTATACCCCACTTCCAGACCTTTCATTAATTTCCCTAACCTTCGGTGTCAATGGGAGCATCGTGTCACTTCCGGCAAATGGGTGACGCGACATTACCCAGCATACTGTTAACAGCGTTGTGTCATTTCTGGTTCGTGGATGACGTGGCACCATACAAGAGACCTGTTAGGTCCAAGTAAGACTCGGACATGCCCATGCCACATCACTTCCGGTATGCGGCACCACACAGAGGATTCTTATATTGATCTAAGTTAGACTTGGACTCCCTCATGCCATGTCACTTCCGGTTGATGCTGCTACACTTCCGGCTTATTAGTGATGTGGCAATATCTATTAGGGTGTTAGAGGCATCATTAGCCCATATAACTCAAATAAATGAACTTTAACATTTATAACCTATTAAAGGATGTTATTTATGGATTTTATATGTTTATTTATTGTCTATATATGAGTGATGTATTATTGGATGTTATTAAATACCACATATACATGATTTTTTATCTTTTTAAGTCAGCCATTTTTAAGTAGTCCCTCTATAAGTTATATATCCATATATGGAGTTGTGTAAATTGTAAACAGAAAATGGCCACAGAGATGCTCTAGTTAATTGATACCCTTATTTAAGCACCATTAGTGGAACAGGAACCTATCCCTGAGGAAATTTGGTTCAAACGAAATGCGTTGGGGGTCCCTGCTCACATGCTTTCAAGTCTGCACCCATTGAAGAAATACCACGGCCATCCGAAGTTCCCAGAATTTGGTACCACTCTGTTTGGACTATCCAGATCCCGTGTTGGGTGACTTAAGGCGCCGACATGCCGACTAGGGAAAGACAGTACGATTACAACATCATAATTGCACCATCGTTCCCCATCCCCTGCAGTGCCTACACTGAATGATCAGTCGTTAAGTGTAGGCACCCTCCATCATTCCCGAACATGGTCAATCTGTTGTTATCTGCAGATTGACCAGCATATTCGGGCAATGATTGCTGTCAGAAATGACCAGCAGAACCGCACATCGCTGGTCGTTTCTGATATTTGCATGCCCGATTTGTGCCCAATTAATGAGCGATTGAACAATAATGATGTCGTTATCATTCAATCACTCTGTTTAATTGGGTAGTGTATACCCACCTTTACACTTGTTTGATATGCATTGTGTCAAGTGGTTTTTATGTACAGTATGTGTTCTTAATCCTTACTTTTATAAAGTTTTGATATGCTACCCTAGGAGTTTTCTTTGATCCAGTGGCATAACTAGGGCAGGGTGAGCGGGGCACCGTTCCCTGGGCACCGTGGGACTGGCGGCGCCGGGGGCGGTGCCGCCGGCCATGGTACCAGCTCATCCTAGTTAGCCAGTGTAGTGCCGACCGCAGTGAGTGCAGTCAACACTACACATTTAAACAGGACCGGCGCTAGGCTTACCAGTACCAGTCCTGTGCTGCACAGCCGAGCCCCTTCCCTCCCCCTGAGCGCTTGCCCAATAGCACCAGGAGGAGGGTGGCAGGTGGGCTCATGCTGTGCATTCTAACACACACATCGCAGCCAGCACGGCAGCAATGTGTTTGTTAATCAGCAGCAAATGAGTCAGACAGACTCATTGGCTGCTGCTGCTGCACACACATCGCCGCCAGCGCTGGCGGCAATGTTTGTGTTAAACAGTAGCCAATGAGAGTCAGATAGACTTTCATTGACTGCTGCAGCCCCAACTGCAAGAGCTGGCTCCCTTCCGGCTCCTGCAGTGGGTAATGGGAGAGACGTCATGATGTCTCTCCCATAATGCAGAGTGCACCAGCCCGGGTGGACTGACATGCGGACGGCGGCGGGAGCCAGAGCGTCGATTCAGGTAAGTATTTTTCTTTTATGTATTGTTTTATTTTCAGTGTGTATTTGTCGGGGGAGGGGTTTCTATACTGGGGGCACTAATGGGGAACTTATACTGGGGTACTTATACTGGGGACACTAATGAAGGGGACCTATACTGAGGGCACTTATACTGGGACTTATACTGGGGGCACTAATGGAGGGGACCTATAGTGGGAGCACTTATACTGGGACTTATACTGGGGGCACTAATGGAGGTGACCTATACTGGGGCACTTATACTGGGGACACTAATGGAGGGGATCTATAGTGCTGGCACTAATGGAGGAGACCTATACTGGGGGCACTAATGGAGGGGCCCTATTCTGGGGGCACTAATGGAGGGGACCTCTACTGGGGACAATATTGGGGGAACCTCTACTGGGGGCACTAATGGGGGGACTACTACTGGGGGCACCACTGGGGGGACCACTACTGGGGACACTCCATCGGGGACTACTACTGGGGGCACTGCATAGGAGGGGCTACTACTGGGGGGCACTGCATAGGGGGGGACTGCTACTGGGAGCCCTATATAAGGGGCACTGCATAGGGGGTCTACTAATGGCACTATATAAGGGGCTTACTACTGGAGGCACAAGGGACACTGCACTGGGGGCACTGGATAGGGGGGACCACTACTGGGAGCACTGTAAAAGGGGCCCTACTGGGGGCCTGCATAAGGGGGACCACTACTGGGGGTACTGTACAAGGGGCACTACTGGGGGCCTGGATAAGAGGGACCACTACTGTGGACATTGCATACTGGGGGTACTGTACAAGGAGCACTACTGGGGCCCTGCATAAGAGGGACTACTAATGGGGACATTGCATACTGGGGATACTGTACAAGTTGCACTACTGGGGGCCTCCATAAGAGGGACCATTACTGGGGACATTGCATACTGGGGGTACTGTATAAGGGGCACTACTGGGGGCCTGCATAAGAGGGACCACTACTGCGGGCACTGCATAGGAGGGACTGTATAAGGGGCACTACTGGGGTTAATTTTTTGCTGTGCACGCCTTCGGTGCCTTCGGGGGGCTCCACTTCTGCATTTGCCCTTGGCTCCAAATACCCTAGTTACGCCACTGCTCTGATCTTGTTTTGGTGCTGGGCTGCATTCCAAAATCGGAGACTTTAAGAAGTTTGGGTCTTGACCACCATTTGAAGTGGAATTGAGATAAGCTTGAGTATTTTACTAAATGTACGCACATTACTTACCTTAAAACCAAAAGGGTTTTTATTTACTACACTATCAGTGCCTTCTTGTCTTGTCGTTTATATACAGTGTATATTATGACACAGTCAGGATAGGGGTCCCTCTCCTGGAGTAGATGGACTCCCTCTTTACACACACACAGCAGCCGTAGAAACAGGATACAAGTCTGGGGCTCTCGTACAAACTGGTCGGCGCCAGTCTTTATTGTGCCAAATTAATATAAACATAAACATAAGTCCTAGCCCGGCTGGGCACTAGCTACACAGCAGATTCCCTCTTTATAATAATGGTAGGGCCTATTGCCCTCACCATCAACAAAACACGTGCACAGTACTTACAAGGAAAGTAACCAAGTTTCTCTGAACAGGCAAGTCTGCCTGCTCTTCCAGTTGTGAGACACTCAGCCACAAACAAACCCAGCTTATATTAGCCATTTCCAGCTGCAAGCCCTAATGAGCCTGTTACCAGGCTGAAAGGCCCAAAACCTGGAGTGGCCTGTGGATGGAGCCCTCCCTCCCCTCACATCCACACCCCCAGGACCCAAACAGGCTTTTCCAAAAGCCGATACTCTGGCCTGCTTACAAAACAGACTTCTCCTGGGGCTTTTTAGAACACATAGGCCAAAAACCTAGGACAAATGTACCTGCCATTGACCACTTTACCAGTGCTTCTATCACATATCCCCCCCCTTTGTTTTGACCTGTGGGGCAGAACAACCGCAGCCCCCAAACAATGGACACGTGACAAAGCATCTGCATTGGCCAGCTGGCTTCCTGGCCTGTGTTCTACCGTAAATTTAAAGGTTTGTAATGCCAGAACCATCTCATTATTCTAGCATTACTGTCCTTGTTTTCTGACATCCACTTCAGAGAGGCATGGTCAGTGATCAATCTGAACTTTCTTCCCACCAAGTAGTACCTGAGAGTCTCTAACGCCCACTTTATGGCCAATGCTTCTTTCTCGACCGTAGCATAGTTTCTTTCATGCACATTTAATTTCCAGCTTAAGAAGAAAATCGGGTGTTCTTCACCCTCTTTGCTTTGGGACAGTACCGCTCCGATGCCTACATCTGATGCATTGGTTTGTACAACAAACTCTCATCAGAACTGGTTGGGTACATAACACCATTTTTAACTCCTGGAAAGCCTTCTCTGCTTCAGGACCCCATTCCACCATGACTTTCTGTTTGCCTTTGGTAAGGTCAGTCAGTGGGACTGCAATGGTGGCAAAATTGGGTATAAGCCTCCTATAATACCCAGTGATCCCTAAGAAGGCTCTCACCTGCTTTTTATTCAGGGGTCGTGGCCAGTTTTGGATTGCCTCAATCTTATTGAGCTGTGGCTTTATCAAACCTCTGCCAATGGTGTATCCAAGATATATTACTTCTTCCATCCCCAGACAACACTTTTTTGGGTTGGCTGTCAAACCTGCCTTATAGATGGAGTCCAACACTGCTTGTACCCTGGGCAAGTGAGACTGCCAATCAGGACTATGAATGACCACATCATCCAGATAAGCAGCAGCATACTGTCTATGGGGCCTTAGAATCCTATCCATCATTCTTTGAAAGGTAGCAGGTGCCCCATGTAGCCCAAATGGCAACATTTTGTATTGAAACAACCCCTCTGGTGCAGAGAAAGCTGTCTTTTCTTTGACGTTCTCAGTTAACGGCACTTGCCAATACCCTTTGGTTAAGTCAAGAGTAGTTAAATATCTGGCTGTCCCCAGCCTTTCAATTAATTCGTCCACCCTAGGCATAGGGTAAGCATCGAATTTTGACACACTGTTTAATTTCCAGAAGTCATTGCAGAATCGCACACTCCCATTGGGTTTTGGAATGAGCACAATGGGACTTGACCACTTACTATGCAATTCTTCAATTACACCCAACTCTACATTTTTTTTTATTTCCTTCGACACTGATTCTCTTTGGGCTTCTGGTAACCTATAGGGCTTTAGGTTAACCTTAACCCCTGGGTCAATGATTATGTCATGTTTGATGACTGTGGTTGTGGAGCAAAGTTACGTAAGTGAGCATTGTAGTTGTATACCCTCTGCTGTGCCTGTTCGGTCTGTTCTAAGTGCTCTCTTACTATCGGCACCACAGCAGCAATTCTTTCTTGCATTTGAGAAACATGCTCAATAACTGTTTTATACGGACTGGACTGCCCCTCCCATGTCTCTTTGGCAATGTCAAGTAACCCCCTTGGATGTCTCCCATACAATAAATCAAAAGGGGAAGACCCTGTGTAGGATTGGGGAACCTCTCTTATGGCCAACAGTAAATAAGGTAACAAGTAATCCCAATCTCTACCATATTTGTCCACTACTTACCTTAGCATGTATTTTAAAGTTTTATTAAACCTCTCCAGTAACCCATCGGTCTGGGGATGGTACACAGAGGTTCTTAATTGATAAATTTTAAACAGGAGGCATAACTCTTTCATGATTTTTGACATAAATGGGGTAACTTGGTCAGTCAGTATTTCCTTAGGTATTCCCAACCTGCTAAAGACATGGACTAATTCTCTAGCAATGGTCTTGGTTGACGTATTGCATAATGGTATCGCTTCCGGGTACCTGGTAGCGTAATCCATTATCTCCAGAATTTATTGATGACCCCGGGCAGATTTCATTAACGGCCCAACCAAATCCATAGCTATTCTTTCAAACGGAACCTCAATAATGGGTAATGGAACCAGGGGACTTGTGAAATGTGGCCTTGTAGCATGATACTGACATTCAGGGCAGGATGCACAATAGTCAGATACCTCTCTATGGACATTGCATAGGTTCAGAGGTAAGTGAACAATTAGCCGCAATATGGCCGAAACCACCACATCGAATACATTGAATCACACTATTATCTAGTCTTTTATGGGGTAGGAACCTTCCTGGCCTGGCTGGCCCATCTCCAGGTACCACACCCCCAGTCTTGAGTATATTCCACCACCCAGCACCCTTCTCCCCTGGAACAGTCTTACCAGTATCAATGGGAGTTCGCCGATGCGCCATCGGGGCTCGGTGGGGCACACTCATCAGCTCCTCAGCCACCACATATCTCTCCACCAGTTCAACTAAATGGTCTGTGGACTTAGGATCTGCATGGCTCACCCACTTGCGCAGAGTTGCAGGTAGCGATCGCAGATACTGGTCCATCACGACTCTTTCCATGATCTGTGGTCCTGTCAGTGTCTTGGGCTGTAGCCATTTTGTGGTTAGATGGACGAGGTCATGCATCTGTGAGCGTGGAGGCTTTTCCATTTGGAACTCCCAGTGGTGGACTCGTTGGGCATGAACAAATGCGGTGACTCCCAAGTGAGTTAGGATCTCTCGTTTTAGTTTATCATAGTCTTTCACATCCGTCAGGCACAAGTCATAGTATGTTTTTTATGGTTCTCCAGACAGGAAGGGTGCCACAAGACTTGCTCACTGCTCTTTAGGCCACTTCTCTCTTTTGGCAGTTCTTTCAAAGGCCATAAGATATGCCTCCACATCATCACTCTGGGTCATCTTTTGCAGAAAGTGACTGGCCCATTTGGTATGAGTGTTAGTTAGAAGAGCAGGGGAAGCATCTATAGATCAGACTACTAGCTGTTGTACCACCTCTTTTATAGCCTGGCTGTTTTCCGTTATGGCCTGGCGGTTTTCCTTGATGGTGACCTGTTGTTGCCTCTTTGGCTGCCTCCAAGGCCAATAGTTGCAGCTGGGTGGATTCCTGTTGAGCTCTGGTAGCTTCCTGCTGAGCCCTGGTAGCTTCTTGCTGAATTTTGTTTGTTTCCTGCTGAGCTCTGGTAGCTTCTTGCTGAGCTGCCGTAGCTTGGAACAAGGCTTTAACAATGTCCTCCATGTTGTCTTTAGGGGTAGGCTGAAAGCAGATCCTGGCCTCTCTGAGCATCTGCTGATGCCACCTTCATGGATTTCACAACTTCTTGTCTGTCCCTTTATATTTTAAAGGAAATATTTTTCTTGCTGCAAACTTCAGTGTGTGATTGTCTGCATTCTCCACCAAATGTGACACAGTCGGGATAGGGGTCCCTCACCTGGGGTAGATGGACTCCCTCTTTACACACACAGCAGCCGTAGAAACAGTATACAAGTCTCGTACAAACTGGTCGGCGCCAGTCTTTATTGTGCCAAATGAATATAAACATAAAAACAACATAAACATAAGTCCTAGCCCGGCTGGGCACTAGCTACACAGCAGATTCCCTCTCTATAATAATGGTAGGGCCTATTGCCCTCACCATCAACAAAACATGTGCACAGTACTTACAAGGAAAGTAACCAAGTTTCTCTGAACAGGCTAGTCTGCCTGCTCTTCCAGGTGTGAGACACTCAGCCACGAACAAACCCAGCTTATATTAGCCATTTCCAGCTGCAAGCCCTAATGAGCCTGTTACCAGGCTGAAAGGCCCAAAACCTGGAGTGGCCTGTGGATGGAGCCCTCCCTCTCCTCACATCCACTCCCCCAGGACCCAAACCAGCTTTTCCAAAAGCCGATACTCTGGTCTGCTTACAAAACAGACTTCTTCTGGGGGTTTTTAGAACACATAGGCCAAAAACCTAGGAAACATGTACCTGCCATTGACCACTTTACCAGTGCTTCTATCACAATATATATATATATATATATATATACTATGTGTGTGTGTGTATGTATGTATGTATGTGTGTATATATATATATATATATATATATATATATATGTTATATTATATAGCTGCTTTATAGGCAGGGGAGGGGGTTGGCTGGAGTGACAGGGGGCTAGTGTGGCAAGGGGCTAGAGAGACAGTTGGGGATAGCGCCCTCTCAGTAAATGTACCCTCGTCATCCACATGGACATTGATTGGGAATAGTAACCTGCCCATGCTCGAAGAGTGTTGACAAAGCAAGCCTGAAAGGGTATAAGTTTCTAAAGTAACATCGCTTTAAGGGCACCACACTTCCACCCTCACTCCACATCACATCCAGGTACATTAACTGAAGGGGATCTATGGTGTGACGGGGCTGAAGATAAAGGGGGCTAGTGTGACAGGGGGCTGTTGTATGATGATGACATTGGTTACATTCCTACACAAACACAGGCATCTTCCGGACCATGTGATTTCCTACATGAAGAGTGAGTACCAACAGAAGACACTGTCTGCCCAGGGATGATCAATTTCTTTAGAGGTTCCATATTGCAGAGAAACCCACACAAAAATTGGATTTTATTAGTGGAATAACTTAGTGGGTTGGAATATATCTAGCCTTCTATGCCCCAGTTTAATGATGTCCCTAATGTTTATGTTTATTTCCCTTGAATTTATCCCCACATGCTGGACACGCCACATCTGGTACACTTGGGGTGGCGGCGTAGCACGCACATGCTCCAGGTGCCCTGGCCACACACTACACCACTGATGTTAGGCCCTAGTTCCAGGTAACTTTATGCCCTACATCTGGCAAATAGCCCTATCATATAGGCTTGCTGTGTTGTCAGCCAAAAAGCCATGTCATTCCCGGGCACGGGTGATGCGGCGTCACTTCCAGCATCCAGCCTTATAACATCCAATAGTCCAATAGTGCGTCCCTTTCGGTCCGCGGGTGACGCGGCATTGCTGCAAAGCCTGTTATAGGCTATTCATTGTATTTACACTAAAGGCGCGGCGTCAATTCTGATATGAAGGTGACGCGACAGCAATATATTTATTATAAACATGGTCTCAGTACTATCAAGCGCAGCGTCACATCCGGTTCACGGGTGACGTGGCATTATGTGATAGGATCTTGGGTTCCTTATTAGTGTAGCCCAGTTATCCATCTTATGTTCAATACACCTAATTTAGGTCACCTTCAACACTTTGTCCTCACTAATGGTGGCCATTTTGGGTTGGTCTATACATTACATATACATTTATTTCAACACCTACAATCTGCTTAGATCAATGATTGTAACATTTATGATGTTTTTCCTCTATATGTAATTAGTCCTTTATGGTCTTTAACCTACAAATGTTACATACTTACTATTTTTTAGCATATATAAGTCAGCCATGTTGGAGTAGTTTTTAGTTATTTGATATGTTCACATATGGAGACATCTAATATGTGGACAGAAAACTATTGCAATCTTGCTCTAGTGAACCTGTAGCCCTATTTAAGCACCTTCAGTGGGACAGGAACCTTATCCCTGAGGAAGTTTGGTTCAAACGAAATGCATTGGAGGTTCCTGCAAGCTCTCTCTCAAGACCACACTCACCAAGTAAACATCACGGTTGCCGGAAGTTCCCAGATACTAGTACCACTCTGGTTGGACTGTCCAGATCCCGGGTTGAGTAAATTGCACTTGATTGATATTCACTTTGTCAAGATATTTTTATGTACAAGTTTTTAACTTTTATTCTTGATATTAAATTGTGATGTGCTACCCTGTGAGTTCTCTCAGGTTTTGTTTTTGGTGCTGGACTCTATTCTGAAGTTGGTGAATTTAAGGAAGGGCTTGTCCTGATCCATTACATCTTCGAGCAGAGTCATATTGAGATAAACTACCAGATCCGGGTCAGCACTGACCCGGCTCTCCGGTGCAGGTGAGCAGCGCTTCTAACCCTCCCTCCCCCTCTGCAAACTCCTTACCTTACTCTGAAGTGGTCCTGAGGCACGGGGGGCGGGTGGGGTGTGCTGCTCCATGATGGTCGGCCTGGCAGTGGACGCTTGGAGGTGATGTCATCTCCAAGCACCAGAGAAGCCAGCCAATCAGGTGGCATGCGGCACTACCTGGCTCACTGCAGGGTGACACAGGAATGACCAGTGCTCAACCATGCAAGCCATACAGGTAGGATCCCTAAGTCACTGGATCCGGGTTGCTCCGTTTACACCGAAAAAAATCCCAGGTTGTTCCGCATTCATGTGCATAAACCTAGGATTTTTAAGTCGGTGTAAAAGGGGTATTAGTGAGTACAATGGAGCAAGCTGGCAGCAACTGGAAATGGCCATCATCACCAGATGAAATATTTTATACATTTTCACAGTTATCAGAAAGATAATCAGGCCTACATTGATTAATTCACATGGATTCTACAGGTTTGAGTAATTAGTATCAGAGCCCTTTGACTGGGGACAGAAATGTAACGCGAGTAACATTCATTTGTAATATGAGTCACATGTCAAAATTTATTTTACACATAGTTTGGTTAATATTCATTTTTTATCATACAGTGGCTATTAGATGGAGTGCGCAAAACCTGCAGCCTATCTATCCTCCAGAAAAAAAGGTGTCACCACACCTTATAACTAAATGCATAAACAAAAATATCTGGGTCTAGAATGGTGCTGGATATAAACATAAAAAGAAAAAATACAAATAGAAGAATCCCAAATGATACTCAATCCTAATGGTGCATACACACGGTCAGTTTTTTCCTTCAGCTCTCAATGATAACGATTTAAAAATCGTTCAGTCGTTCATATCTGAAGGAAAATCTGACATATCTGACATGCCTGAATGATGGACGATGAACGATGTGCGTTCCCGTTTGTCAGATAACGATATCTGACATCTGATGTGTTTGCAGTCAGACTTGGACGATTCCATTCATTTTAATGCAGTCAAAAATCGTTCAAATCGTTCAATCGTTCATCTGACAAATCTGACCGTGTGTATGCTCCATTAAGTGTGTGGCTCTTTTCAAGGCATGGTATTGAGATGTTCTTTATGTAGATCTTTAAATTACATTGATGTTCTCCATGTAATATATATTCAAGACAAAAAAACACATGGAACAATCTCAATAAAGGGTAGTGAGAGACCGAGGACCTCATTCAGAGCCGGTCGCACAGAGCGTGCGGCCGGTCTGAATGAGGGGAGGACCTCTTGAATATTCAAGACGTCCTACTTTGCGGTGGTAAGGCTGTGGGTTAACACCCACAGCCTTACGACCGCCTAAGGTGATGGTCGCGATGGCCAAGACCATTGCAACCATCGGGGCTTACGACGAGACCCTAGGGTAGGGTCTTCCTTGTCGTAAGCCCCGGAGAGCTTTCGGCTCTGTCTGAGCCGGAAGCTCTCCACTGACATCACTAGTGATGTCAGTGGGGCCGCCCCCAAACGGTAGGCATTCCCATGGGAACGCCCCCGTTTGGGCTGCCACCCCCCTGGCCCGCCTTCCAAACGGGGCGAGCTGTCAATCAACATCGACAGCTTGCCCTCTTTGGATCGAGACCCGCTACGACCGGCACTGTCGGTCGTAGCGGGTCTCACGCATGCGCACGCCGGCGCTGGTGCCGTCGTGCGCATGCTCTGTGGGGGGCCATCGACCTGGTCCGAGCGCATCAGCGCTAACAACCGGGTTTGAATGACCCCCTGAGACTTGTAAAAAAGTATAATATAGCTATCCATAAATAAAGGGTAGTGAGAGACTGAGACTTATAAACAAGCACCATATAGCTATCCATAACTAGGTGACATACTCCACTAGCACAAAGCAAGTGGGAAATAAATACATCAAGGTATCTTTAATCTACATCCTCCCCTTCTAGGTGCTAGATCAGGGGTGAGGATGAAGGAGACGTACCCCAGCTTACAGATATATGAATGGGGTAATGCGTATAAAGGTATCTTTAACTCCTTTTCTCATCAACCAGTATAGGTAAATCAGATAGATGTAGGCATGTGTACCATAACTCACATAAATAAAAGTGTGGTCATACTCATCAAGGTTTCTTTAAGGTTTCCCCGAACTTTCCAAAGTAGTTCTGAATGTAAGGATCATTCCCCATGTGACACTCATATAAATATGAGGAGAAGGTGTATATCAACATACATTAATTTTATTTTATGCTTCAAACAAAAGACCATAACTGGTCAAGGATAAACAGAAGCAGTATAAAAGCACTTTGATGTTCCAAAGGGAACTAAGAACAAAACCTGTGAAAATATGATGAATGGAGTCCAGAAATCCACTTCACTGTAAACAGGCAAAATAGAACAAAGAGCCCGATTCAGACCCACTCACTAGGAAGCGCTCGCATGCAGCCAGACGATTTTTGCATTGTGCCCATGCGTATGCATCGCAATGTGCGTTGCCGAACCAATGCGAGTGATCGGGGAGTGTACACTTGCCATGCATAGACTGCCCTGTACAATGAGTGACAGGAGAAGCCATTTGTGGGTGGTGACAGGGGCAGGTTACTAGAAACGGAGGAGTGGAGCTGCAAACACAGGCGTGCCTGAGCGTCTTAACGCCATTTCAGAGGCATGCATAATTAACAGGCAGCGTCATAGTACACGTCACCTGGTTGTATTTCACACTGAAGTGTTCACAGTGCATATGGTAGGGTATAGTCAACCACAAGCGCAGCGTTCGCTTTTGATGGTCCACGATGTACTGATGGTTGCATACACATCCTGGAGCTGACGTGCACAAGTGGGCATCTTAAGACAGGCTGGTGGGCATCTGCATACACAGAGCGATCGCACGCCAAGACATAGTGGGCATGCTAATGCCTTGGCGTGCGATCTCCTGCCATGATGGAAGTGTGCCAGATTTGCATACGCTGGGTGCATGCAAAAGCATCTAGCGAGTAGGTCTGGATCGAGCCCAAAGTCCCAAAAACAAAACCAACGCGCTTCGATCTGTAAAGATCTGCAGGAGCAGATCGAAAAGCGTTGGTTTTGTTTTTGGGACTTTGTTCTTCACCTTGGGGAGTATCTTGCCTGTTTACAGTGAAGTGGATTTATGGACTCCATTCATCATATTTTCACAGGTTGTGTTTTTAGGGCCTGATTCAGAGCCGGACTCTATTTGCGCTCGCTCGTTCAGAAAAAGGGGCCGGATATTTAAATAGAGTGCTCGCTCTTTGCGGTCTGTTGACGCCTCTATGTCTGAACGAGCGAACGAAACATGCGCTAGCTATTTTTTTAAAAACGCCCCCTGGCCGCTCACATCCTACGTCATCTCCGCTATTTATTAGATTAATCGAGTACATCAAAAGGCGTCTGAACTGCTCGCAGTGCTTGTGGTTGGATTTTCCTACCGCAATCATGCGAGCAGTTCAGGCTAAAAGACAACCAAGTGACGTGGTCGATGACGCTGCTTTGTTAATTATGCACACTCTTAAAACGCCCATTTTGACCGTTTGGCACGCCTGCGTTCGGATCTCCACTCCCCGTTTTCAAGCACCTTCACCTGTTACCACCCACAAACACCTCATCCTGTCACTCAAAATAGCAGGCATTCGCTATTTTGCGAACACACAATTTCCGACCGCAATGACTGGTTCGCGCATGCGTATTACAACCCATACGCATGCGCAGTTGTGCGAACATCGCTCGTAGCGAACAAGCTGCCGCTTACGAGCGGCTCTGAATCAGGCCCTTAGTTCCCTTTGGAACATCAACCTGCTTTTATACTGCTTTTGTTTATCCTTGACAAGTTATGGTCTTTTGTTTGGAGCACAAAATAAAATGAATGTATGTTGATACACACTTTCTCTTCATATTTATATGAGTATGACCACACTTTTATTTATGTGAGTTATGGTACGCATGCCCACATATATCTGATTTACCTATACTGGTTGATGAGAAAAGGAGTTAAAGATACCTTTATACGCATTACCCCATTCATATATCTGTAAGCTGGGGTACGTCTCCTTCATCCTCACCCCTGATCTAGCACCTAGAAGGGGAGGATCTAGATTAAAGATTCCTTGATGTATTTATTTCCCACTTGCTTTGTGTAAGTGGCGTATGTCACCTATTTATGGATAGCTATATTATACTTGTTTACAAGTCTCAGTCTCTCACTACCCTTTATTGAGATTGTTCCATATGTTTTTTTGTCTTGTATACAGTATATTACATGGAGAACGTCAATGCAATTTATAGATCTACATAAAAACATCTCAATACCACGCTTTGAAAAGAGACACACATTTAAGGATTGAGTATCATTTGGGATTCTTCCATTTGTATTTTTTCTTTTTATGTTTATATCCAGCACCATTCTACACCTAGATATTTGTGTTTAAATTAGGGGTGAGCGGGTTCGGATTTCTGAAATCCGAACCCCCCCGAGCCCCCCCGATCCGAGGCCGATACGAGTCAGGCTCGACTTTTCCCGCCTGACTCGGATCTGAAATCGAGGCAAAACATCATCATCCCGCCTTCCGGGTCTCGCGGGTTTTGTATCCTATATAAGATACCCGCATCAGCGCCATTTTCTCACTCGGCTGTGGACAGTGAAGAGGGAGGGTGGGAGTTAGGGTTGGCTGGGCTGTGTAGTGTAGTGTTGTAGTGTAGTGTAGTGCAGTGTAGTGTTGTGCTGTGCTGTGCTGCACTGTGCTGCTGTTGTCCATAGGGGCTGTGGCCCTTATTTAGAGCTGGACGCTCTGACCAGAGCGCTCGCTCTGAATCAGGGCCCACCTCCATTAATATGGAGCATCCTCCTGGACGCTCGTATAGCTGTGGGTCACCACCCACAGCATATACGAGCGTGCAGGATGATGGTCGCGATGGTCTTGACCATCGCGACCATCGCCAGTGCGAGCAGAAGCCTGCGGTTGAGTTTCTCAACCGCAAGGCCAGGAGTGATTTTGGCTCTATCAGAGCCAAAATCACTCCCACTGACATCACTAGTGATGTCAGTGGGGCCGGCTTCTGACGGTAGGCGTTCCCTTGGGAACGCCTCCGTCTGGCAGGCACGCCCCCGGCACGCCCACCAAAGGGGGCGTGCTGTCAATCAACATCGACAGCACGCCCCCTTTGATCAGACACTACGAGCGAAGGAAAGTCCTTCGCTCGTCGCGTCTCGCGCATGCGCACGACGGAGCTCCCTCCGTCGTGCGCATGCGCAGTGCAGACCATCGACCCACTTGCGAGCGGGTCTGAATCAGGCCCTGTGTCCACTACTTCAAAGTCCATAGGGGCTGGCTGGACTGTATTGTGCAGTCAGTTGTCCATAGGGGCTGTGTCCACTCCAAAGTCCTGTGCAGTGTCCCAGTCCTAAAGGGGTGCTGTAGTGTTGTCCAGGGGGTGCTCTGTCCATCAGGGGTGCTCCCCCCAAGTGCTAAAAAACAAAATATTTTTTCTGTGTTTGTGAATTGTGTGCACTGTGGCTGCACGTGCATCAACAAAGGAGCAGCACCAAGCATGCGCCTGTGTCCCATAAGTAAAGGGCCGGCTGGCTCATTTCTTAAAGGGTGGTGTAACCCACAAAGTGCACTAGTCTCCAACAAAAATAAAAAATTATTTTCTGTGTTTGTGTGCGCCTTAGCCGCACGTATATATCAATATAACATAAATGGAGGACCAAACTTTCTCCGATAAAAATAAAATAGGGAAAGATCAAGAACCACTTCCTCCTAGTGCTGAAGCTGCTGCCACTAGTCATGACATAGACGATAACATGCCATCAACGTCGTCTGCCAAGGCCGATGCCCAATGTCATAGTAAAGGGCACATACAATCCCAAATGACAAAGTTCAGGAAAATGACCTTGAAAAAAACATTTAAATCATCTGAAGAGAAACGTAAACTTGCCAATATGCCATTTACGACACGGAGTGGCAAGGAATGGCTAAGGTCTTTCCCTATGTTCACGACTAGTGGTTCAGCTTCACATGACGATGGAAGCCCTCCTCCCACTAAAAAAATGAAATGAGTTAAGCTGGCAAAAGCACAGCGAAGAACTGTGCGTTCTAAGAAGATATCACAAATCCCCAAGGAGAGTCCAAGTGTGGTGGCGGTTGCGATGCCTGACCTTCCCAGCACTGGACGGGAAGAGGTGGCTCTTTCCACCATTTGTACGCCCCCTGCAAGTGCTGAAAGGAGCACCCACAGTCCACTTGCTAATATGCAAATTGAAGATGTCACTGTTGAAGTACAACAGGATGAGGATACTGGTGTAGCTGGCGCTGAGGAGGAAGTTGGCGAGGAGGATTCTGATGGTGATGTGGTTTGTTTAAATCAGGCTCCGGGGGAGACAGTTGTTGTCCGTGGGATGAAAAGCCCATCACGGTCATGCCTGGGCAGAAGACCAAACATTCCACCTCTTTGGTCTGGCAATATTTCTATCCAAATCCGGACAACAACTGTCTTGCCATATGTACCATATGTAAAGGTGGAATAAGTAGGGGTGGGGACGTTAACCACCTAGAAACATCCTCCCTTATACGGCACCTGCAGCGCATTCATAAAAAGTTACAGTCAAGTTTAGAAACTTTGGCTAAGACCGTAAGCAGTCCAGGGACACCTAAATCCCATTGTCCTGTTGTATCCAAGCGCCTGCAAACCACACTGTCAACTCCCTCCTCGTCAATTTCCTCTTTAGTCAGGAACGGAAGTAGTCCTGCAGGCCATGTCACTGGCATGACTGACTCTCCTATTGGGGATTCCTCCAGAGGATCCTGCATTGCTACGCCTCCTGCTGCCACTGCTGCTCTTGCTGGGAGTCGTTCATCATCCCAGAGAGGAAGTAGGAACACCACTACTTTTACTAAACAATTGACCCTCCAACAGTCCTTAGCGAGGAGGATGAAGTACGACAGCAGTCATCCTGAAGCAAAACGTATAACTGAGGCCTTGACTGCTATGTTGGTGTTAGACGTGCGTCCGGTATCTACCATTAGTGCAGTGGGATTTAGACAATTGATGGAGGTAGTGTGTCCCCGGTTCCAAATCCCATCTAGATTCCACTTCACTAGGCAGGCGATACCGAGACTGTACAGAAACGTCAGAAAAAGTGTCCTCAGTGTCCTGAAAAATGCCGCTGTACCCAATGTCCACTTAACCATTGACATGTGGACAAGTGGAACAGGGCAGACTAAGGACTATATGACTGTGACAGCCCACTGGGTAGATGTATCACCTTACGCAGCAACAGCAGCAGTGTCACCAGTAGCAGCATCTCAGAAACGCCAGCTCGTTTCAAGGCAGGCTACGCTGTGTATCACCGGTTTCGGTAAGAGGCACACCGCCGACAACCTCTTAGAGAAACTGAGGGAAATCATCGCCCAGTGGCTTACCCCACTTAGACTCTCCTGTGGATTTGTGATATCTGACAACGTCACCAATATTGTGCGGGAATTACATCTGGGCAAATTCCAGCACATCCCATGTTTTGCTCACACAATAAACTTGGTGGTGCAGAATTTTCTGAAAAGCTACAGGGGCGTGCAGGAGATGCTTTGGGTGGCCCGAAAAATTTCTGGCCACTTTCGCCATTCAGCGACTGCGTGCCGAAGACTGGAGTGCCAGCAAACACTCTTGAACCTGCCCCACCATCACCTGAAGCAAGAGGTTGTGACGCGGTGGAACTCAACCCTCTATATGCTTCAGAGGATGGAGGAGCAGCAAAAGGCCATTCAAGCCTATACATCCACCTATGACATAGGCAAAGGAGGGGGTATGCACCTGACTCAAGCGCAGTGGAAAATGATT
Organism: Taudactylus pleione; assembly: GCA_031769625.1. Taxonomy (NCBI): domain Eukaryota; kingdom Metazoa; phylum Chordata; class Amphibia; order Anura; family Myobatrachidae; genus Taudactylus; species Taudactylus pleione. The sequence continues at coordinate 391,735 of JAUIMM010000084.1, forward strand.
TCCGTGTTGTGCAAGGTTCTCCAGCCCTTCGAACTTGCCACACGTGAAGTCAGTTCAGACACTGCCAGCTTGAGTCAGGTCATTCCCCTCATCAGGCTTTTGCAGAAGCAGCTGGAGAAAGTGAAGGAGGAGCTAAGACGGAGCGATTCCGCTCGGCATGTGGGACTTGTGGATGAAGCCCTTCATTCGCTTTGCCAGGATTCCAGGGTGGTCAATCTGTTGAAATCAGACCACTACATTTTGGCCACCGTGCTTGATCCTAGGTTTAAAGCCTATGTGGTGTCTCTCTTTCTTGCCGACACAAGCCTGCAGAGGTGCAAAGACCTGCTGGTGAACACACTGTCAGCTGAAGCGGAACGTGACTCGTCAACAGCTCCTTCTTCATTTTCTCCCGCAACTGGGGCTGCCAGGAAAAAACTTAGCTATCCTAAGCAACCCGCTGGCGGTGATGCAGGGCAGGCAGGACCAAGTTTGGACATCTGGTCCGGACTGAAGGACCTGGCAACAATTTCTGACATGTCTACTGTCACTACATATGATACTGTCACCATTGACAGAATGGTGGAGGATTACATCGGTGACAGCATCCAAGTAGGCATGTCAGACAGTCCATACCTGTACTGGCAGGAAAAAGAGGCAATTTGGAGGCCCCTGTACAAACTGGCTCTATTTTACCTGAGTTGCCCCCCCTCCAGTGTGTACTCCGAAAGAGTGTTTAGTGCAGCCGGGAACCTTGTCAGCGAAAGGCGTAGGAGGTTGCTTCCACAAAATGTGGAGAAGATGATGTTCATAAAAATGAATTATCAACTCTTCCAGGGAGACCAGCCTCCAGAACGTACAGAGGGACCTGTGGTGGTGGATTCCAGTGGGGACGAGTTAATACTCTGTGAGGATGAGGATGTACACAACACTGAATAGGGTGAGGAATCGGTGGATGAGGAGGATGAGGACGACATCTTGCCTCCGTAGAGCCAGTTTGTGCAGGGACAGATTAATTGCCAGCTTGTTTTGTGGGGGCCCAAATGAACCAATCATTTCAGCCACAGTCATGTGGCAGACCCTGGCGCTGAAATGATTGGTTTGTTAAAGTGTGCATGTCCTGTTTATACAACATAAGGGTGGGTGGGAGGGCCCAAGGACAATTCTATCTTGCACCTCTTTTTTTTCTTTGCATTATGTACTGTTTGGGGCCTAGTTTTTCAAACCGCCATCCTGTCTGCCACTGCAGTGCCACTCCTAGATGGGCCACGTGTTTTTGCCGCCCACTCGTGTCGCTTATCATAGCCTTTTGGACATAAAAACACTATTGTGAGGTGTGAGTGTTCAGAATAGACTGGAAATGAGTGGAAATTAAGGTTATTGAGGTTAATAATAGCATAGGAGCAGAAAAACCAACACATTCTGTGATTTTAGCTGTTTTTATTCTTTTGTAAAAAAAAAATACAGATCCAGAACCCAAAACACGGAAGGGTGGTTTTGGCAAAACCAATCCAGATCCAAAACACGAAGAAAGATCCAGATCCAAAACCAAAACACAAAACACGAAAAAGTGGCCGATGCACACCCCTAGTTTAAATATTCATTTTTTGTTTGTGTGTCAATCATAAGTTAGGGTCTTATAAGTGTATAGTACAGTATAACATTCATATTGTAAAAATAATTAGGAGAGCAGGTTTAAATAAATATGTAAGTCCCATCACTTCCTATGTCCATTCTGTTGTAACATGAGTCACACATATAAACTGGTTTATATTGTTTATAAGCTGCTGATGATTTTCCTCCTGGCTCCTGCTCCACCACTGCAATCGATCCCAGGATGACAGGGGCAGCAGCCATCAGTGATGGACTACCGCAGCTGCTGATTATCTTTTTCCGGCACCCGCTCTACCACTCGCCAATCACGAACTGACAGGGGCAGTGTGATGTTCTGGGTTGTTTGTGGACCCGGGGTGGTAGCAGGAGCGATCACAGAAGCAGATTTGAAAATAAAACTAGGATTTTTAATAAGTGCTTGAGTAGACATATAATGGCAGTAAATAAAAGTCCAGGAATATATAAATGTGCACAAGAGTTCTGTGGTGGCAGTAAAAGGGTTAATGTCCAAGTAGAAACAATTAGAGCTGTCCAGGTGTGCAGGTAGTGAAACTGAAAATAATCAAACCAGATATGCAGGTAGTGAACTGAAAATAAACAAGCCAGGTAAACAAGTAGTGAACTGAAGCGCAGGATGTCAGCAGGCTCAGGCACTCAGGTATGGGCAAGGGTGATGGAGGAAGCGGGGTAGTCCAGTGGGAGCTAGGAGCTGACAGGCAGACTGGCAGACAGTGAATTCACTGGAACAGGAAAGCACAGAGAACTCCCTCTCAGCTAGGCTGAGATACACGTTGCACTAGCAAAGAAGGAAGGCACTGACCCTTCCTAAATACCCCATGCCGTGCTGTTACTGACCGGAGGGACCATGTGACTCACCAGGATTGGCCAGCCGGATCACCTGGCCAGAAGGCAAGATGGCGGCGCCCATGCCAATGGAATGGAGACACCGCCAGGCCTTTCCACCGCAGAGTGACAACAGGCCGGCACAACAACGCGCGCAGCCAAAGCCCCCCGCCAGACACCAGCTCCGCCACCAGACAGCCCACGCCACAATGACCTCACAGGTAACACTCGCCTAGCGCCATGCTGAAATACCCTGGCCGTGACAGGCAGCATCCCGGCAGTGATGGGCATGAGGATGGAGACAAAAGTTGGTGGGCACTGCCGGCTAGTGTCCACCTTCTTAATGTTCAGTTGGGGGAAGGTGGAAACTTTCCCTCTAACATAGAACAATTAGTTGGGATAAATCAAACAATCCCAAAACCATAGTACAGTAGTCCTTTCAACGGATTCATAATGAATATCCTGTATATGTAATAATAGTATAGGGTGCTACCCCAGGACTATTACAATCACAAATCCAAAACCATAGAATAGTAGTTTGTACATGTATACTGCATATATACTAAATCGATACAAGTCTGTCTAAAAATTAACTGTTATTCTCTTATTTTTAATAAGTATTGTATACTAAAGTCGCTAAATAAAATGATAGAATAGAGCTGAAATCAAGGCTGTAATTTGTCTCCATGTCTCACTAATTACTATTCTATTGCTGTAATCGTAGAGTATGTATTATTAAGCATGTTACTCCTGTCCACATATGACAGGATTCTTAGCAGTTAACAGATGTTATTGTATATTTGGGGCAGTAAAGGGAATATATAATCCAATATCACTTCAGTGAGGCAGTAAAGTGAATGTACAACCTAATATAATTTAGCTAAGGCACACATATCCCTCTGAATAACTCTAGGGTTACTAGTTTTCAATGTGTGCATTTAAGTGTTTTTATACACTGTAAGTTTTAGCTACATAGGCATATTATCATTCCAAGGTGTGCTACACACATAGTGACAATCCAATTGACACAATTGTATCTGCTGTTTTCTGTTTTAAAGATAGATGGAAACATTCTGAAACGTATCCTTTTCACTAATCCTTGGTGGTTCAGATTTGTATCTGTTGAATCAAATGCTTATAGTAGGGATTAATGTATTGAAATATTGTCTGTGCATTCATTTACCACAGTACATGGTTGATATTCCACTCACACATAAGCTGTATTGTCACACAGATATCTCCCTCTTTTTTTATATATTTTATACTTATTTATTTATTCCCAGAATCAATGTTAATCCACAGTAATCTTGCAGATACACAGTCTAATTGTGCCAGTGTCGCTAGCCGCGGTCAGTTAAGTAGCTCCGTGTCACACTATCACTGCCAAGTTTTAGATAGACTTGTATCGATTTAGTATATATGCAGTATACATGTACAAACTACTATTCTATGGTTTTGGATTTGTGATTGTAATAGTCCTGGGGTAGCACCCTATACTATTATTACATATACAGGATATTCATTATGAATAAAGAGTACATTTGCAAATATAAGGATTTACTGCATAAGTAATTGGTAAAGATATCTACGACCTTTCTATTTTGTTTTTGTGATAAATGAAACAAGTTTGATTTTCCCAACTAGTTGGAACGACCATTTTTGGCTGTTTGTAGGCGTGTGGGAGTAAACAAATGATTATCATTTGCTCCCACACACTGCCAAGCTATCGTTCCAACCAGCCAACTAGTTGACTGGTTGGAACAATAACGTCCTGATGTACAATACAGTATTGCCGGTTTAAGGCGGCTGCAATGAACAAAAACCTCCAGAAGCAACCTTAAGGCTTTATCACCTACTGGCAAGAAAGGTCTTAACACAAACGCAAATGAGCTACAGATAATACACATAATATTTTGCTTCTGGGCTATAGACAATTAGTACACATATCATTTACTACCTAACACATTCATCATATTGCAAAAGTATTTTTCTATGTCTGATCAGATCGGTTTTTATAACTTAAGCCTAGCAAAATTACTTACTGGCTCCAACGCAAAAAAGCAAAAGCAGGAAGAAAAATTTATGCACATAAGCTTTTTTTTGTTCTTTCTGAACAAAAGAGCTATTTACATAAACAGAAAAGCTATAATCCAATTACAAAAACCCATACACTGCCTCTATAGATACGAAAGAGCTGTTTGAACACAGAGTTTATAAACATAAAAAGAAGCAAAATATCACAGGAAAATCACAAAAAAATGTCCTACAAGGAAATTTGATACAATTTTCTCAAGGAGCAAAGCACCGAACTGCAAAAAGAAATACTACCAGGAGACCAAGGCAAACTCTCTCACAATTTACTTCAGCAGAACCGATGACCAAAGACTACTCGTCTGTACCCTTGCATCAGGAAAACGACCCCTAAACTATTGGAGGCAAGAATTGCTAGCTGTCTGGTTGTCTGGTTGGAAGTGGAAGAATTGAGACACCTCTTGGAGGTAGCAATTTTTCTGGTCAATGTTTACATGGTTCATATAAATCTTCTGCACAGGACCTGTTTCAGAGTTGCACAGCAGCTGTATCTGTGGCTTCTCTGTGAGCCTGATTCAGAGGTGGGCAAAGTTCACATCGTTACTGCCTCTTTGGACGCAGCAGCAATGTGAAATTATGTTAATGCACCTGGAGGCATCTGAGAAGAAAGGATGCCTCCTGCCAGCATCGCAGATCCGAGTGCGTCCAGGGTCAGTGCAAGGTTTCTGGGCACCCCAGGCAACATTTCACCAACTGCCCCTGCTCCCTCCAGTTTATAATATGCCATGCATCAGTGTCCCCAGTTTATAACATGCCACACAGCAGTGTCCCAAATTCACAATATACTATATAGAATATGCCACACAACAGTGCACCAAAATCATAATATACCTCATAACACTGCTGCCAATTCATAATATGCCACACAGCTGTGCCACAAATTCATTATATGCCACTCGGCCGTGAATTGTGCCATACAATGCCCCCAATACATGTGCCATACATGTGCCCCAAATTCTTTATATGCTATACAGCTGTGCCCGCAATACATTATGCCATATATCAGTGCCCCAATACATATTCTACAATCTGTACCCCAATATATTATTCAAAAGGAATTGGATCCACACTAGTGAGTAGGAAAATAATTGCAGAGTATTTTAATAAACCAGTATACAGATGTATCGCATGCAAATAAATGCTGGATGGACAATACATGACTGGTGGTGCTCCCAGATGGTTTGTAGACCTGAACTACATAGATTAGCTGAGGCAGAAAGACAAAAAAAAGACTCTTTCTGGGGCACTCCGACATGAATATTAATAAACAATGAATAAAAATTAACTTTTAATATTATACCCATAAACCCTTGTGGTTTGCAAAGCATTGGGCCACAGATGAGAGGGTGATGTATGTACAGTGCTGGGGGAGAAATAAAGAGGATGCCTCTGCTGTTTGTACTAAAAATGAAAACGACCTGTTACTCAATGTGCATTGCAGGACCTAGTATCAGTCTCTTCCAAATAAGAGCATCTCAAATATTAAGCACACATGTTCAGATAAAGTGAACGATTTAAACGATAATGATAAGGATCTTATCGTTATCGTTGAAATCGTTCACTTTATCACCCCCTGCAAATGACCAAATGATGGTTGATGCCGGGCACAAATGGTCGTTATCGACCATTGTCCGTCGCCCGGGAAAACCGGCATACATGGTCGATTTTGACCATGTTAGCCTGTTTGCTATAGGGACCCGCGAACATTAATCGCAGGTCGTTATAGGTTAATGCATGTGTTGGATGTTTGATAACGAACATCTAACACATGCAGAACAATCAGACAATGATCATTACTGTTATCTGATCGTCGCTGTGTCTGAACAGGTGTACGCACCTTTAGGGTAATGTGTAAAGATATATTAGAGTTAATACTCCCAATTAGACCATTAGTAACTGATTAAATATATCTTGCTTGATTATCATTTGTTGCCCCATGCAATAAGTACAAACATAAGGGCAATATATACTGTATATCAGCGCCCATTAACCCCCCACCCCACCACACACTCACATAACAGACATACCTTACCTGGCTCCATTCAGCTGCAGCTGCAGGTCCTCGTGTTGCTTAGGGGGGACGGGGGACGGAGCTTCCTATGTGAGTTGTAGGCTGGCAGCACTGGAGGGAAGGAGAAAGGGCTGCCACCACTGTTGTTGAGTGCTGACTCTACTGCACCGCATTGACAGGTGAGAGTGCAGTGCCGGGGGCTGAGGGAGATCCGGAGGCTTGTGGGTACTGAAAAAGGCATTCAATATTCTTTTTTTTTTGTGGACCCAGCGGTGCCCTCTAGTGGCAGGAGCCCTTAGGCAGCTGCCTAAAGCTGCATAATGGTAGTGCTGCCTCTGAAGATCAGGCTGTGGTTTGGAGACATTATGAGCAAGCACGCAGATGGAGGCCTGCACATAGGCAGTAAACATGCTGTGCATGCACTGTCCTTCCATCAGAGATGTGCGCCAACCATCAGGCTTGTATACATCTGTGATTGAGGGCCTGTGCGCTTAAAAACTGATGCATAGTCGGATCCATCTATGTATGTAGCTGCATCTCCCCTATATTTGAGATATGTGAGAGCAGCCATTATCATTATCATCATGTATTTGCAGCAGCCCTAACCTTAGTACAAAAGATCCATCTGAAATCAGCTGGATCTGTACTAAGACTCAACTGAATAGCCGCAGTTCCATCAACACATCCTCGACACGCATACAGTATGGCTAATTTATCCTACCTGCATACACACCATTGCTGTCCAGTCCCATCCATTAAGATGCAAGTGGAGATCCAACTGATTACTGTAGGCCTCTAAATAGCCTGCAGCTCCCAAGAGATGTGCAAGTATAACTCGGCAGCCTCGTATGCATGCACAGTGCAGATGTCAAGCCCGGCAGGCCATGTGGTCACTGCTCTTTTCTAATTTTTATTTGGTGATGAGCTTCCAACTCGGCAAGAAAAATGTAAAGCTGATACCCTGTCCTGATCATTTGACTCATCAGATAGGGAGATCTCAACTGAAGCACAGACCCATTCTGGAACACAAGTGTATTCTTGCTGCCACAACGAACACTTCCATCATTCCTCCTCCTGACAAACATTTTATTTCTGCTAATATAAACCTAAGACATTGGTCACTCACTCTTGCAGGTCATGCTGGAATCAAGAAAACCCAAGATCTCATCTCTGAGGACTACTGGTGGCCCTCACTTGCTGCAATCTGAGGAATTTGTTGCAGTCTGTCCACAGACTTCTTGACAGCTTTCTTTGGTATCTACCTATACTACATCTATCATCCCAGAAAGACCTTGTTCCCACATCTTAATGGATTTCGCCACAGAGATTCACCCCAGCAAGGACTTCACCACCATTTGTGTCATGATGGACTGCTGTTCAAATCCTATGCACTTCAGGTCTACAGTACCTGCCACTGGAACCACGTGATGTGCACTGGGAAGGAATGACTGCGTGTGACACAACGTTAGAGACAATGGGCCAAATGTAATAGAATGAGAGTTTAGAAAATGTGAGAGTTTAGCAGTAAGCTCTCACACTATTACATTGGTTGCGTTGTATCTTCAGAATGGGAAAACATCTGAACGAGAGTTTAAATCGTGAGAGTTTTTTTAGTCTGGAAAACACGCGTGTTTGCATGTTCTCTGACTCTATGACACTGGGCGAGTTCAAAAAGTGTGAGACATTTCTAAACTCTCACCCTATTATATTTGGCCCAACATCTTAGAGACAAGAATGTCGACATTATAACTATCAACATTGTTGTTTTGACATTGTGAATGTGGACCTTATGACTGCATCCCGAATTACATACATGTATATTTCCTTATATTAACACCCTGCCAACTATCTGGTAAGATCACCAGACAATTTAAAGTACATAATAGGCTGGTGGAGGGTGACATTGGATGTTTTAAAAAAGGATCACTCATAATATCCTAAGTACAGTCCATTTTCTCTCCAGCTAATAAGGAACACATCACTGCTGTTCACATACAAACTGCCAAGAAGTGAATGAGTGCTAGCTATATTATGCTGTACCAGTGGCGTAAATTCATCCCAGATGCCCGCAGACAAGTTATAATTTGGTGCCCCCTCCGTCACTGACACTGTATTGTAGCAATTTGCATGCAGACAGGCTATAGACAAATTCAGCAGCTGATGGTCTGACATGGAGCTCTCCACTAGTGTATGGTGGCTTCTCAGGTGCCGGAAAGGGGTGCCATGTATAGGGTGGCCGTGACAGTACATTCCAGGTACATAGTTACAGCCCTAAGTGGGTGAATATGTTGTGGACAATGGAGGAGGTGCCCCTTCAGAACTGGAGCCCGGCGGCAGCCGCCTCCATTGTCTCCCATAGTTCTGCCCCTGTGCTGTACTGTATGTTACCACATCATAGATCTGTTTGATTTTACAATTTAAAAAAATAAATGTATGTTCAAATATAGGGAGTAAGTCTTTGCTTTTATATATGAATGAAATAATGTATTACGGGCCTAGAGTGAGATAGTGGAAAAGTCCAGGTATAGCACTAAAGTGCACTTGATAACTGTAGTGGGGGTTAATGAGAAAATGTCCAGATAGTGACAGGCAGGAACAGTCCAGTATTCAAGTATGGTTATCTGAAAACAGAATGCAGGTATGATGAGCTGTAACTGAATGCAGGTTTGATGAGTTGTAACTGAATGCAGGCTTGATGAGCTGTAACTGAATGCAGGTTTGGTGAGCTGTAACTGATGCAGGCAGAGGTAGGGAAGTCTAGCTGGGAGTGAAATGAAGCAAGGTGCAGGGAAACAGCAGGTTCAGGTACTCAGGCAGGTGAGAAGGTATATGGAGGGTGCCGGGTAAGTCCAGCAGGTTGGAGCAGGCAAGGTTCAGGCTAGAAGCATATGCAAGCAGGCAGGTAAGGCACAGGTACTCTCTCTCAGCCACAGCTGAGAAACACGTTGCACTGGCAAAGGAAGGAAGGCTCTGGACTTTCCTAAATACTCAGTGCTGTGCTGTGACTGGCTGGAATGAGCACATGACCTAACAGGATTGGACAGCCAGAATCAAATGGCTGCAGGCAAGATGGCAGCACCCATGCCAATGGAACAGAAACACCGCCAACCTCAGCAGGCCTAGTGACAATGTGCCTGCACAGAACCACGCGCAGCCAATGCCCCTCGCCAAACACCAGCACCGCTGCCAGAGACCCCCCCGCCATAATGACCTCAGAGGTAGTACCCGGTGACTACCATGCTGAGAAACCCTGCCCATGACAGTACCCCTTCCCTTAGGTGGCCTCAGGACACTCATCAGGCTTCTCTGGATGGGCAGCATGGAGCCACTTGATGAGTGCAGGAGCATGGACATCTCTGGCATCGGTCCAACAACATTCCTCTGGGCCGTAGCCCCTCCAGTCCAGTAGGTACTGCAAATGTCCTCTGCGGAGATGGGAAGACCTGGGAGACCTCAAACTCTATGCCCCTTTCAGTCTGGATACGGGGAGAAGCAGGCAGGATTCAGTGAAATTTTTTTAGCACCAGGGGTTTCAACAGGGAGACATGGAAGGAATTGGGAATTTTCAGATAAGGGGGCAGTTGAAGGCGATAAACCACGGGGTTAATGACTTCTATGATGGAGAAGGACCCGATGAAGCGTGGAGCAAATTTCATGAATTGCACTCGAAGTCGTAGGTTCTGGGTGGACAACAAGACCTGGTCTCGAACTTGCATACGTGGTATTTTCCTACGCTTCTTATCAGCTTGAAGTTTGTAACGGGATTACACCTTCTCCAGGTCAGTACAAACTTGAGACCAGATTGAAGCAAATTTCTGTACAGTGTCTTCTACAGCTGGGACATCAAAGACGGGCAGGCTTTGAAATTCAGGGACCCGAGGATGAAGGCCATAGACCACTTGGAATGGTGTTTGACTAGTGGAAGAGTGGTAGGGGGCGTTATGAGCAAATTCAGCCCATGGCAGCAATGCAGACTAATTGTCTGGGAAGATGTCATAAAAATCCTGAGGAAGGTCTCAAGGTCTTGATTAACCCTCTCAGTGGAACCGTTGCTCTGTGGGTGATAAGCCATAGAAAAATTCAGCTTAACTTGCAATACAGAACATAAGGCTCTCCAAAATTTTGCTGTGAACTGAACACCACGGTCTCAGCTGGAAGACCATGGAGACAGAAAATATGTTGAATGAACAAGTGAGCCAGGTCAGGGGCAGAAGGCAATTTCTTTAGTGGTATGTAATGGACCATTTTAGAGAATCGGTCTACTACAACCCAGATGGTAGTGAACCCTTGAGAATTCGTCAGATCCGTGACGAAGTCCATGGAAAGATGCGTCCATGGATGTGATGGAATAGGTAGTGGCAAAAACTCACCAGCTGGTGCCTGACGTGAAGATTTATGCTGGGCACATGAAGAACATGAAGAAATAAATTCTGACACGTCTGCTTTCATGGATGGCCACCAATAGCCTCTCTTTAAAAATCCAAGGTCTTCCGGTTACCTGAGTGACCTGCAAAGTGAGAGGAATGAGCCCAGGTGACGAGCTGCTTCCTTAACTCCGGGGCCACAAAGGACTTCCCTGTAGGAGGCTGTAGCTGTAAGATGGCGAAGACTCTTGACTCCAAAACAGGGGTATTTGGTCGATTCTCTGATTTGTCATCACAGCGGAAAGATCTGGACAGGGCATCTGCCTTTTGATTAAGGGCTCCAGACCGGAAGCTCAGGGTGAACTGGAACCGAGCTAAAAATATCGCCCATTGGGCCAAACGAGGACTCACACACTGAAGATTCTTGAGGAAGAGCATATTTCTATGGTCCGTGAAGACAGTGAAGGGAAACTTGGCCCCTTCCAGGAGGTATCTCCATTCTTTCAAGGCTAACTTTACTGCTAAAAGTTCTTGTTCACCAATGGCATAAATTCTCTCAGCAGCAGAAAACTTCTTGGAAAAGAACCCACAGGGATGAACTCGATTATCGTCATAACGCTGGGAAAGAACTGCACCCACGACCTCTGAAGACCCATCCACTTCCACTAGAAATGGCCTATCCAGATCTGGTTGTCGTAAGACTGGAGCTGAAATAAACGCCTGTTTTAAAAGTTGGAAGGCAGTCTCTGCCTCAGGTGGCCATAGGGCAGGGTTAGCGTCTTTTCTTCTCAAGGCGGTAATGGTAGCCAACAATGATGAAAATCCTTTAATAAAACGTCTATAGTAGTTGGCGAAGCCAAGCAATCTCTGGATGACTTTCAACGTTTGAGGATGGGACCAATCCAAAATCGCCTGCACCTTCTTGGGGTCCATTTCTAGACTGGAGCCAGAGATGACATAACCAAGGAATGGCACACTGGGAACCCCAAAGACACATTTCTCCAGTTTGCAGTAAAGGTGGTTCTTTCTTAGACGGGACAATACTTCCCTCACATGTTCATGATGTTTTGTTACAGAAGACGAAAAAAATCAATATATCGTCCAGGTAAACTACAACCGAGACGTACAACAGGTCCCGGAAAATCTCATTAACAAAGCCCTGAAACACGGCAGGGGCATTGCACAACCCAAAGGGCATCACAAGGTATTCAAAGTGTCAATCTCTAGTATTAAAGGCGTTCTTCCATTCATCGCCAGTGGATGAGATTATAAGCCCCTGTCAGATCCAGTTTTGAGAATATGATGGACCCTTTAACTCTGTCAAACAATTCTGTGATCAGGGGAAGAGGATACTGATTCTTAATCGTTATATCATTGAGGCCCCAGTAATCTATACAAGGTAGTAGGCCTCCGTCTTTCTTTCCAACGAAAAAGAAGCCGGCTCCAGCGGGAGAGGTGGAAGGGCGAATAAACCCCTTTGCTAGGTTGTCCTGGATGTACTCTGACATGGCTTGAGTCTCAGGCACGGATAGAGGATAGGTGTGACCACAGGGTGGCATCTTGTCAGGCAGCAGCTCGATAGGACAGTCCCATTCTGTGGGGAGGTAAGACATTCGCCTGTTGCTCAGAAAAAACATCAGAGAACATCTGGTACTCCTCGGGTATAGCTGGAGATGGTAACGAAGCTGTCTTTCTTACAGGTCGTATTTTGGGAAGACAGGATTTCTGACAGCCAGTTCCCCATGAAAGAATCTGCATTGAGCACCAGTCTATCTTGGGATTATGTTGGCATAACCAGGGTAGTTCCAAGATGATTTCTTGAGAAGCCTCTGGTATCACTAAGAACTTTTGAAGACTCGGAGTGGAGTGCCCCAACACGAACTAATACTGGTTGAGTTTCCTTGGTGACCACTCCTTTAGCTAGAGGACGTCCATCTACTGAAGTCAGGGAAATTGCTTGCTTGAGAGATGTACAAGGAATCTGTAGTTTATCAACTAGGCTGGAAGTCATGAAGTTTCCGGCTGCTCCAGAGTCTAATAGAGCAGAGACGAAGACAGGGTTGGGCTTAAGATCCAAAGCTAAGGAAATCTTGAAATCTTTAGTGTTTGGGGACGGGCAAATAACTCCTAACTTGATGTCCCTAAGGTCAGTTAGGAACGGGCATATCCCGACTTGCGGGAGCAGGAGGCCACTAGGTGACCCGAATATACGCAGTATAGACAGAGGTTTTTTAGCATCCTTCTCTGACGTTCCTCTATAGGAGGATGGGGGGATGGGTAGGCAAGGAAGACGTAAATGACCTTTGCCGGTCAGTTCTGTGCTCTTCAGCCTGACGTTCTCTGAAGCATAGGTCAATTTTGTTGCAGAGTGAGATCATATCATTTAAATTGGTAGGAAGCTCACGGGTAATCAGATCATCCTTTAATGGGTTGGACAGACCATGCCAAAAGGCTGAGGTGAGGGCCTCCTCATTCCACTTAAGCTCTGATACCAAAATTTTAAACTGTACGGCATATTGGCTGACAGGATGGGTTCCTTGTCTCAAGGTCATGATGCTGGACGATGCTGACACTGTGCATCCAGGTTCATCGAAAATCCTCCTGAATGAAGATACAAAGTCTGTATAATTATCCAGCAGCGAGTCTGAATGCTCCCAGAGTGGGGAGGCCCAATCCAGAGCCGAGCCGGTCAGCAAGGACACGATGTATGTCACTTTGGTTCTAGCGGTGGGGAAGTTATCAGGCTGTAACGTAACGTGTATATCACACTGATTTAAAAAACCACGACAGAGCTTAGGATTGCCGGCAAATTTGCTTGGCATGGGTAGACGAGGGGATACCCTGGTTCCTGTATTACCAGGCACAGTAGGAGGAGAAGTTGCTGATACCCCAGGGATGATTGTCGAGGTTTGCAGAGTATCTTGGCGTTTAGACATCTCCTGTAGGAACTGGGCCATTTGATGTTGCATAGCTTCCAGGTTTTCTACACGACCAGCAATACAGCGAAATAAATCCACTCCAGACTCCTGTTCCGTGGCCGGATCCATGGGGCCAGTGCAAACTGTGAGGTTCTGAATTTGTTGTGGACCCGGGGTGGTGATAGGAGCAGACACAGAAGCAGACTTAAATGAAAAAGTGGAGTTTTTAATAAGCGACTTAGAAGACATGGGAATGGCAAATGAAAAAGTCCAGGTATAGCACTAAAGTGCACTTGATAACTGTAGTGGGGGTTAATGAGCAAATGTCCAGATAGTGATAGGCAGGAACAGTCCAGTATACAAGTATGGTGAGCTGAAAACAGAATGCAGGTATGATGAGCTGTAACTGAATGCAGGTTTGATGAGTTGTAACTGAATTCAGGTTTGGTGAGCTGTAACTGATGTAGGCAGAGGTACTGAAGTCCAACTGGGAGTGAAATGAAGCAAGGTGCAGGGAAACAGCAGGTTCAGTTACTCAGGCAGGTGAGAAGGTATATGGAGGGTGCAGGGTAAGTCCAGCAGGTTGGAGCAGGCAAGGTTCAGGCTAGAAGCATATAACAAGCAGGCAGGTAAGGCACAGGTACTCTCTCTCAGCAGCAGCTGAGAAACACGTTGCACTGGCAAAGGAAGGAAGGCTCTGGACCTTCCTAAATACTCAGTGCCATGCTGTGACTGGCTGGAATGAGCACATGACCTACCAGGATTGGACAGCCAGAATCACATGGCTGCAGGCAAGATGGCGGCGCACATGCCAATGGAACGGAAACACCGCCAACCTCACCAGGCCTAGTGACAATGTGCCCGCACAGAACCATGCGCAGCCAATGCCCCTTGCCAAACACCAGCACCGCTGCCAGAGATCTCCCACCAGAACGACCTCACAGGTAATACCCAGTGACTACCATGCCGAGAAACCCTGGCCGTGACACTCTGCATCTGGAACAAACCATTTTGCAAATACATACATTTTATTTTTGCATGTAGAGTAAATTCTGGCTGCTTTTGCATGCAGCCCACAAATATGCACAGCATTATTTTTACACTGTAATTTAGATTTTAGTTTGGGCACGTCTCCCAAATTTACTAGATATCTCTCAGCACATTTTAAATTTGCTCAATCTGCAGTGCAGCATGGTTTTACCAAGGTGCACAATAGTTGCTCTTCCTTAGGCTAGGTACACACTAGAAGGATATCTTCATGATTTGTAATATTACAATAACAAATCGTGAACATCGTTTAGTGTGTACCCACAACTGCGCACTCCCATGGGTCACATATGAGATCTTCTGTGCTGCACGGCCAATCAGACGATATCATATAAAGGGCTGTACAGTTTAATGAAGGATGAACAAGGTATTGTTCCGTCCATTAACTCGCATAGTGTGTAGGGCAATCTTGGATGGTCTGGGGCGAAGGGAATTTGTCCCGACCATCAGCAAGACTGCCTGTCGTTTACATGTGTACCCGTCCCCTAATTCTATTCCCAAATCTGAATCAAGCCCATAATGCATCTCTAAATCTTGTACACTCTAGCCAATCAGACAATAGCTAACTACTCAATTTGCATGGATTACAAGACCCTCATCACTTGTCCCCCTTCACATTTATTTCGCCCCTCATCAACAATCACCTATACAGTCTTATATTCACTTTTCACACACTTGTGTGACTCTGACAAATTATATTATTTAGTCTGATTCTGATGATGAACACTGACAAACAGTGATGTCTTAAAATGGACACTGGACGATAACTTTCAGCAATTGTTAATACAATCAGTCTGAGTATCCTATGCTCATAGAATACCTTTAATATATTTTACTAGTTATAATTGCCATAGTTGTTGAATACATTCCTTTTGTTCTGACCTATTTAAAACCGTTCTATCTTGTTGCCACTCAGGGTGCTAGTTTATTATTATGATAATCTCATATTTGTACTAAAGTATAAAAGGGGCTTGTGCAGAGCTGAATGTGTGCCCATGTGCAGAGCATACCTTGCGTGATTTCCCAGTGCACATGTCCTGGAACAGACCATATGCCTGTATAGTCGCACCTACACTTATGACTGAAGGCGCATAGCTGGGCTGCAATGGGCGG
Organism: Taudactylus pleione; assembly: GCA_031769625.1. Taxonomy (NCBI): domain Eukaryota; kingdom Metazoa; phylum Chordata; class Amphibia; order Anura; family Myobatrachidae; genus Taudactylus; species Taudactylus pleione. Next base: position 407,715 of record JAUIMM010000084.1, read on the forward strand.
CCTCACATAGGCAGTGGGCACTGAGGCTGCATTGGCAGAATTGTGCAGTGTGCAGAGTTGGCCAGAAGCATAAATACTGCTGTTTTCAGATGGATCATTGGTTTTCAGATGGATCATTGGTTTTCAGATGGATCATTTGATCCAAAAATAGAGCTGGTGCAACTGTGCACTGATCAGGATGAGGACTTTAGCATGATTTGTACACATTCATAATATATCAACAGAGTACATGTTGACATGTTCATGCACAAAGTCGACTTGGAACATGTCGACATTGTCAAAACTCAACATGCTGAAATGTCGACACTATGCCCTAACATCTGTATTGTCAACATCATGACTATGTAGACATGTCATATGTGACATTTCAAGTGTATCGACACGGTGCAGGTGTCAACATGTTTGCCAACATTTTAACCATATCGACATGGTATAATTTGATATTTTGGTGTCAACTTCCTGACTGCATACCATGAAAGCCAGTGTTTGGATAGGGCTGAGGTGCACGATAAGATGTGTACAATTCTGCATACAGGCAAATATACACATTTAGTTACATGAACACAATGAAGGAGCAATTATGGGAGACTTGCGTTCAGCTCTGCAGCATCCCCCATAGGGCATCACTTATCCATTAAAATATCAAAAACAATGTAAATATTTTCCATGTTAAAGTTTCACTGTAGTCTGTATTACTATGCAGCAGAGACACCACTGACTGATTGGTCATAACCAGTGCCCTAATCTATTATGTCCTACCAAATATATAGTAATATAGTTGGCATCAGTATACTGTAAAAATTTTACTAACATAAGAAAAATAAATTTACGGAGACATTTTATTTATTTAGAACATTTTATTCATCCTTCGCTGCCAATGTCTCTGTTTTTCAGCAACGTGTACGTGTAGATTTGAAATCATTAACAGTTCAGATTTTCCTTTCGCTTACTTAAATGTAATTGTGATGTGTTCTCTAACATAGTGTGCTACATAATTACTGATAAGACAGTGTTTGTCCTAGTAGTTTGCATTTGCTCCAATGCATACATTGCAATTTATACAGAAGGGGAAGATACGTATATAGAGTATATAAGGTGCATTGTATTTTAAAGTGTAAAAGACATAAGGGGCTGTGAACTAGTTGTGATTGATGTGTGATCTGTGCTTCATAATAGAATGCATGGGTACAGTATATTATCATCCCTTACCAATACATATATTTATTTTTTGCAGTTGGCAATGCATATCTACTGTAAATGTTATCACCCTTCATTATCTATCACCCTTTACCACTACATATATTTATTTTGCCTGTTAACTAGCACTAACTTAGTCTTGCAAAAGTAGATCTGTTAAAATGATAAATTCAAGGAATTTAAAACTGCAAGTTTCCCATCGTGTCTATTCAGTGTTGTAATCACATACAAAATATGCCTCTAGCTTTGTTTATTGCAAGTTATGTATATAAGTCTTTAAACTGGTGAACAGAACAAAACAATCAATACAACCATTAAATATTCACATTTATTTCCTCTCATCATCGGAGGACTTTTCCTGGGAGTAGGCCTGAGAAATGGGTTCACAATTTAATGCTTTAAAAAACATTCTTGAACCATGACCACACCACACGGAGTTACATAGTTACTTTACTGACATAATTTGGTTCACTGATGGCTGAAGAACCATATCATCCTGTACTCATTCCCACTCTTTTTACCATTTCAATGACCTTTTGGTGCACTAAGGGATCTGCATGTTAAAAAATAATATTTTATGCCTGAAAAGCTTAACTACAAATTCTAAGTTCATGGAAATACATCAATAATTAGTACAAAATGTATATATACACTTATGGGCTTCGCAGCATCCACAGAACTGATACTGAAGGGTTCCAAAAGACTGCAGCATGTAAAATATATTTGGACTTTATCTTCTCACTAATGTATTTTTTCCTGATGAGCCGTAAAAACATTTCTAATTTAATATAGTGCCCACTCGGCAGAATGTAGCAATGACATAGGTGACAGAAATACTTGCAGGTATTGTCACACGTCCATGACAGTTGACCCTTTATTTAACATGTAAATAAATACTGCTGCATTTTGGCGATATGTGAACTACTGAATCCAATTTGCATTATTTCCTTGTAATATCCAGAACTTTAAATAAAACACCGGAAAGTGGATCCAACTTGGGGGCTTCTTTTGAAGTTTGATAAACAGCTAGAGTACAGTACTGTTACTGTAGATTAATAATAAATACCCAAAATGATTGATTTTTTAAAATCTTATACAGTAATTAACATTGTACGATCACATACAGGGTCCTCTTTACCCTCTGTCTCACATCCCCACTTTCTAAGTCAACATCTTATGTACTTGTTCTGTTCTTATGTATGACTTGTTCTTATGTATGATGTCTTAAACCCACTGTCCGTTGCTGCAGAGATTTGTGGCGCCTTTACAAATAGACGATTATGTTTGAACTCAAGTTAAATCTTGATGTGTACTTTTCAACTATTTTTGTTCACAAAGTGTATATATACATTTTATTGGGCACTTTGCTACACTTTAAGAAGGTCATTTTTGTCTTCGGGTAAAATTCTGAGGTATAGGGAAGGGGAACAGTCAAGGGAAGTGGGGGGAAGGTGTTTTTTTTACAGATCACTTTCTCCATAAAGAGCGCTGGAGAAGGACATATAATCCAGAGCTCCTGAAACAGTATCTGCACCTATGTATTTTGTCATACGGCTGATGCAGTATTCCGCCTGTTCTGGAGGCAGTTCTCTGCGGAGTTCTTCAACAGTGATGTATGTCTGCAAAACAAAGAGAACAGGTGAGTAGACTATAGCTCAGCCCATTATTTTTGAAATTTGCATGTTTTGACTTGACAGTTCTATTACTGAACATGCCACCTTCTCCCAGGTAGGCTTTTCCACTGACCTTGTCTGATGCCAAGATCTTGAATGAAGCCATAACTTGTTCAGCAGTGTCAGTTTCTGCTGTCTCCCGAGTCATAAAGTCAATGAAGGCTTGGAAGGTGACAACTCCTGTGTTGTTAGCATCAACCAAAGTCATGATGCGAGCAAACTCGACTTCACCCTACGAAGAGGAGAAACCCTGGGCTTGAGACATTGCAATAATTATAAATAAAAAAAAAAAAAACTAAAGAGAAGCTCAAAATTAAATTAAAGAGCCAAACCCAACACAGCTGTAAAAATTAACATACACTTCATAATTATAATACCTTTGTAATCATTGTGATAATCAAATCAAGTGTCAAACAAATTTCTAATATTTAGCTAAATTGCATTTTGAACTATTTTATCGAAATATGACTTTAAACACTGCCTAAAAGAGCCACATAAATTGTACATTATAATCGGTTGAAACAATCAAGAGCGATAATTTTGCAATGTCTACCCTTTCATATACTATACCTGTACCTCTATAACTTAAAAAAGCTTTAAAACAGGAAGCTGCTTAGGGTGAAGATTCAGTCTTACCAGATCATATCCCATGGAAATCAGGCAAGCACGGAAGTCATCAGGATCCATCATGCCATTCCTCTTCTGTAGGCAAAAGGAAATAAGTTCTTACTGAGCAAAGAGACTATGAAACAGGTGTTGGTGATACTCATACAGCGTTGGCTGGCTATTAAGTATTTATTGCTTATTTAGTTTTTTTTCCTTGGTTTTCTTTTTTTTCTGGTCCTTATTTGAGGACACAAAGAATAATTCACCATTTTTGTGATGACTTTTCATGTTCATCGTTCCTACTGTTTCTTGGCATCCTTTTGGTTATCTCACATTATGGGCCTTATTTATCAGAGTTTTATCATTCACAACCAGTGATAAAACTTGTTGCGTATGATAAATGGTGCTCAAGCCAATCGGCTCCCAACTATCATGTTTTAAACAGATGACAGTTGGCAGCTGATTGGCTGAAGCACCATTATCATATACAATGAGTTTTATCATTCGTTGTGAATGATAAAACTCGCTGAAAAATGAGGCCCATAATCACCTATACTGCCTGTGCCTGTAGGCAATATACTTAGATGTTATTGTTGTGAGAGAATGATCACACTGTAATAAAAGTGACTGGATAACTCTGCAGAGGATTATTGGACTAGGAGGAAGACAATTAATGGAAACTGTAGCACATAGTGAGCGCAACAAAGTGACTATCCCCTTATAGTAATTATCTAGTTTTTTATAGCTAAGCCAATTATTTAAAGGGGTTGTTCTCTTAATTGATTTTATTTTGTATCTATGTTTCTAAAAAAAAAAATTGAGAAAGTTTATGTTAAACATGACTTTATAGTTTCTGTGTATAAAGACCTAAATGGATTTTGGTTTGGATAAAGGCTATAATAAATTAAACACTCTACAGTTAAAATGATATAAAATAGCATAGTTATAGTTAATGAAGTACTGTATATTGTTTCCTTAAGACATCTACAAAAGCAAAAACGAATGATTATAATATAAATATGCATACGTATTGTCGACTGACCTTGTGGATAACAGGCTTACCCTATCAAAGTGGTTGAATGATGCACGGAACTCATTCATCTGTTCTTGGCTGATACCCTTGGCGTCACGGGTTAGAATCTGGTTTTCAACTTCATTGATGGTCCTAGCGATTGTAGTGAGGAGCTGCTCCCATCCCACACGAATGTGCTAAAGTACAGGTAAATGACAATGTAAAAATTATTGTAGTTGATACAGGAGAGTCCATTCTCCATTCTACCATGTGACACGCATGCTAAAAGTAACTGTCATTTCCTCTATAGACAAGCACATGAGCACTAATTCATGGAAACACAATGCTTAATGCTTTATAGGGCAGTACTTTTAATTGTGGAATTCAGGGTTAAAAATCAAAACTTCTACAGAGATCATGTGTAAAATTTTATATCCTGCAGGAGTTGGACTTTTTTACCTGAAATCTTGGCATATACACAAAATACAGTAGAAATTACAAATACTCATTTTGGTGTCATGTTTGGAAGCCAGTCATTAAGGGAGCAATAAGAAAAGTAGTGGCTAACACTGAGCACTAAACTATATTAGTATCAGTCCTTGATGGTAGAACCACACCCAATGCTCAGCAAGAGTTCCAACAACAACAACAGACCCTCGCCAAAACCATTTGGCAATAGTGTAATGTTCTCGTTGATTGACAGTTGTTACCAGAGCCGTAACTAGACTTTTTGGTGCCCTGTGCCAGAAAGAGCATTGGCGCCCCCCTCATTTTTCAAAGGGACATAATGCACCCAAAAAAGGGCCATGGCTTCATGGGGAAGTGCCAGGGAAGAGATAGGAGAGGCCAGGAGATGTTGGGGATGAAATAAAAGGAAGCTACAAGCAAGAATGATAATAAACAGAAATTTGACAGGCCCAAACAGTGCCCCCTGACCTGTGGTGCCCTGTGCGATGGCACCGGCTGCACTACCCTAGCTACGGCCCTGGTTGTTACAATCAATGACATTTTCTTCAGAAGAAAGAAAGAGATATTTTCCTGCAGGACACTACAGTAGTGATGAGACCTGGACAGTAACATAACTAAAGGACAAGGGCAAAATGGTGTTTAGGGCCACTATCTCTGTCACCACCAATAACACCCAACACAAACACCACACAGACCTATTTCAATGAAAATATCTGCTCCATGTCTTATCTGACCTGATGCCACATGTCATTTAGAGATCACAGCTGGGCCTGGTAATGATCATGGTCTCCATACTGTCCTTATTACTACTTCTGATGCATGGCAGGGTGAAAGAGAGGAGACTAACCCTATTCCTCTCCCTTCCAGGTGGCATTACTGATCCTTCCATGGGAGTGAAGACCGATTGGTTGGAATGACCACACAGAAAGTAGACAGAATTTTTTAACAACTGTCATTATACCACATTTGGTGTCACAAGCACTTTACAAGAAGTCGATGTGGCTTACTGAATTGTTTAGAACAATTTGCTAATCCCAGCATTGTATAATAAGTGCAGATAGTTACATTGCAGTTAAATAATCAGTGGAAAATATATCAATCCACTTTACCTTCCAAATCCAGATGACCTAATATACTGTATATCTGCTATCTACACATTTCAGCATGAAGACATTCCTCATGTTCCTCACCTCCATACTGTAGCTTGTGTGTTTGTTGTCAAAGATAAGAGATTCTTGGATGAGTTGGTGATCTCCCTCCAGTTTATCAATGTTGGTCTTGTAGGAGATGATATTCTGTTCATATTGCTTGAGATGGTTCATCTGGTCTTCCAAAGAACTGCTAATATCTACAGATATGCGACCGATCTCCTAATCATGGGGAAATAAAGACAGAAGTCACATTTCCACAAAGATGTATTAATGTTCACTAAGGTTCCTCCTGTGATTTATTTGAACCTAGACTTGCAAAGAATGCAACATGATCATACTTCCTTTAGTTAGATTTATGATGTTGCAACATGTGAGAGGGCATGTAGTTATGTGACAGAATTACTGAGTTGAGTAGGTAGCCAGGTAGGAAAAGTACTTTAGGTCTCACATAACGCTACAAATGCTTGGATGTTCCTGAACCAACCTCCATCTTGGTCTGGATCCAGGGCCCAATGACATTGGCTTGTGCTGCAAACTGGCGACGCAAACGTTCATTAGCCTGTTGACGGGCAAGTTCCTCCTGCAGGGTTTGGTCTCTGTGAGGAACCAGTTGTTTCACCTGTTGGATGTGAACAAGTAGTGAGTATATTAGCTGCTGTATTTCCATTCTCTAATCACTGGGTTTGTGATAGCTATCAGGTTTTTTTTTTACCATATCCACTCACCATCTCCCACTTATTGCCAATATCGAGGTGGGTAAGGTTGGTGTATGGGTTAATTCCAGACAATTTAATGCCATAGGTTTGAGCAATTTTCTGAATCTCAGCTTGGATGCCCAAAATAGACATCTTTTCCTTGTCAGCCTCAGGTAGGGTGGCCTTGAACTGCTCGTGTGCTGAAATAAGGCTCTGTAATACAAACAAAATTCATATTACCATGTGTCATCAATATAAAATGGTTCCATATATTATGTCCCCATTCATCATGTCCATAGTCATAATGCTGACATGAGCATGTAAACATGGCAGCTATGTCGACATTGATCATGTTGACAAGTTCATAATTTGGATATTGCTGTAAATGTTGACATGATTGTGATGTCAACACTGTCTGTTTCATGTCAATCTAACCCTAAAAGAAACCCTTATGCTAACCCTAAATCTAATGCAAATGTCAACATTTTCCAGGTTTCAACATTTATAATGTCGACATTTTAACCATGTAGACATCATGAATGTCCATTTTATGGTGTCAGCATTTTTGCTGTCGACTTCCTGACTGCATCTCAACTAAAACGCCCCAGACACAATGGGGGCAATTAAATTGTTTAATAGGGCGCCTAAACAAATCGGCGCCTGGGAGAGTAATTCAATCGTTGTTCCGTTTGGACGCACATAGCCGCGGTCAGACACATTTCTGCTTGCAGCCTCCTGAGATGGCAGGCGATAAGTCGGCTGTTTGGGCACCCAAAGCAGTTCTTTAGACGGAGTTAACTGTTATATGTGGTTAAACCCTGTGTTTTGGACATGCACATGTGGCACGGGTGCCCAAACGGAGCAACAATTGAATTGCTCTGTTGGGTGCCCATTGCGTTTGGGCTCCCAAAAAACAATTGAATCTCTCCCCAAAGAGTTCCTCACGGGAAAGTAAGATTGCCATTTCCATATGACTTACTCATTCACATTGCCCAGCATGCGAAGTCAGGGCCTGATTCAGACCCACTCGCGAGTTGTTAAAAATTTCAGACCCGGGTCTCATGTGCATGCGCGAGACCCGGATAGCAACGGGCAAACCGTCGCTCCGGGTCGCGTACCAAAGGGGGCGTGCGGTCAATGTTGAGTGACAGCACGCCCCCTTTGGTGGGCGGGCTGGGGGAGTGGCTGCCCAAACTGAGGCGTTCCCATATGAACGCCTCCATTTGGGGGTGGCCCCACTGACATCACGAGTCATGTCAGTGGAGAGATTCCGACACTGTTAGAGCCGAAATCTCTCTGGGGCTTGCGGCAACGAGACCCTAACCATGGCTGCTCGCATTAGCTGTGGGTGGTCACCCACAGCTATGCGAGTGGCCAGGAGGCCGCTCTAAAAAACAAGAAGGCCGGCCCTGATTCAGAGCGAGCGCTCTGTCAGAGTGATGTTCGCACAACTGTGCATGCGTCGTAATGCGCATGCGCAAACCAGTCATTGCGGTTGGAAATCGTGCGCTCACAAAACAGCGAGGGGCTGCTAATTTGATTGACAGAATGTACCGTTTGTGGGTGGTAACAGGGGAAGGTGCTTGAAAACGGGGGAGTGGAGATCCGAACGCAGGCGTGCCAAACGGTCAAAACGGGCATTTAATGGGAGTGCATAATTAGTAAAGGAGCGTCATCGACCACGTCATTTGGTTGTCTTTTAGCCTGAACTGCTCACAGTGATTGCGGTAGGAAAAACCTACCACAAGCACTGCGAGCAGTTCAGATGCCTTTCGATGTACTCGATTAATCTAATAAATACTGGAGATGACGTGTGATGCGAACGGCAAAGGGGCGTCTTTACAAAATAGCGAGTGCATTTTTCGTTCACTCACTCAGACATAGAGGCGTCAACAAACCGCAAAGAGCGAGCGCTCAATTTAAATAGCCGGCCCCTTTTTTGGAACGACCGTCCGCAAATAGCGTCCGGCTCTGAATCAGGCCCTCAGTGTAAAAGTTTTGTAAGCTAAAATAAAATCAGTTATACCTGACAATAGCATTTAACAGGAATAATAACACAAATATTTTAGTACTATTGTCAGAGCTGGATTAAGGCTTGTGGGGGCCCCTACTAGTAAAAGAGTGCAGTCTGTACTACACAGTCTCACACGCATCGCTGCCGGAGCTGGGTAGTACACTCGTACTACCCGGTGGCGATGTGTGTGTTTCAGCAGCCAATGAGAGTCAGACAGACTCTCATTGGCTGCTGCGCCCACTGCCAGAGCTCCACCTTCCGGCTCCTGCAGTGGGCGATGGGATAGACGTCATGATGTCTCTCCCATAGTAGCGAGCATGGCAAGCGGGACTGAGCAGGAGGATTGAGGAGCAGACAGCGGCGGGCGTGGCAGGAGAGGGGATTCAGGTAAGTTAGTGTTTTGTGTGTGTCTGTCTGTCTGTTATGCACTACTGGCAGGGGGCACCAGAAGGGGCACAGCATAGGGGGATCACTACTTGGGGCACTGTATAAGGGGCACTACTGGGGTGCCTTCATAAGGGGGACCACTACTGGTGGCACTGTATAAGGGGAACTACTGGGTGCCTTCATAAGGGGGACCACTACTGGGGGCACTGTATAAGGGGCACTACTGAGGGGCCTTCATAAGGGGGAGCACTACTGGGGTCACTGTATAATGGGCACTACTGGGGGCCTGCATAAGAGGGACCACTACTGGGGGCACTACATACTGGGGTACTGTATAAGTTGCAATACTAGGGGCCTGCATAAGGGGGGCCACTACGGGAGGGGGGGCATTGCATAGGGGGGACTGTATAATGGGCACTGCCTAGGGGGGCACAGTATAAGGGTGCACTACTGGGGGCACTGTATAAAGGGCACTACTACATGGGACACTACTACAGTGGGCATTGTAAGAGGGGCAATACTTCTCAGGGCATTAAGGTGCATATGTAATGGAAAGGAATGTTCCCTGAGTGACGAGAAAGGGGTGTGTGACATGCCCCATTTTTCAGTGGCCACGCCCCTTGTGGCATGTGGCCACACCAATTTTTGCCACGCGCTGGGGGGGGGGGGGGGGGGGCTTGGCTCCATTTTTAATTTTGCCCTGGGCTCCGTATACCCTAGTTACGCCACTGGTGGAAGGGGCACTTCTGCTGTGGGCATTGTATAAGGGGCACTAGCACTACTACTGTTGGTATTGTGTATAACGGACACAAATGTGGGCATTGTGTAAAAGGGGCACTGCTGTGTGTCATTCATGAATAAGGGACACTGGGCCTGATTCAGACCGGGTCACAAGCGCTGAGCGCTCGCAACTGGGTCAATGATAGCCCAGAGCGCATGTGCACGATGGAGCCGGCTCCGTCGTGCGCATGCGTGAGACCCAGATAGCGATGGGCACTCTGTTGCTCCGGGTTTCGTACCAAAGGGGGCGTGCTGTCGATGTTGAGTGACAGCACGCCCCCTTTGGTGGGCGGGCATGTGAACTACTACCGTTTTGGGCCGGCCCCACTGACATCACAAGTAATGTCAGTGGAGAGATTCCGGCTCTGTTAGAGCCGAAATCTCTCTGGGGCTTGCGGCAACGAGACCCTACCAGTGAGGCGATCGCAGTGAGGCATTCGCGCACGTGCACTGCGATGCATGTGCAGTACGCAACAATCGATCATATGCATACGCTTTAGCAGTTGCAATCCTTGCTGAATTAGGCCCTTACAACGCTAGGGGCCAAATTTAATTAGATGCAGAAGCTGTCTGATTGGATTCCGACAGCTTCTGCGTATTTACAGCAGAAGGCAGATTCTGGAGCTGCAAACAGATTCTGCTTTCCATACTGTGCAGAAAAATGCGCAGACGTTAGCAGCTCGCGGCTTATTCATTCTCCCTTTGGGTGTTTGCTGGTAAAAACTCTTAGTTCTGATAACTTATCAGGTGAGGTTTCTCTGTAGAGGATATACTAATATATACAGTAACTGACCTGCAGGTAATACTCCAAGGTACCATCGGAGAGATGTGGTTGTAGCAACAATGGAATACAGCAGACACTGGGCCTGATTCAGAGCCGCTCGTAAGCGGCCTCTCGTTCGCTCCGAGCAATGTTCGCACAACTGCGCATGCATATGGGTTGTAATACGCATGCGCGAACCAGTCATTGCGGTCGGAAATTGTGTGCTCGCAAAGTAGCGAGTGCCTGCTAATTTGAGTGACAGGATGAGGCGTTTGTGGGTGGTAACAGGGGAAGGTGCTTGAAAACGGGGAGTGGAGATCCGAACGCAGGCGTGCCAAACGGTCAAAATGGGCATTTAATGGGAGTGCATAATTAACAAAGCAGCGTCATCGACCACGTCACTTGGTTGTTTCTTAGCCTGAACTAGTCGCATGATTGCGGTAGGAAAATCCAACCACAAGCACTACGAGCAGTTCAGATGCCTTTCGACGTACTCGATTAATCTAATAAATAGCGGAGATGACGTAGGATGCGAGCGGCCAGGGGGCGTCTTTACAAAATAGCGAGCGCATATTTCGTTCGCTCGCTCAGACATAGAGGCGTCAACAGACCGCAAAGAGCGAGCGCTCAATTTAAATAGCCGGCCCCTTTTTCTAAACGAGAGAGCGCAAATAGCATCCGCTCTGAATCAGGCCCACTGTTCAGTAATAGTATGCAGGAATTGCCAGGCTACAGCACAGTGGCGTAACTAGGGCAGGGCGAGCGACCCTTTCTAGCGAGGGGCTGATGCCACAGCTAGGAGAGCCCTTTCAGGACTGACACTGCGGCTGGAGGGCCCGGTGAAAGGGCTCCCCTGGCTGTGGCGTCAGCCCCCCCGCTAGAAAGAGTCCGATGCTGGTTTTAATTATAGGGGGACCCCTACAAAAAAATTTTCCCCCTATAAATAAAACCAGAACTGGCCCTGCAGCCTGGTGCTGGTACCTAATTTACGATGGAACCCTACTCAATTTGTTCCCCGCAATTTTAGGTTAGCCTTTTGGGAGGGGACCTCACGTAATTTTTTTTTTTAAATTAACTCTTAGAACACACTCGCCATTTAGAAACATACACAAATCACACTGATTTGTGTATGTTCGATGGCAACTCGCAGCTCAGGAGGTGGTTCATTTAAAACTTCTATTGAGGCTGGCAAGTCCAGGGCTGGTTAGCCTTTTGGGGGGGGGGCCTCACTTCATTTTTTTAACAAAAAATTAACCCTAAAAATAAAAAAAATAAAAAAAACAGTCTTAACATATTTCACTGATTCGTGCAGCTTGCTTGCTCGGGAGAGAAATTTGGGCAGTTAAATCGGGACTTCAAAACGTACAGGATCGACCAAATACACCATCAATCAAAACGATCCTGTCAAAACTGGGAGCTTGGTAAAATCCCAATTTTTTTAAGTGAAAAAAACTTCCGTTTTTGATCGATCCTATCCGAGTTGAAAAACGGGACAAATCGGGACCAAATCGAATCTTAGTAAGTTCACCCCTAAGTCTATATAGTAAATACAACACTCAGTTATATGAAGTAAAATGACATACGGGGCTGTGGAGAACGAGGGTGCTGAGATAAGTTACATGGTGGCAGATATTGCTATATATAGCTAACAGTTGCTTGGAACTAGTTCTGTGGATTCTGAACTTAACACAATCAATTTACTTACATGAAGTGAGTGAAGCAATAAGCGAGGACGGCACAATCAGGTAAACACATGAACATTTGTTGGACAATGTGATGACATTATAGCTATAATCACAGAGTAAGGCACAGACATAATGCAGAGTGACAGACACCTCAGTTCTGTTCAATTCACCTGAATCTCTTCAATGCTGTGTACAATGAACATGTCCTGCAGATCCTCTGTGGCTCCATCCATCCAGTTATTGAATGGAGCTGCTCTCTTGGCAAACTCCAGGTACAGCTGGTCAATGGTTTCCAGGAGCTTTTCTACACGCTGTGAAATAAATCATTTACTAACATTTTATTTTTATTGAAACTATAGCGGCCTTACATTTATGATGTTACAGGGAATATCTTTGCTGTGGTAGTTGGCTGAGTCATTTACCTCAAGAGCATCTCTTCGTTTCTGAGTGAGCGTGCCCAGTGTGTCCCACTGGTCACAGATTGTCTGGCAACGGCTATTCACAGCGGCAGCATCGTGGTAGTCAAGCTCACTGGTGAGATAGAAAAGTCAGCTGAAATGTATATGTGCCTGGGTTACACAGGCATTATACTGACTTCCTCTATTTACAGTTTTACACTAGAGGCCCTGTTACACTGGAGGTACAGTTACACTGGAGGCGCTGTTACACTTGAGACCCTATTACACAAAAGGCCCTATTACACTGGAGGCCTTGTTACACTGGAGGCACAGTTACACTAGAAACCCTGTTACACTGGAGGCCCTGTTACACTGGAGGCCCTGTTACACTAGAGGCCCTGTTACACTTGAGACCCTATTACACTAAAGGCCCTATTACACTGGAGGCCCTGTTACACTGGAGGCACAGTTACACTAGAAACCCTGTTACACTGGAGGCCCTGTTACACTGGAGGCCCTGTTACACTGGAGGCTCTGTTACACTGGAGGCTCTGTTACACTGGAGGCGCTGTTACACTGGAGGCGCTGTTACACTGGAGGCGCTGTTACACTGGAGGCGCTGTTACAGTAAAGGCCCTGTTACACTGGAGGCGCTGTTACACTAAAGGCCCTGTTACACTGGAGGCCCTGTTACACTAAAGGCCATGTTACACTAAAGGCCATGTTACACTGGAGACCCTGTTACACTGTAAGCCCTGTTACACTAGAGGCCTTGTAACACTAGAGGCCCTGTTACACTAAAGGCCCTGCTACACTGAAGGCGCTGTTACGCTACAGGCCCTGTTACGCTAGAGGCCCTGTTACACTAGAGGTGCTGTTACAGTAGATGCCCTGTTACACTAGAGGCGCTGTTACACTGGAGGCCCTGTTACACTGCAGGGCCTGTTACACTAGAGAAGCCTGTTACACTAGAGGCGCTGTTACACTGGAGGCTCTGTTACACTAAAGGCCCTGTTACAGTAGATGCCCTGTTACAGTGGATGCCCTGTTACACTGGAGGCCCTGTTACACTGGAGAAGCCTGTTACACTAGAGGCCCTGTTAAACTGGAGAAGCCTGTTACACTGCAGGCCCTGTTACACTGCAGGCCCTGTTACACTGGAGAAGCCTGTTACACTAGAGGCCCTGTTATGGTGCGTACACACTGGGCGATAAAGTGGATGACTGAACGATAACGATATCGTTATCGTTCAGTCGTCCACTTTATCGTCCATTTTTAACCCCAAAAAGATGAACAATGACGACGACGCGCGTTCCCGCGGGTCGTTCGTCATCATCGTTCATCGGGCTGACATGCAGGCCAACCTGACGATCTCGTCAGGTTGCTGCATGTCAGGGAATGGGGGAGAGAGCCCGGCGCTGAACGATATCGTTAATGATATCGTTCAGCGGCTGTGCTCAATGTCATGAACGACATTGAGCACAGCCTGCCGGGGACACACTAGACGATATCGCTCAGGGAGCATATCGTGTAGTGTGTACCCACCATTACTCTGGAGGCCCTGTTACACTGGAGAAGCCTGTTACACTGGAGAAGCCTGTTACATTGGAGAAACCTGTTACACTGGAGGCCCTGTTACACTGGAGAAGCCTGTTACACTGGAGGCCCTGTTACACTGGAGAAACCTGTTACACTGGAGGCCCTGTTACACTGGAGAAGCCTGTTACACTATAGGCCCTGTTACACTAAAGGCCCTGTTACAGTGGATGCCCTGTTACAGTGCAGGCCCTGTTACACTGGAGAAGCCTGTTACACTAGAGGCCCTGTTACACTGGAGAAGCCTGTTACACTAGAGGCGCTGTTACACTGGAGGCCCTGTTACACTGGAGGCCCTGTTACACTGGAGAAGCCTGTTACACTAGAGGCCCTGTTATGGTGCGTACACACTGGGCGATTAAGTGGACGACTGAACGATAACGATATCGTTATCGTTCAGTCGTCCACTTTATCATCCATTTTTAACCCCAAAAAGATGAACGATGATGACGACGCGCGTTCCCGTGGGTAGTTCGTCATCATCGTTCATCGGGCTGACATGCAGGCCAACCTGACGATCTCGTCAGGTTGCTGCATGTCAGGGAATGGGGGAGAGAGCCCGGCGCTGAACGATATCGTTAATGATATCGTTCAGCGGCTGTGCTCAATGTCATGAACGACATTGAGCACAGCCTGCCGGGGACAACACTACACAATATCGCTCAGGGAGGATATCGTGTAGTGTGTACCCACCA
Organism: Taudactylus pleione; assembly: GCA_031769625.1. Lineage (NCBI taxonomy): Eukaryota > Metazoa > Chordata > Amphibia > Anura > Myobatrachidae > Taudactylus > Taudactylus pleione. The sequence continues at coordinate 422,835 of JAUIMM010000084.1, forward strand.
TTACTCTGGAGGCCCTGTTACACTGGAGAAGCCTGTTACATTGGAGAAACCTGTTACACTGGAGGCCCTGTTACACTGGAGAAGCCTGTTACACTGGAGGTCCTGTTACACTGGAGGCCCTGTTACACTGGAGAAACCTGTTATACTGGAGGCCCTGTTACACTGGAAAAGCCTTACACTATAGGCCCTGTTACAGTAGATGCCCTGTTACACTAGAGGCGCTGTTACAGTGGATGCCCTGTTACACTGTAGGCCCTGTTACACTGGAGAAGCCTGTTACACTGGAGGCGCTGTTACACTGGAGGCCCTGTTACACTGGAGGCCCTGTTACACTGCAGGCCCTGTTACACTGGAGAAGCCTGTTACACTAGAGGCCCTGTTACACTAAAGGCCCTGTTACACTAAAGGCCCTGTTACACTGGAGAAGCCTGTTACACTAGTGGCCCTGTTACACTAAAGGCCCTGTTACACTAAAGGCCCTGTTACACTGGAGAAGCCTGTTACACTAAAGGCCCTGTTTCTCTGGAGGCACTGTTACACTGGAGAAGCCTGTTACATTGGAGAAACCAGTTACTCTGGAGGCCCTGTTACACTGGAGGCCCTGTTACACTGGAGAAGCATGTTACACTGGAGAAACATGTTACACTGGAGAAACATGTTACACTGGAGGCCCTGTTACTCTGGTGGCCCTGTTACATTGGAGAAGCCTGTTACACTGGAGAAGCCTGTTACACTGGAGAAACCTGTTACTCTGGAGGCCCTGTTACACTGTAGAAGCCTGTTACACTGGAGGTCCTGTTACTCTGGAGGTTCTGTTACACTGGAGAAGTCTGTGGGTGTTTTTATAATATCACCTTTCCTCAGTAAGAATTTCATCTTCTAATTAAAAAGTAAATTCCACTATTGTGTCTGATTTAAAATTCTCAATAAAAAAAAAATAGAAATTCAATGAAAACCTATTTATATGAGAGCCCATTTGTTTATTGTCACAAGCTGACCTATTTTTTTTCTTTCTGTCATTGCTTCATTGACACCGTCCTGCACCATATTAAGCTACAAGGAATGGTAAATGATCCATACTCACTTCAGTTCCTGAGCAATTGCAGCGATCTGCTCTACACGGTCCTGGTGAGCAGCCAAATCACTCTCAAAGGCCTCGTGCTTTCGCACCAGTGCTCGGATCTCCATTAGAGAAGCGGATTCATAATCTTTCTGAGACAGCAGCTCTTCCTTTCCTGCACAGTGTAAAGGTGCACACATTAGCAGACGCTATCCTTGTATGTTGTATCATAGTAGTTGTAGTTATTGGGTCAACTAAAGAAAATTGTTGAGTGTCGAATATGGAATAAACTTGTTTATGAAATCACTGAGATCATTTTATACCATTAAACAATAAATCAAAAAAATAATGTACTTATTTCATTATAATGTAATGTAACACTAGAATTGTGAGTTCTGCATAACAACCTATACTCATTTTTGCAACATGTTTGAAATGTACAACGTTGCATCCAAAAGGAGTGACAAACTAATACTGTAGGGGCACATGTATGAGCTCTGGGAAGTGATAAAGTGGAAAGTGATAAACAACCAACCAATCAGCTCCCAATTGTCATTTTTCAAACAACCTGTAACATGACAGTTAGGAGCTGAGTGGTTGGTCATTTATCACTTTGCACTTTATCACTTTCCAGAGCTTCATACATTTGCCCCTAAGCCTACAGAATACATCACCTAAACAACTGTTAGAAACATTTATATTGCCACTATGTTGAAGCAGCAATGTGTTCCTCTACTAATGAAAGCAACATTTATATCTTACGCTGTGTCATTTCAACATTAGTTGTTTCCTCTTAACTTAGAACAATTTACAGCAGGCTAACGAAAACTATTGGTGCTGGTTTAAGAATTTACTAATCAAGCTCATGAAACTCGATAACCATAAATCTTCTGTACCGACCTCTAGTCCAGGACTCATGAAGAGTAGCCTTCTGCCTAAACTTTTCAGCCAGGTGCTCCAGTCTCTCCAGTCTCCTGATTTCCAGCAGAAGCCACTCTTCATAACCTTTCTCTACTTGCTCCAGACCTTTCCATGCATTGGCAATATCCTAAAGAAAGTGAATGATGAGTCAGTGTTAAGCATACATGAAATACAACTGGAAGACAGTGTAACACAATGCAGCACTTTACACTTTCACTATTCCTTCGCAAAGTATAGCATTTAAATCAGTATTCTCTATAAAGCGAGCAATCTAAAAATATAGTGCTAATAAATGTAATGGTTAGGGCACATTCGTTGGGAACAGTGGATTCTTAATGTAGGGTTTCAGATAGTCTCTGATAGATTAAATGTGCCATTCAATAACTATAAAATTGTTCCTTTTTCCTAGAAAACTGTTCTTAATGTAACTTGTAGATAATATACTGTACTGTATGTTGTGTTCTTGCTACCATATGCTGATCAACTTGTCCGAACTGTATACAGTATGTTGTAACTTTATATAAAGCCATGCTTCATCTGCTGCTGCCATACTTACAGAAACCATCTTGCCCTCAGATGGCATGAATGCAGGGCGGTTGCTGAGCCTCAGCTTAGTTTGCAGGGTGTTAAAGTTGATTTCCAACTGGCACTTCTCCTGAACACGGGGTGGCTTGTGAACCCTCCTATAATCCCTAAAGTCCTCCAATTTCTTCTGCATGGCGCCCATGTTCTTCTCAGGGGTTCTGTTCTCCAGCCAGGGGATGGTGCGGCGGATCCATTCCAGGAGCTTAGGACAAGTGTAGACGGTTATTGTACTTAATATACTTACTTATTTATTAATCAGTTTGAATTGAATTCTTTATGGGTCTAGCTCATGCAATGCTATCATGCAATACCAACTAACAAACTGAAATGATGCTGATTTGCACTTAGTTGGTATATATATCCAATTTCCTTGCACTTATTATTTAATACATGTATTTTCCTCCTACCAAAAGTAATTCAAAGAACATATGCTATGTATTTAAAACTGAATAATGGAAGCCAAGAACGATCCTGTGACACAATACGGGACTCATGCTGGAGAAAGATTTAGTAACCTCTGTTTTAGGTTTTATCAGTTAACTTAAAACTGTTGTAATTATTTGTGGAAAACATTTCTTTTAAGCCATTATATTAGCATTGTAGCTCAGGTAAAAAGTTATATAATAATAATAGTAATAATAATAATAATTGTATTGTGCATATGGTTGTGAATGGAAAGTATAGGATATTCTATATGGAAGTACTGTGCCCTCACATACTAACCTCACTTGCTAACTTCTCATATTCTTCCATCAGTTTCTCATTCTCCTGGTTCACTGCGAGAACCTTACAGATCCTGTTGGCTGCAGTCTCAGCCTGTAAAACAATTGCATTCAGTGAAGCCATCAATTACATAGTGTAACTACACTCAGTAGATGAAGTTGGTAAAATAAAGTCTGTGTAATATACAATAATTGTTTTCTTTTGATTTTCTGATTAATAAAAGTTTTAAACATTGTTACCTGTTCAGCTCCAGCAAAGGCATGGTAGAAGCAGGATACATACGTCATTATTGCCTTCTCATCTGGCTTGGGTGTATTCACAATATCTGCAGAGAAGAGCAGCAAATAGTTGCTTGATGGAAAATCTCTGTCAGTCTTATTTATTCCATATGCCTGGTCAATACTAGTTACACACCTTCTGCGTCCAACATCTTGGGGATATCCAGGAACTTTTCTGCTACCTCGAAGGCAGTGTTGAGGTTACCAATAGGGTCATCCTATTGGGATTAGTTCAAGAGGTTACATTATACAACAGCAAACATTATTATGTAGAAAAACATATTACATATTTGAATATATCGAACAATAGATGTACAGGAATGCAGATACCTGGTGCTATACGCTGTGAGCCTGTGACATATCTCACAGTGTATGGCCATGATATCTGGTGGTGTCAGCATGTCAGATAAGATGTCTGTCAGTCTGACAGACATTTAAACTGACAGTGTATGCCCAGCATTATTCACAGGTGCCTAAAACTGGACAAAAATATGAGATATGGTAAGAACTTACCCTTGTTATCTCTATTTCTACGAAGTCCATAGGGTTCCACAGGATACCTTGGGGGTATAGGTGTGACGTCAGTCGCAGGGCACCAAAGAGTTAAGCTTTCAGCCTCCCAGGATGCACTAGGTCCCCCTCCTATACCCCGCCCCCGGGCCAAGGCACCTCAGTTAGTTACCAAGCCATAGGCCGGAGGAGGAGAAGGAAGAGAGAGAACAAAGATCTGGACACATACAAGAATCACATTCTCACCAGAGGGAGATGGAAAACCGGTGACCAGAGCAAAGCCCATCTGCAGCACAGGTGCGACAGGGCGGGAGTCCTGTGGAACCCTATGGACTTCGTAGAAATAGAGATAACAAGGGTAAGTTCTTACCATATCTCATATTTTCTACTTCAGGGTCCATAGGGTATCCACAGGATACCTTGGGGATGTCCCAAAGCAGTATCCTTTAAGGGTGGGGACGCTCCTGTGCAGAAAGGAGAATCCGCCGCCCGAAGGAAGCATCCTGAGAGGTGAAGGTGTCAAACCTGTAATACCTCACGAAGGTATGGACAGAAGACCACGTAGCAGCCTTGCAGATCTGAACTGCCGAGGCACCACGTCGAGCTGCCCACGAAGGACCCACAGACCTAGTGGAATGAGCCTTCAGAGAAGGAGGGACCGGTAGGCCTTCATGAAGATAAGCTTCAGAAATAGCCATACGGATCCAGGCTGCCAAAGTTTGCTTTGAAGCAGGCCAACCCTTTTTACAGAAGCCATAGAGGACAACAAAGCGTCCGACTTCCTAAACGAAGAAGTGCGGTCAACATAAGTCCTTAAGGCCCGCACAACATCCAAAGAGGCCTCACCCACAGAAAGACCCGGTGAGTTAAAGGCCGGAACAACTATTTCCTCGTTAACATGAAACTGGGAAACAACTTTGGGAAGAAACTCGGGCCGAGTGCGGAGCACTGCCCTGTTCCCATGAAAAACCAAGAAAGGGGGTCTACAAGAAAGAGCCCCTAACTCAGAAACACGTCTGGCTGAAGCAACGGCCAGAAGGAAAACAGTCTTAGCTGTTAGCCATTTAATATCCACTGAGCCCAGTGGTTCAAACGGCGGTCCTTGGAGAGCCCTCAGGACCACAGCCAAATCCCAAGGCGCCACAGGTGGAACAAAGGGCGGCTGAATACGGAGAACACCTTGCATAAAGGTGCGCACATCCGGGATTGTAGCAATCCTACGGTGAAACCAGACAGATAGGGCCGAAACCTGTACCTTCAAAGAAGCAAGGCGAAGCCCATGATCTAGTCCCGCTTGCAGGAAGGCGAGAATCCGAGACAGACGAAACTCCCGCGGTGCATAACCTCTCGGTCGACACCACTGGAAGAATGTATGCCACACGCGATGGTATATCCTCGCGGAAGACGGTTTCCGAGCTCGTAACATGGTACGCACCACAGAGCTGGAAAACCCCCGGGACCTCAGCATGGCCGTCTCAACAGCCACGCCGCCAAAGACAGCCGAGTCAGGTCCGGGTGAAGACAAGGACCCTGAGACAGAAGGTCCGGTCGTAGCGGCAACCGCAGAGGACTGTCCACGGACAGACCCTGAAGGTCTGAGAACCAGTGCCGTCTGGGCCACGCGGGAGCTATCAACAGGAGCGTCCCTCCTTCCTGTTTGAATTTCCGGATTACCCGTGGAAGAAGGGAGACCGGAGGGAACAGGTATGCGAACCTGAACGTCCACCGGACGGACAGAGCATCCACCAGAGACGCCCCTTCGTCTCTTGTGCGAGACCCGTACACCGGCAACTTGTTGTTGTGCCGGGACGCCATGAGGTCGATTTCTGGAAGACCCCACCTGTCCACCAGTAATTGAAAAACATCCGGGTGCAGGGACCATTCCCCTGGATGAACGTCCTGGCGACTTAGAAAGTCCGCCTCCCAATTTAGCACTCCCGGGATGAAGACCGCTGATATGGCCGGAAGATTGCGCTCCGCCCAAACCAGGATCCGAGAGACCTCTACGAGAGCCGCCCGACTGCGAGTTCCTCCTTGCCTGTTTATGTAGGCCACGGTGGTAGCATTGTCCGACTGGACCTGCACCGGGTGACCCTGGAGAAACCGCTGTGCCTGCAGGAGAGCATTGAAGACCGCACGGAGTTCCAAGATATTTATTGGAAGCTCCGCTTCTGTCGGCGTCCACCTGCCCTGGAACAAGTGTGGACCCGAAACTGCTCCCCAGCCCCGAAGACTGGCGTCCGTTGTCAACAGGACCCAATTTGGAACCCAGAACGGACGTCCCTTGTTGAGGTGGGTCGTCTTTAACCACCACGCAAGGGACAGGCGAACCTCCGGGGTGAGCACAATCGTCTGGAACTTCAGAGACTGAGGCAGCCCGTTCCACTTGGACAGGATCAGGTGCTGCAGAGGTCTGGAGTGAAACTGGGCATATTCCACCATGTCGAACACCGACACCATGGAGCCCAGTAACCTCATCGCCGAGTGTAAGGACACCCGGCGGCTGTGCAGACAACTGCGCACCCTTGACTGTAAAGCAGAGATCTTGTCCTCCGTCACGAAGATCCTTTGCTGTCCCGAGTCCAATAAGGCTCCAAGATGCAGAATCCTCCGAGACGGGATTAGAGTGGACTTCTGCCAGTTGATTAGCCAGCCGTGCCGTTGCAGCAGTGCAATGGTCAGGTCCAAGTGGTGTAACAGGAGCTCTGGAGATCCTGCCACCAATAACAGGTCGTCCAAGTACGGCAACATGCGGACTCCTTGCAGCCACAGAGAAGCCGCCATGACCGCCATCACCTTGGTGAAAACACGTGGTGCTGTCGCCAGGCCAAAAGGTAACGCCCGAAACTGGAAGTGGTCGCTGCGGATTGCAAACCGAAGGAACTCTTGATGGCGCAAAAGAATAGGGACATGCAGGTAAGCGTCCTGTATGTCCAATGACACCATGTAGTCCCCAGGTTCCAGCGCCAGAATGATGGACCGTAGGGTCTCCATCCGAAACTTCGGGACCCGCAAAGACTTGTTGAGTGCTTTGAGGTTGAGAATCGGACGATATGACCCATTGGGTTTCTGTACCAAAAATAGATTTGAATAGAAACCCTGGCCCCTCTGGGAGAATGGAACAGGCACTATAACTCCAGCCTGGAGCATAGTGTGCAATACCTTCCGCAGCTCCGTAGCCTTGTTCCGGTCTGATGGTAGACCCGTGGTGAAGAATCGAGCCGGGGGTCTGTGCCGGAAGGAGAGGGCGTACCCGTGAGAGACCACCTCCAGAACCCAAGTGTCTGTCGTAGTGAACGACCAACACCGGGAGAACTGCAGCAGGCGGCCTCCCACCCTGGGATCCCCCAAGGGGAGACCCGGACCGTCAGGCCGCAGGCTTGTCATCTGGCTTGGGGGCCGGACGTCTGGTACTCCATGTCTGTTTCCGGGGCTTGACCGATTTCTTAGGGCCAGCCTGTCGAGGAAACGACTCTGGTTTGGGCCTGCCCTGGGCCCTAGATGACCGAAAGGACGATGGTCCACAACCAGAAGGAGCAGCGGCCGATGGGAGACAAGCAGATTTGGCTGCCGCCAGCGTGGCCACAATCTTATCCAGATCCGGACCGAAGAGAACTTCTCCGGTAAACGGCAACGCTTCCAGACCTTTCTAGGAATCTGCGTCCGCCTTCCAGGATCGCAGCCACAAGGTGCGACGAGCAGCTACCGCTGCTGAAGAAATTCTAGACACCAGAGTACTAATGTCTAGAGCCGCCTCGTTGATGTAGGTGGCCGAATCACGGAGATTGCCAATCAACTCCGCCTGTTCGGCCAGACAGTCGGATTCAAAAGAAGCCTCTAATGAATCCGCCCAGCGCTCCATCGCTCTGGCAACCCAGCAAATGGCCATAGCCGGCCGTGCTGCCCCCCCTGCAAGGGAATAAGCGGACTTCAGGCAGATTTCTACCTTGCGGTCCGTAGCATCCTTAAGGGAGGACATGGATGGCATCGGCAATGTGGCACTACGGACAAGACGGGTCACGTGAGAATCCACCTGTGGAGGGGATTCCCACTTAGCAAAATAATTATCCGCGAACGGATAAGCCACCGCCAGGCGTCTCTGCGGCTGGTATCTTTTGCCAGGTTGTTTCCACGCCTCCTCTAAATGGTCCACCAACTGACCCGAAAGAGGAAAGACTGTGGCATCGCCCTTCACATCTTTGAAAAAGGCATACTTAGATTTAGCCGCTGGGGGAACTTCGTCCTCAATCACCAAGGCTGTGCGGACCGCCCAAATAAGTCCAGGAATATATACTTTGGACTTAGCATCAGCGTCCTTAGTATGGAGAGGTTCCTGATCGTAAGGATCCAGAATCTCCCCATCATCAGACGTCCCTTCGTCATCCTCATAAGGAGCGGACAGAGACGCCACCGGCCTTTTATGAGGCCGCATCACAGACTCCCCTTGCAACACATCCGACAAGTGCTGTACAGAACTCGTCAGGGAGTTAACCCACGCTGGCTCCTGAGAACCCGGGAGCGGGAAAATAGGGAGACTGTGGGGTACCACCAATTGTCGTGGGAACCCCTGCATGGGTGACGACACCACAGACTGCTGGGACAAACCCATCGGAGTAAACGCGGGCTGCGGAGCTAACTGGCCCACTAAAGCTGTTAACGCCTGAGCGAAACAAGCCCAGGGCGGCTCCTGTACCGATGCTGTAACCGTAATAGGCCGCGCCATGGACAAACACTGCCGGCAAAGGCCCTCCGCGCTACCCTCCCCCTCCGCTAACGGTACTTTGCACGTGGTACACTGTAGCCGGAGGGGAAAATCACTTTCAGACATGATGGCACCACGTATGTGACCTCTCTCACCAATTAAGTATTAAATAGGCGAGAGACCACCCTGCAGCACCGCACCGCAAGGGCCTTAGCAGAAAGAACAGGGACAGTAATAAAGCTGACAGTTTAGAGAAGAAAAGTTACAGGCAGCGCTAGCACAGTCACATACAATGCAGAGAAATAACAATTCCTGCACTAACAGCGCTGATCACTCAACTACACAGACACAGGGCCTGCATACACAGACCTGAGCCACAGCGGAGGAGAGGTATGCGGGGGGACCCAGACCACGATGCTTCCTTCCAGACTTCCAGCAGCGTTCACCATGCGTTGCAGAGAAGATGGCCGCCGAGGAGCAGAGAGAAGCTGGCCTGGGGGAGGAGAGCTGGCCTGGGGGAGGAGACCAGTCAGCACAGTGCAGAGAGGGCTGTGTGCAGCGGGGGAGGCGCCGGCTGTGACACAGGGAAGGCGCGCTCCCCTGGCATGCATTTAACCCCTGGGACGCCGCAGCGCTACCGCTCTGCTGCGGTCCGCTGTCCCAGGGGGTAGTGGAAGCGCAGGTTGGTCGCCTGGCTCCACGCTGCAGCCAGTCCCCAGGGAGCCCCCTGCCTGGGGACTTAGGACCATGTGATCAGCGGGGACCCACCGCGGGACCCCGCTGCTTACCTCTGTCCCCCTTGAATCCGGCCATGGTCCGGAGCATCTGGGGTCACCGCTAGCTGTGACCCCAGACGCCCACCAGCATCCCCGGATCAGTACCGGCGTTCTGGTACCGGCGGGGTGTAGGGAAGACAGCATGGACGTCAGGACTGACTGTCCATGCTGTTCATCCAGATGTGCAGCCACAGCTGCATGAAGAAAAAGCTTCAGGGGCTCTTCTAGCCCCCACTCCAACAGGTGCACCCGACTCCGGCCGGGCACCAAACTAAACTGGGGTGCCTTGGCCCGGGGGCGGGGTATAGGAGGGGGACCTAGTGCATCCTGGGAGGCTGAAAGCTTAACTCTTTGGTGCCCTGCGACTGACGTCACACCTATACCCCCAAGGTATCCTGTGGATACCCTATGGACCCTGAAGTAGAAATATTGGGATGTAGTTTAAATCACGGCTATCAGGATGCCGGTGCTCTGAATGCCAGCGCCGGAATCCCAACACCAGTCAGAATCCCGGCACCAGCATCCCCACTGCCTGCATCCCGGGTTAGGGTTAGGCACTGGGGGGAGAGTTAGGGTTAGGCACTGGGGGGAGAGTTAGGGTTAGGCACTAGGGGGAGAGGGTTAGGTTTAGGTTGCGGGGGGGAGGGTTAGGTTTAGGCTGAGGGCAGGGAGGGTTAGGGTTAGGCACTGGGGGGAGTGTTAGGGTTAGGCACTGGGGGGAGGGTTAGGCACTGGGGGGAGAGTTAGGGTTAGGCACTAGGGGGAGAGGGTTAGGTTTAGGTTGCGGGGGGGAGGGTTAGGTTTAGGCTGAGGGCAGGGAGGGTTAGGGTTAGGCACTGGGGGGAGGGTTAGGGTTAGGCACTGGCGGGAGAGTTAGGGTTAGGCACTAGGTGGAGAGGGTTAGGTTTAGGCTGAGGGCAGGGAGGGTTAGGGTTAGGCACTGGGGGGAGGGTTAGGGTTAGGCACTGGGGGGGAAAGTTAGGGTTAGGCACTAGGGGGAGAGGGTTAGGTTTAGGTTGCGGGGGGGACGGTTAGGTTTAGACTGAGGGCAGGGAGGGTTAGGGTTACAGGTAGGGGAAGGGATAGGGTTAGGCACTTGGGGGGGAGGGTTAGGGTTAGGCACTAGGGGGGAGGGTTAGGGTTAGGCTGCGGGGGGAGGCTTAGGTTTAGGTTGCAGGGGGGAGGGTTAAGTTTAGGCTGTGGGCAGGGAGGGTTAGGTTTACAGGTAGGGGTAGGGTTAGGATACTTACCGACAGGTGTCAGAATCCTAACCCTGTCGGGATGCTGGCTTCGGGATTCTGTCCACCATCATCCCTTACCCAACCCAAAATATTCAAGATATGGTCTCACCAGTGACTTAAATGATAGAAAAATGAGATTTGCGTCCCAGATATCTGTGCCCCATTTTATGCATAGCAGGACTTCTTGCAGCAGTTCCAGGGCCCTGATACTAATACTAAATAAACCCTGCTGAGTAGATTTTTCTATAATTCTATCCCATTTTTAAAGTATTCTAAAATAGGTGTTGTTTCAACATATTATTAATTCAGCAAACATTGTAAAAGCATTCTTATCATATAATATCATCAGGGCCAGCTCGAGGCACGTTTGAGCAGTGCGGATGAACAGGAGCGCCACCCCATAGAGGGCACACCACTCCCAACCATCCCGATATCAGCGACACAGTCCCACTTTTTGGGCACTGTCCTGCTGTTCCACCCGTGGGACAAAGTATGACTGGGAAGTTGGGCACCCCCACCGCTGCAGCTGTGCGGCGGTGCTGGACTCCAGAGAAGCTGTATGCGTGGCATCCTTCCAGTGCAGGGAGAAGGCTGGGGGAAGCCCAGCTACTGACGGAGTGCCGTGCTTACCCCCAGCCTGATGTTAAATGGGAGGCGTGTCGTATGGACACGCCCCCAAATAATGTCATTTAGGGGGGTGACCTATGGTAATCATGCCACGCCCCCTTTCGGTCATGCGCTGCTTTGCCGTGCGCAGGGTTAATAGGCGTCTTAGTCCCGTTCTGCACAGGGGGCGGCTCCTACTGGAGTCGGCCCTGAATAACATATAGTATAAATGGATAAACAGATCAATAGTATATTAGGAAACAAACAAACGTAAACAGAGATCACCAATGCATCCTGACAATTATTCTACAAAGTCTAAAGCTGGGTACACACTAGACCGGAGCGACATATCGGGCACATTGTCTAGTGTGTACCCGCTATGTCACTGACGATGCGCGCTTCCGCTTGTCGTCAGCGTCATCCTCCGCCGGCTCTGCATGCAGATCCGACGGGCGATGTCGAATGCAGCATGGCCCCGATGCCGGCACCCCAGCCGGGTCCCATCACTAACGAGGTTGTACACACTAGACATCGTCTAGTGTGTACCGGCCTTTAAGCAGCGCTTGTACTTGGGACAAAACAATCACATTTTATTTGTTGCACCTCTTTACTGTCATGTCCAAACGTGAACATTCACATATAACAACTCTGGGTAAATGTCTCTATCCAGTTTTATTGTGCAAACTAGAGACGAGCGATTCGATTTTATTAGGTTTTACTCGGTTATGTTCAGATCTCAAAACAGCATCATAGTGACTATCTGTCTCTCACGTGTTTTGGATAGCCAATAAAATAAATCCGAACTAATGCAAACTTGCGCTAATTTGTCAAAAAGACCTGAGTCAAAATCGAACCTGTCCTCGAAGAAATAATTATAATTATAAAGAAAACTCAAAACAAAAAGAAACAAAAGGAACCCATACAATCTACAAATTAATAATATTGACATTTTTCTACACTAGATTTAGAAAAACCGTGATAATCATCAGTAGTATATTTTTAGAAGATCGGAAGGAATAATTGAGAAAACAAATATATATTTATGGAATAAACAATGACAAGGATGGCACATGGGTTATGTTACCTTTCTGAGCTTGGAGTAGTCAATCAGGTCGGGCCTGTGTCTATGGATGAGAGCACACAATGCCAGGCCATCCTTCCAGCTTTACACAACAGGATAAGAGGAAGAGAGAGAAATTAATGTTTTAAAACACAATACAGATTTTTTTGTGTGCAGTGCGCTATAAACAATTTATATAAAGCTCACAGGAAGAAAAATCATGGCTAAAAGATAGTGATAATGACTTTACATCTACTCAGCAATATAAGACATCAAACTGTGTCTTGGTGACAGGGTCTGAATCAGTAAGGATCGCTATTGCGTACGTAGCTGTGATTTCATACGGAACGCAGCAACAAAAATATGCTAATGCCTGCCACAGCTCATCCGGCATAGAGATGCCCACTACAGCTTTGTCATATAAGTCCAACCTTGCACTCCTGCATATACATCAGTACCATTGACACACATCGGTCTATCATGCAGCACTTATACCAGGTCTGGCCAGCCACAGAATCTGCAAGTCTAATCACACGCAGTGACTACTCAAGCTGCGTATGCAATCGCAGTGGCTAATTTATGCACACCCATGAAACGGCGTTCAAACGGACAGGCCTGCCTGGGTTTTTCCGAACCACTCTCCCATCAAAACCCCCAAACGCTGACAGCCTATCGCTCACTCTGCGATGGATTCCTTAGTGCGTCTGTAATCGCAGTGTGATCGCAGCGCATGCGCAGTGCGGTGCATATGCATGTGCAGTGGTTAACAATCACTAGATCTGCATACATAACTGCAATTGCATACGCTGTTGAATCAGGCCCACAGGCTAAAAGATGTTAGGTAATAGATCAAATACTGAAATATACACCCATCAGCCATAACATTAAACCACCTGCCTAATATTGTATAGTGTAGATCCCCCCTTGTTCCACCAAAACACTACCGACCCCTTGAGGCATGGACTCCCCAAGACCTCTGAAGGTGTCCTGTGGTATCTGGCACCAAGCGTTAGCAACAGATCCTTTAAGTCCTGTAAGTTGTGAAGGGGGGACTCCATGGCTTGAACTTGTTTTTCCAGCACACTCCGCTTGATCGAATTGAGATCTGGGGAATTTGGAGGCCAAGCCGACATCTTGAACTTTTTGTCGTGTTCCTAAGACCATTCTTGAACAATTTTCGCAGTGTGGCATTGCACATTATTCTGCTCAAGGAGGCCACTGTCATCAGGGAATACCATAAGGGCGTTGTCACGAACAGGGATGAGAGGCTGCCGAGATCGCGGTCCTTACCTCTCTGGGCGCTCTGGTGCGGGGCGTCCGGTGGAGGTGCAGGGTCCTGGAGAGCGGCGCTGGGCACAGTGAGCTTCCGGAGACTAGGGCTTCCATCTGGAGGCAGGTGAGAGGGGGTGAGACTGGCAGAGCTTCCGCGCTGTAGACTGCTGGGCACGGCCATCTTGGATTCGGGTCAGGTGACTGATTGGGCCAATCCGGTCGCAGCCTGGCCTAGGAGTGCTAGCAGCCAATCCTACACTACCTGAGGGTCTTAAAGGGCTGTCAAGAGATCCTTTGGTTGCCAGTGCAATGTCTATCACAGCGTATGCTGTGAGCTAGTTCTCTGTGCTCCCTTGCTCTTTATATGCCGCAGTTCCAGTGTGTTTCAGTGTATTCACCACTCAGCCTTGTACCAGTCCAGTTCCTGGTTGCTGGCCCGCCTCCTGTATCCACTACCTTCTGTTCATCCTGCCGACCCCGGATCTGAGTTCCACCAGCGTCTCCTCAGCTGTACCTCGTCCTACGTGTATACCCCGACTTTCATCTTTCCATTCATGAGTCATACCCTGTTAAGAACGGCTGTCTTCTAGTACCAAACAGCAATGCTTCAACCACCTTCTGACTCCACTTCCGGGGCCAAGTTCACGCCAAGCCGTGACAGGCATACATGGTATGCAACAATGTTTAGGAAGGTGGTACATGTCTAACATCTACATGTATGCCAGGACCCAAGGTTTCTTACCAAAACATTGCGCAGAGTATCACACTGCCTCCATGTCAGGTTGTGGCCTAGGTTCGGTCATTACTCACCACAGCGCCGGCTTCCCCTGATCCCTCAGGTGATCAGACGTCAGATGCGGTGGCGAGTGACACGCTGAGCATTATACTTAGAGCCATGTGGACATCCATGAGCTGTACTGTGCCTTGGTTCCTGCGGTTGCCGTCATGGACGCAGCCATGACAGTTCACATCACCGGACTATCCTTTACCCAATGGTAGCATGGTAGTGCTCAGCAGATGCTGTCCACCAATGATCTGCTACCTTAGGGTATAAAGCCAGAATGAAGTTGCCTGTGCAATGTTGTCGCTACCTTGTGTATACTTGCTGTTACCCCATTCCAGGTTCCCTACGTGATCTCCTCGAGTCTCCAGTGCCAACTACTTGTGCAACAGTGCGTCCGAACATCTTGCCTGTGTGCGATACAAGTGCCAACTTCTTGTGCAACAGTGCATCCAAACATCTTGCCTGTGTGCGATACAAGTGCCAACTCCTTGTGCAACAGTGCGTCCGAACATCTTGCCTGTGTGCGATACAAGTACCACCTTCTGATGCAACTTTGCGTCAAATACCTATTCTCCAGTGTACAGTTACGAGTGCCACTCTTTGGCCCAACAGTGCCTCAAGCACTTGACTTCATACCCATACAAGTACCAGTTCCCAATGCAATAGGTACTTCTTGTAGAAGTATATCTTTTGGGCCATTGTTTATTGTCTCTATTCCCACGGTATCAGACACCTGTCAAAAGGGCCGCGACCTGCCTGCTGGGTGCAGCTCAAACCCATATCCCACTGGTGAACACCTCCCAGCTGGTTAGACTCTGCGCCTTTGGTCTTGTCAACGTTTGATATTTGTGGATGAGGAGATCATATATACAGGCCTCACGCCTCCGGCTTCTCTCTCCTCCAGTGATCTCAGCTTCCATCCCCTCAGTGGCGGATTCCTCTAAGCCCATCGTGACAGTCCGCTGGCTTGCCTTATTCCCATAGTGCATCCTGGTGCCATCTCTTGCCCAGGTAAATGGCCGTCCACATGATGTAAAATAAAATGTGATCCATTAGACAAGGCCACCTTCTTCCACTTATCCACTGGTCCAGCTCCATGACCATTGTAGAGGCTTTTGGTGATGGACAGAGGTCAGCATGGGTGCTGTGATTGGTCTGCGGCTATGCAGCCACATGTGCAGCAACCTGCTATGCACTGTGTGTTCTGACACCTGATGAGGTTCACTTCGACATGGTAGGTGGACACACATTTGTGCCCAAATGTGCTAAAAACCTTATTTATACTCAATGTTAACTAATAGAGTTTATTGCAAATGTTTTGATTATTAGCATTCTTAGGCCCTGATTCAGAGCCGCTCGCTCTGATCAGAGCGCTCGCTCTGAATCAGGGCCCTCCTCCATTAAAATGGAGCGTCCTCCTGGATGCTCGTATAGCTGTGGGTCACCACCCACAGCATATACGAGCGTCTAAAAAGATGGTCGCGATGGTCTTGACCATCGCGACCATCGGACTTGCGAGGGAAACCCTGCGGTCGGGTTTCCCAGCCACAAGCCCTGGAGTGATTTTGGCTCTATCAGAGCCAAAATCACTCCCACTGACATCAGTAGTGATGTCAGTGGGGCCGGCTTCAGATGGTAGGCGTTCCCATGGGAACGCCTCCGTCTGGCCGCCACGCCCCCGGCACGCCCACCAAAGGGGGCGTGCTGTCAGTCACCATCGACAGCACGCCCCCTTTGGTGCGAGACCCGGAGCGACAGCTTAGCTGTCGCAGTCCGGGTCTCGCGCATGCGCACGACGGAGCTCCCTCCGTCGTGCGCATGCGCAGTGGGGACCATCGACCCACTTGCGAGCGTACTGCCGCTTGCGAGTGGGTCTGAATGACCCCCTTAGTGCTTTGTGCACCTGCATTTTCTTTTATTCTGCATGGCACTACAAGTCTAAGGATGGTAGCACCTCTTATTATGTTTAAAATTAGGGTGTCCAGCCCCTCTTTACCTTTCTATCATAGCCAGCATTACTGTTTTCAGCAATTTGGGCTACAGTAGCACTTCGGTGGGATAGGACCAGATGGGCTAGCTTTCACTCCCCACGTGTATCAATGAGCGGTGGGTGCCCATGACCCTGCTGCCAGTTCACCAGTTGTCCTTCCATGGAGCACTTTTGGTAGGTGCTAACCACTGCATACCAGGAACACCCCACAAGACCTGCCGTTTTGGAGACCCAGTCAACTAGACATTACACTTTGGCCCTTGTCAAAAGATCCTTATGCTTTGCTGTTTTTCCTACTTCCAAAACATCAATTTCAAGAACTGAGGGCCTGATTCAGAGCCGTTCGTAAGCGGCCGCTCGTTTGCTCTGAGCGATGTTCACATAACTGCGCATGCGTATGGGTCGTAATGCGCATGCGCAAACCAGTCATTGTGGTCGGAAATCGTGCGCTCGTAAAACAGCGAGGGGCTGCTAATTTGATTGACAGAATGTACCGTTTGTGGGTGGTAACAGGGGAAGGTGCTTGAAAACGGGGGAGTGGAGATCTGAAAGCAGGCGTGCCTAACGGTCAAAAGGGTGTTAAATGGGAGTGCATAATTAGTAAAGGAGCGTCATCGACCACGTCACTTGGTTGTCTTTTAGCCTGAACTGCACGCAGTGATAGCGGTAAGAAAATCCTACCACAACCACTGCGAGCAGTTCAGATGCCTTTCGATGTTCCCAATTAATCTAATAAATACCGGAGATGACGTGTGATGCGAACGGCAAAGGGGCATCTTTACAAACTAGTGAGCGCATTTTTCGAACACTCGCGCCAACAAACCGCAAAGAGCGAGCGCTCAATTTAAATATCCGGCCCCTTTTTTAGAATGACCGTCCGCAAATAGCGTCCGGCTCTGAATCAAGTCCAGAGTGTTGCCTTGCTACCTAATATATCCTACAATTTACGTGTTTTGGTGCGATTCTTTAACGTCTTTTGTCTATGCACACTCCCATTTTTCGCTAAATCCAATTACAAAAGACGTGAAAATGCATTCGGAGAAAAACTGTTCGTGGAATAACCTGCAAAAAGTAGAGGCAAATTTGGGGAAATCTGTCTGTACCCCTTAAAATAGGTAATTGACATAGGTAGTCAATTTAGAAGTGTATTAGTGGCCCTAATAAAAGTATTTGGGGTTCTTAAATTGTGTCTGTTGGCTGTTATATGCATATTTCTATAAATGTGGAAAAATGATAAAAAGCTAATTTTTTTTTACAAAATAAATGCTGCAGTTAAATTGGGGGTACATTAAAATGGGCGCAAGTATATTTTTGAGTCCAAAAAGTGCACTTTTAAAAATGTTTACAAATACACCAGGTGCAGCCTCCTGCAATGATTAAAACACATGTCCCATCCATACAACCCCCAAAATACCTCACCCAGTACTGTAAACCCATTTAACACTACTTTTAATTTTTTCACCCCAAAATTTACATGTCATTATTGGCATGGGGGTTGTGTCTGAGGGATTCTGATCCAAGGGCCTGATTCAGACCCGTTCGCTAGGCTGTGTTTACACATAGCCTGCCAATGTTAGCAATCTGCACATGCGTTAAAGACGCAGTGCGTGCGAACCAGTCCATGCGATCGCGAAGCTATCGCCCCTTGTGCATAAACGCCTGGCTAGAATGAGTGACAGGATGAGCAGTTTGTGGGTGATGACAGGGGTTGGTCGATGGAAACGGGGGTGTGGTGGTGCGAATGCAGGCGTGTCTGTGCGTCTTAACGCCATTTCAGAGGCGTGCATAATTAAGATACAGCGCCATTATACATGGCTGAAATACACACTGAAGCACTCGAATGGGTCCGATGTTACCGATAGCTGTATGCACTTTCCGGAGATGATGTGTATTACTAGGGGAATGTGGGCGTCTTAAGACAGGCTGGTGGGCATCTAAATACACACCGCGATCGCATGCCAAGACATAGAGGGCGTGCTAATGTCTTGCTGTGCTAGTAAATAAAGTATACCAAGTTGATAGGTAACAAAGTGCTAGTGCAAAGTTAGGTATGATTAAAATTTATGACAATTTATTGGTAAAAAACACATAAAAGATAAATGAATGTGACCATATAAAAATAATGACTGGCAGTAAAAAATAAATAAGTAAAAACAAAGTAGAGGTAAGTTGATGTCTAAGCAGCTTATCTGATTAGAAGAGAGAGGTTGTCATAAATTTTAATCATACCTAACTTTGCACTAGCACTTTGTTACCTATCAACTTGGTATACTTTATTTACTAGCGTGAAGTACACTCTCCCATTTGTTTTGAGTTATTATCAGATTAACATTGCACTTGAAACTAATAACTAATTTGTGTTGTATTGTATCATTCACCGTTGTGGTTTAACACATATAGCAAACTAGTCACCTGATTGTCAATTCATTTTTTTCAATATATATATGTATATATATATATATATATATATGTATATATATATATATATATATATATATATATATATTATATATGCTAATATAATAAGAATGTTGAGTTTTTGACTGTTCGATCCAAGTTGGCGCGGAAACAACTGAACCGATTTTCATGAAAAATGCATTATTTGTAGTGGAAACTCCTAGAAATAATTGGCACTTTGGGCCTGATTCAGACCCACTCGCAAGCGGCTGTCCGCTCGCAAGTGGGTCGATGGTGTGTACTGCGCATGCGCACGATGGCGGGAGCTCCGTCATGCGCATGCGCCAGACGCGACGAGCGAAGGACTTTCCTTCGCTCGTTGTGTCTGATCAAAGGGGGCGTGCTGTCGATGTTGATTGACAGCACGCCCCCTTTGGTGGGCGTGCCGGGGGCGTGCCTACCGTCAGAAGCCGGCGCACTGACTTCACTAGTGATGTCAGTGGGAGTGATTTTGGCTCTGATAGAGCCAAAATCACTCAGGGCCTTGCGGTTGAGAAACTCAACCGCAGGCTCCGGCTCGCAGTGGCGATGGTCGCGATGGTCAAGACCATCGCGGCCATCAACCTGCATGCTCGTATAGGCTGTGGGTGGTGACCCACAGCTATACGAGCGTCCAGGAGGACGCTCCATAATTATGGAGGACGGCCCTCATTCAGAGCGAGCGCTCTGCTCAGAGCATCCGGCTCTGAATGAGGGCCTTTGTTTCATCCCGAGTCGTCAAGTAAAAGCTGAGCAATAACAAAAACAGAATGTATTGACATCATCAATGATGAGTCTGTCCTATCACCTGCCCCCAGATGCATACTTCTTACCATAAAGGACCAGGTGATATCACAATGCAAACGCATGACAGCACTAGAGGTCATTGCACCTGCGGTGAAAGTCACTCATTGCTAATCACCCATGGTAGCTGCAGTGAAAAATAACAGCTCTGTGAACATTTTCATCTAACCAGTGCTTCTAAACAAGGCTCTCATGAGACTACATCACTGTCTCAAAACTGTGGAGCTAGTGCTTGCTGACATGCCCAATGCAATAATTTTCACAACTTTGGTTGACAAGTGTGGATTCTGGCAGATAACCCTTGATAAAGAATCATCCATGCTAACGGTGTTCATAACGAGCGTGGGTAGATATTCCTTTCTCAAACTGCCCTATGGTATATGCACTGGCATTGAGGTATTCCAGCAGTGCATGAACATCATTTTGAGGGATAACCATGTGAATGAATTGTAGATGACATCCTGATTTTTAGCCGCAGAATGGAAGAAAACAATATGCTCCTCAATAATGTCATGCAAAGAATCAGTGAGATCAACATGAAGCTAAACCCTGACAAGTGCCCCTTCAGCAATTCAGAAGTTCGATATTTGGGACACTTTCTGACCTTCTATGGTGTCAAACCAGACCTAACCAAAACCCTGGTGATCCAACAGATGCCCACTCCTGAGGATAAGCTTAGCCTAGAATGGTTCCTGGGTATGGCCAACTACCTCTCCAAATTCCTGCCACATCATTGTGAATTAACTGCTCCACTTTGTCAGCTCTTGCATGTGGATACTGAGTGGCAGGGCTGCCAACAGAAATGGTGGGGCCCGGTACTGACAAAGTACACAGGGCCCCCCCCAGGGAGAGGGGATGGATGGATATATATATAATAAGTTGAAATAATTAGACCCACATAAAAATTCAGAAAAATCTGATTGAATTGGGTGGGGGGACAGGGATGGCTGGCTGGACTAGGGGGGAGAAGCACAGGGCAGGGAAGTCTGTCTAGACTAGGAGAGGGACAGGGAAGGCTGGCTGGACTAGTTGGGGAGGCTCAGGGCAGAGTGGGGGGACATGGTAGGGAGGGCTGGCTGGAACAGGAGGGGGAGCACAGGGCAAGGTCAGGCACTATATCTGTACCTGGTGTGCGCTTCTTCAGTTGGCAGCCGGAAACAGCGGCGCGCTGATGGCATATCAGAATCGTGACTGGAAGAGCTGTAGTGTCCACTGCTGCTGCACACATCGACATTTCACATAGGCTGCCGGGCCCGAGCCAATCAAAGCTCGCAGATCGGCAGCCAATCAGGAGCGGATGCTCCTGATTGGCTGCCGGTCCGGGAGCTTTGATTGGATGGTGCCAGACGCCAGCCAATCAGGAGCGGGCGCTCCTGATTGGCTGCCGATCCGCGAGCGGCCGGCAACATATTTGTTAATGTAATGCAGGGACTGTCAGGCATTATATAACTGTACTCCATGGCTGCCGGTGCAGCACCGCAGCCTCCCGGGCCCCCCTCTGTCTATGCTCTCTCCGGGCCCGGGACTCGAGGCCCGGCAGTCCCCCCCTGATGGCGGCCCTGCTGAGTGGTGTTGGGTGGAATGCCATGATCTGTCTGATATCGTCTACACCATACGCACTGATGACTTGTGCAATCATCTGCCTGATATCATCCTCACTGGCTGGCCATACCTGTCCAGGGAGTTGTCTCGTGACCTGAAGTCATTCTTTGCCATGCATGATGAACATAGTTATGGTATTCTCCTACGAGGTCAACTGTAATTTCTTATGCTTTATAGGGATTTATACAAGTCAAGTTTATCAAGGGCACTCTGGGTGCTAAACCAACAAGCGTAGGTTAAAGATACAGTTTTCTGGCACATGATGTTTGCTGATATGGAGTAGGTTGTTGCTACTTGTGCTCCTTGCAATGTTCTACAGGCTCACCACTTAAAAGAACCCCAAACACTGCATGATGTACCTGCCCTTCCTTGGACCATAGTTGCTGTGGACATTTTTTGATTGGAGGAGAAGGAGCACTTGGTGACAGTTAAATCCTGCTCTGGCTAGTTTGAGATAGATTATTTATCTAACCTCACAAGCAAAGCACTACAGTCATCAACAAGGTGAAAAGAAACTTTTCTGTGCATGGCATACCATGGCAGTTCCTCACAGACAATGCCATGCAATTTATGAGCAGCAAGTTCCAGACCTTCACAAGTCTATGGGACATCATACATACCACCAGCAGCCCTCACTATCCACAAACCAGTGGGTTAGCTGAGAGATATTCTACAAAGCACCTATTCAAAAAATTCTCCAGAGATGGATCTGATCAATTCATGGTGCTCCTTAAAGATGGATACACACTTGGTCGACAGTTCGGTCATTCAGCCATCCCGTCGACCTATCTGATGATTGTTAAATATATACACACTTACAGATCTTCTGCCCGATGTGCCGCGCATTTAAATTGCCTGCCCAGTTGAGCTGTCAATCACCTCTTGGTTCCAGCAACATGTGTACGAGTGATCGGCAGGTCGCCCGTACACACCTGCACACGACCCGATATATCTTTCAGATATATCGGCCATCTGCTATGCTGCACAGCAGAACGGATATGTCTGTGAACTACGACATTCACAGACATATCCGCTGTACACACCCGGCGATGCACTATAGATATATCGCCCTTTCAGTGGAACGGGCAATATATCTATCAGTGTGTACCCAGGTTTAAAAATGCACTTCCTTCTCCTGCACAACGCCACCTCCACACACACCATCATTCCTACCACCAAACCAAACCTAAAGCTACAGATTGAGACACTGTACAGAATACCTTACTGAATTCCAGGTTGAGACTTAAAACTAGAGATGTTCACAGACCCTTGTGTTTTGGTTTTGGTAAAACCACCCTCAAGTGTTTTGGTTAGGATTTAGTCTTTAGCTTTTTCATTGCTTTAAAATTGATAAAAACAGCTAAAACCATTCATTTGGACTGGTTTACATGAAATCCAAAAATTAGATTTAGTTTCTAAATCCGAGTTCCCAACTTACAGGAGACCTGAGCCGGGACTCTGTTCTACTCGGAACTCTAAAAGTAATCCGAGTTGGTATTCATTTCTTATTGGAACCCCTAAGTTTGGGTGTGTTCGTTCTTCAGGAAAACCGAACCGCACATCTCTAATTAAAACCAGTTATGATAAATCTTCCCATTGTTTGAGTCAGCTGCATCCTTGCCAGATGGCTCTTATCCAGACCCCAGCAGGTTTTGACAAAGTCAAAACAGTGCAGAGGTTTTCAAAACAGGCCCAAAAGCTACAGCATGTTGTAAAAGCAGATGGTACCTTGTATGAGCATAACAGGCACCACTTATTGATGGTGTAATAGCCACTGCATGTAGTGCTATGATAACATAAAATCCTTTGGATTACAATAATAAAATCCTGTGTTCTTAAAATACTTTTTTTTTCTTTGTAATTTGTCAAAAAAAACAATATGGTGATTTTTTTACTGTCTTCCCATTTGTTACCCTATTGCAGTGGTTCTCAAACTCAGTCCTCAGGACCCCACACAGTTCACTTTTTCCAGGTCACCATATTGGTGCATAGGTGAAATAAAGACTCACTGACACATTTTAAAATATCCACAGATGAAGTAATTATTTCACTTGTGATTCTGTGAGGAGACCTGGAAAACATGCACTGTTGGGGGTCCTGAGGACTGAGTTTGAGAACTTGTGCCTTATTGTATTGCAGGATCAAAGAAGCATGGGGTTACCATGAAAAGCTATTCTAAACAACTACAGCATAACTTTGAACAACAGGTACAGGATGCACCTATTACTGGGGTACATTCTGTAAGGTTTTCCCCTCTCAATGCCACACTCCATGATGGTACATGTAGTTTTATGGAACCGCAATTCCCATGGTCCTCCTATTCTACTGCCCAGTACACAAATATGTTTAACAGTTACTGTGTGGAGTAAGAGCTGCTGAATAAGACACTAAAAAGTAATGCAAGGTTTATCAATATTTTTACTGACTATCCCATTAATTGGATAAAATATATTTTAAAATTCTAGATAGACAACATATTTAAGGTGACATTATTATGAGAAAATCAATAAAACTCAACTTCAGTAGGTATTTAAATATGCTCAACATAGTAATATTTTACAGGAATGGTGTCTAATATGGCCTGCAGAAAAGCCTGCTGTCCCTTTCGTGAACAAAAATTCCCCTTTTGATACTGACATTTCTCAAAGAGGAGGAAAGAAGCTGGTAAGTATGATTCATGATTCTAATTTTCATGTTGTAGAATATTTTATTGTATGTAATTTGTTTTATGTTATTTATAATGTAAAGGTAATACATGTTAGCTACACCGTGAGGTAAAAATAGTTCTAGCACTGAGTGATACCAGCAGATGCAAGCCACAGTTTTCCCTAGTAAGCAGATTCCAGAGAAGCCTGTAGTCGTGAGCACTGCCTATTCCAGCAGCAAGTCACATAACTGGAAAGGAATGGAAAACTTACTCTGACCCAGGCATCAGGATGAAAGAGCATATATAGAGTTTAAAGTCTGGGCAGTCTGTATCTCTCTGTATAGGAATGCTGATGCCCCTTTGCCCACAGTTTTGTAAAGAAGTTATGAAATAGCCAATGCTCAGTATAGTGCTTGGGAACAAATCATGTGCAGTACCCAGCTATAAAAATGGAACTAGTAACCTGACATCTTACCTACAGTATATATAAACTCTTAGTGGGACTACTATAAACCTTAAGTTAAACTATTTCTACTGGAGAACAACATTCCAGCTGCTCCTTCTTCATTGGGAGTTGGCAGGAAACACATCACGATTTGTTTCGTAGGCAGGTTAAAAATAATAATACTGAATGTAGTGGATTAAGGTTACCATCGGTCAAGCTGTGGACCACACTACATGGAGTACTTTTATCATGACTAATCACCTATTAAAGCATTTCTACAATCCACTGTGGACAGCTTTTTGAATGTACATTTTAGTTATGGGCATATGACAGAATCCTCACCTTGGCCCACATTCAGAGCCACTCGTTAACAGCAGTACGCTCGTTGCGTTCCGATGTTGAATAACCGCGCATGCGTCGGTGTAACACTGCGCATGTGCGTACTGCAGATTGCGAGTTTTTTGGGACTCGTTCCTAAAATAGCGTACAGGAAGTGACATGTCAAATGTGATTGACAGAACAGGGCGTTTTAGGGTGTTGGCGAGGGTGGAGATGGAAAAACGCAGGCGTGGCGAGGCGTTTTTGGGGCGTACATACATTAGCAGATGCGAGCGTAAAATGTGTACGGACCGACTCCTACGTCACTGGATGATCCTCTTTCCCTTCAAAATGCTCGCACAGCTTAGGGTCTGGATTACTCGACCACATTGGCGATGGCCTTCTCCTCCGTCCCTGGACTCCACGATGTTGTTGCGATTAATCGCGGGCGGGCAGAAAAGCAATTAGTGTTGGATTGAGAACCGGCTTGGTATGTGTTTTGAAATCAGTTTTTTGGGATAGCACAAAACGTACGCAGGTGGAACTCAGAGCTGCTAATGTCAGGATGACACAGTCAATTTGCGTACATTTGGGCGGGTTTATTTGGGCAGCAATTTGGTGGTTAGGGCCTATTGTAACAATAATTTCATCATGTTTTCAGTTTCGCACCATTTTATTTGTGCCTCTTGAATTTGCCGAATTATATGAATTTTAAACGTTCCTTAAAGAGCCCTTTTTTTTTTTTGGCCGAGTTTTTGCCTTTTGGACCAGGATTAAATGTAACCCATTTGTACAATAATTTCACAATCCAATGTCATTGTTTAATTTCCAATTTATTGCTCAAACAAAAAAACTTATTTTAAAAATTTTGGGGACATCTGTTTTGCCCAAAGATATGTTCCCAAATCAAACAAATTGGCCCAACATAACTGTTGACATAAACATACATCAAAAAAATAAAAACATTAAGCTAATTGATACATTGATTGGCATGATACGATTGATGGAGGTAGGCAGAATAAAGGAGCAGGTAATCGACATCTGACATGGCCACTTCCGGTTTATACTTGTGCGTGCGTTCCCTTCAAGCCATTTCGGGGATGTACGCTCGCTATTTCGCACGCTCGTTAGTTAGAGGAGGGGTCGTCTGAGTTTGGGGAGGATTTTTAGATGCGATCGAAAATACGAGCGAGCCCTTGAATTTAAATATTTTTGTACGTACGCCTAACGTACGTGCGCCCGCTTGCGAGTGGCTCTGAATGAGGGCCCTTGTGCCTTATTTAGAGTCAGTTTGAAACTTAATTGCAAATGTAAACTTTTCACATCTTTGCGAGAGTTCCTGCCATGAAAAGTGTCTTTTTAAGCACTGATCCTGCTGTTATCATATATTTGAATAAATGGGTGTGTTTTTCACACTTGCGACTAATCGGACGCAGTTATTGGTTCACAGTCATCACTATCAACTTTACACTTACACCAGCACCAGGGTCAGAGCTGACACAAGTCAGAGCCCTTCAGGAGGCTGCGTCTACACGCCCATAACACACCCTTACTGTGCTTTCATTGTGACTGCATGCCCAGTGCAGATACACTCACACCCACATCCCCCAATTATACAACCATTCCAGCCACAGCCTCAGTCCCCTAGTCGCAGAAAGTCCCAAGTCAGACTTGAGACAAAAAAAAGGACACAGAAAGTGAAAAGACGCAAAGAGTGAAAAGACACAGAGGCCGGGATGTACTAAAGGAAAAATGCTGTAAAAACCCAGTTTTCGGGGTTTTACCACATTTTCCGTATGTACCATCACCTGGCCACCGACTCTCCGATGCGGAGGGTAATGCCAGCTTTTGCTGGCGTTACCCTATAGAAGCCTATGGGCTTCTACCACATCATGCTGGTATGAGGGATCCGAACGGATCACTCCCAGCATGCCCCGCAGCTGCCGCGTCAGTCTGCGCATGCGCAGATGGACTCCCGGGTCATAAACCCGGAAGTCCACGGCGAAGAGCGGCTCACAAAGGACAGCTCTTATAGGAAGAGCTGTTCTTTGCGGTACTGATCACAAATGTTAGTACATATGTGATCAGTAGGGATGCTGTGACTGGCGGTAAGTAGCGCCACTGTTATTACATCCCGTCCAGAAAGTTAAAAGATGCAGAAAGTGAAAAGACGCAGAAAGTGAAAAGACGCAGAAAGTGAAAAGAAGCAGAAAGTGAAAAAATGCAGAAAGTGAAAAGACGCAGAAAGTGAAAAGACGCAGAAAGTGAAAAGACGCAGAAAGTGAAAAGAGGCAGAAAGTGAAAAGAGGCAGAAAGTGAAAAGAGGCAGAAAGTGAAAAGAGGCAGAAAGTGAAAAGACACAGAGAGGTCTATTTACTAAGCAGTGTTAGGAGAAGTGAAAAGTGAAGAGTGAAAAGTGATAAGGTGCCAGCCAATCAGCTCCCAACTTTCATTTTTCAAACACAGCCTATCAGATGACAGTTAGGAGCTGATTGGCTGGCACCTTATCACTTTTCACTCTTCACTTTTCACTTCTCCTAACACTGCTTAGTAAATAGACCCCAGAAAGTGAAAAGACGCAGAAAGTGAAAAGACGCAGAGAGTGAAAAGACGCAGAGAGTGAAAAGACGCAGAAAGTGAAACGACGCACATGCGCGGTGCAGCAAATTGCAAGATGAGATAGAATCAGGTCTCCACTTACACTTGGCTTTTGACTGACTCTGACTCCCTTAAGTGCAATTATATACATAACACGTCTTATTTTTAAAATAATTTAGAAATGAACAGATGAAACCTGATTTTATTAGACTACTGTGCATAGTACAATAAGTCCCCTACTGCAGACTCATTAATAGTGTATGGTGCCATCCACCATTGTATCTCATGCCTAGGTCATACACTACTGTGGCAGAATGTCCTTTCTTACTATCCAACAGGCCCTTGCAATTCATCATTGCTTCCTCTAGTGCTGTAACATTTTCCTATAAGCCTCTATGTATAACTATAACTATCTTACAATCATTACTGTATGTTACTACAGATGATATTACTGTACCTGATGTGGAAATTTTGCACGTTGACATTTCTGTAGGGAGCAGTCTTCCTTTGACACCAGAGCAGCAAACCTTCCTTAGCAGACGTTTCTAAAAGGGCACAATGAATGTAACATTTGTATTCATGTATCGCAGTTTAAATTAGACAAAATGAGTAGTGTGGACAATTGCATTGGTGTAAGATACAAAATATATGGCTTGTGTATGGGAGGCCAACAGTGATTATATCACCAGTCACTAAGATGACATCACTATGCCGATGCATGGGTAAAATTCTACCTAAAGAGCTTGTGCACTGTGTGGGTGTTATAACCAGGGGCACCAAGAGGGGGGAGCCTGGGATTTTAGAGGGGCCTGGCAGAAGCCTGGGTCTGTCCACCAGCGCACCCTCTTACATGTCAGCGGTAGCAGTATCTCTCCACAGCTAAGCACACACTGCTGTGTGCAGGGCTGTTGTCGGTCCATGGAGGTTGCTGCCGCTGAGCTCAGCAGTAGTCTCCCCTGCCTGTACCTGATGCGCTAGGGGAAGGTGATCGTATTGATCATGACCCCCCTATGGATCTGCCCCTGGCTGAGGAGAGCACAGTGACCCCTGTGTGGTGCACAAGTCTTATTTTTTCATACTTTTTTGTAGGGGGCGTGGCCACCTCTGCATGATTAGGCCACACCCCTTACAGTAACCGGGCACAGCACCACTCTTTATGGACCTGGTTATAACTCTGATTAAAGGGGTAACATGCTGTAAGTAGAATTTCAACCGTGGTGGGATCCTGGTGCCCGCATGGTGAGGTTGACATACTGACTGATGACATCGTCATCAGTCAGTACCTCCAGACCACATACCGCAACCTCCATACTGCATACAATATAATATGTTTGATATCCAACCAGAGCCGTAACTAGACTTTTTGATGCCCTGTGCCAGAAAGAGCATTGGCGCCTTTCAAAGGGACATAATGCACCCAAAAAAGGGCCATGGCTTCATGGGGAAGGGCCAAGGAAGATATAGGAGAGGCCAGGAGATGCTGGGGATGAAATAAGAGGAAGCTACAAGCAAGAATGATAATAAACAGAAATTTGACAGGTCCAAACAGCGCCCCCTGACCTGTGGTGCCCTGTTCCATGGCACCGGCCGCACTACCCTAGCTACGGCCCTGTATCCAACTATATACAAATAGCTTAATAAGTAAATATATATTTTCTGCAACTTTTAGTATAAAAGTATAAAAAAATACAACCAGCTTGCGTGAAAGGGACATTATGATAAATAAAAATTAAAGAGCAATTGAGAAAGAAAGCTATTAGAAATTGCATGCAGGGCTTGAGAACCCTGTTAACGGGGTCACAAAAACATCATGCAGTATTCCTTCCTGATTTACAGCATGACATGCTCTGCAAGAATTCATTACTGTGGGGTAAATTCTTGATGCTGAGCTTTGTGCTCAGGCCACATCGCAGGACACTGCTTGCAATTTGTCCTCCTAACTGCTGGTTTTGTACTACGGAGGGTGAGAACTCGCATTGTGATGTGCAGCAGTTTTGAATCTTCTAAATTCCTAGTATCTTTTTAAAATGTCAGAAATTGCCGTGATGAGTTTCTGCGTGTTGCAGTTTTACAGTGGTTTTACAGCAGTTTAGCTTTAATAAATCCAGCGGCCTATAACTTATAATAATAATAATAATAATAATAATAATTTTATTTATATAGCGCTTTTCTCCTAAAGGACTCAAAGTGCTTGGCCAAATACACTCCAAAAATGCTTGATAATTTTTCCCCTATGTATTTCCAATGAATAATGTTGTTGGTTTGCAGGTCTATAGAGTAGTTACTAAAATAATAATCTTCAAATTATTAACACAAAAGGCAAAATCATTCTACTTGCACCTAAGTGGGAGAAATTCTGGGTACAAGTCAGTTTTGCAGACAGTTCATGTGTGTACTATTCACACTACTCCTGCTGCAGAGCTGAGGGCACACTTATAGCAACACTGCAGAGTTGTGGGCAATCTCCACTAGTGGCCGAAGGAGCAGTACTGGGAGGTAGTGGGGCATCTGCACTATTATAGTCAGTATTTAGCAAGGGTTGGTTGGCAGTATCGCGGGCTATGCAGAAATGGTACATTTAACTATCCCTGTTTTCAGATGGATCTCTTGCACCTAGCATAAGGATGGGTAAGTGCGCACTAATGACGATACCAGCTATAAAACCCAGCATATGGATAGGGTTTGTGCGGTCACATAGATGCATACAATTCTGTATATGTGCGAATATCCACATTTCCTATCCATGTACACAATGCGGGAGCAATTACATCTGACTTGTGTGTTACTCAGCTTCAGCCACTCTGTGTCTTACCCCAAATATGTCAGAAAATCTTTTTGTACACTGCATATAATGAGTGCATGAGTCTGAAGCTACAAATGGGACTGGCCTATTTTGAGCACTAAGGACAGATTCAATTAAGTGTGAGCTTCCATCGGGCCTCCTGCAATGTGTGGCTGCTCACATAACGGGTTCCGAGGGTAGGAAAACTTCCCTTTGTTTTTGTCACTCATCTTTGGGACATGAGCAAAGACAAATTAGATTTTCCTGCCTGAATAAACTGTTCAGTTTTTGTGCTGTGCACAATGTTCCAACTGAGTGTCTGCTCTTCTTCTGATGACCACCTCCTCCCTGATCAGACTTGCCCTCAGCCCCCACGTCCCAGCCTTAAAACGTGCACTTAAAACTCATCTAATTTCGTCACTGAAGCCTTCCACCCCTCCTCCTAATCTCAAGTCTCTGCTCCATTCACCCTGTTTGCGCCACCCATAGCATAGCCCCTCTAGATTGTAAGCTCTCACAAGTACGGCCCTCTCTCCTCTGTATTCTCTACATAGTAATAGAATTTGAATACTGTAATTATGTAATTTTATTATATTTATAATGAGATGTTCTGGTCTGTGACATTATATACGCTGCCCGGGACGGACTGGGGATGCTGGGCAGCCCTGGCAGTCCCCCTGCGCGTGTGCCCAAAAAAGGGGCATGGCCTTGCCTCAAAAGGGGCATGGTTACGTCTCACAGGGGTTTGTCGCGAGTCACGGGGGCCTGGCCTCGTGGCACACCCGCATCTCTCAGTGTCCCAGTCGAGCAGAGCGTCAGGAGGGGGAGCTGCTCGGCCAGGGTTTAACGCTGGACTAGCACATCTGGCCATCGGCCCTTCTGGCATTTGCCAGAAGTGCAAAATGGGCAGTGCGGCCTTGTACGCTGCTGCAGAGTCATTGTGGCTCCATATAAATAACGGATAATAATAATTACAACATCGTGGTTGATTTCACCATCCATCAATTATGGTATTATATTCATTTCTCCCACCAAAAACAGCAAATATTATGTATTCCTCTCCAGCCATGTAGCTTTTCCGTAGCATTATAATTATCTATTTTACAATGTGCAGAAATATTTTGGAGCAAAGTAAAAACTAACAATAGCTCTGGCTGTTGTACAAGTAACAGGGAAGTTATGGATGAGAGCTCAGACGTCTGTGTTTTCCTTCTCACTAGGTAGAGGTCAGCTGAGATACCCAGCACACAGATAAGCTAGAATCAGTTTTATTGTATGATTTTTCTCAACCAGAAAACAGCAGAAAAATAGCCAAATCATTGTATTATCACCTGGGGCATACAAGGTTAATCAAATGTGTGACCACCGTTTATATTCCCTCAGATGGGGCCTGCTCTGCTGGCATCATTCTAAATAAAAACTTGAGAGAGTAACAATCAGCATATTCTGTGGAATGTCCGGGTTCCTTCCAACCCCTTCCATAGTAAATTAGGCGGCTTGGGTGCTTGATGATGTAATTTGCGGTGAGTCGCACTATAGTGGTGCAGGGGGGCCTTAATGGTGCGCTCAGCATTACCATGCACCCGCACCTCAGCACCTCTTAGTTGAATCTAAGTGGATTATTGCCAGTATTTTGAGGTGCATGTATATATAATAGTTAAAGCTCTTGTGCTTCAGGAGCGTTAATGTGCAAATGCAGTACACAAAGGTTTGCAGACAGAAGTTACCCACACCCACTTGATGAAGAACTGATTGCTAGGGATGCTCATCAACCATCGATGGTTAGCAATCATTAATGGTTAACCACTGATGGCTGATGGTTTTGCCGTTGATGGCATAGATACAATGGTTCTCCTCCATCTGACACAGAGACTTGTGATGGTTTTTTTTTTTTCGCTCTGTGGCAGTGGGACACTGAGCATAGCCCTGCCCCCCTGACGGGACACAAAGCCACGCCCCCAACTCTGATTGGCCTGCTGCCCAGTGAATATTAAGCCAGGAATGACGATTGGAGGGGAAATCATCAATGGTTCCCCATTGATGGTTTCATACCATTGAGGTTAACCACCAATGGCACCATCGATGGGTAACTCACCGATGGAATTTCATACTGAGGGTAGAATAAGCAGGAAGTGGCTTAAACCAGGCTGGGGGCGGCTGGCCCACGTGTCAGTCACATATTGGTTAGCCTATTGGATTTAAGAGGTGAGTTTTCAGAGGCTTTTATTATAAATTGTCTTCTTGGGCCTAATTTGTATAATTACTAAAGTGCGGGTTTATAGAAGTGGAGGTGTTCCCCAATCAAATTCTAGCTATTATCTTCTAGAAGGTGCTGGATAAATGATAAGTAGAATCTGATTGGTTGCTATGGGCAACACTTCAACAATATACCCCTAAGCCTCTTTGTTGGTGACTCTTCAGTTTTATGTTTTTTTCCTTTTTCGTGCTGTTTAGCATGTTTCTTGTGGTTAGTTTAACAGCAGGCTGGGTGCAAGTTAGACTTGCAAGTTTAAAGTTACGTGTGCACTCACCTTACAAGGGCAGCGAACACCTCCCTCACGGGAAAGGTGTTCAAGTACAGAAGGGGAGTTGAATACCCATATTATGGTTGTGTTTGTGCACCTTGTTGGTTTTTGCTTACAATGCACGTTGTTTACGTTAGTAGTGCATTGTAGGGTTTTGTTGAGTTCTTGTCTGTCCTTTCTTAGCCACCATACATTAATGTGCCCATTAATATTTACATTTACTTTGCTTATTAAATAATTAGAATCCAAACCTTGTGTCTGTGTATTTATTTTAGAGTAAAGCTGCACACACACGTAAAGATTTTCTGTCCAACCATCCAACTAGTTGATTGGTTGGAATGAAAATCTGGTAAGGTATGAAAGAAAATGACAATCAGCAATTTGCTCCCAAATGCTGGAAAATGGACAAAAACTGTTATTTGAAGAAATTGTTTAGATCAAACATTTATCAAACTTGTCTGACGACCATTTTCTTCTGTTTTCTGGCATTTAGGAGCAACTTGCTGATCATCAGTTACTCCCATACCTTACCAGATTTTCATTCCAACCAATCAACTAGTTGGATGGTTGTACAGAAAATCTTTACGTGTGTATGTAGCTTTAGTTAATAATGATGTTAGTGTTAATGATTTATGTGACTGGCATGGGGGACACCCATCAGCAGTGCTAGTTACACAGTGCTTGTTTTCTATGAAAAGACATTCTGGCATTCACCTGTAACAGGGTGATAAAAGAGTTATAGTAACTTCCACGCTCTGGATAAGTGCTCAGATGCTAATTCTATTCATTTCTAAAATTATTTCACTGATTTTTTTCCTGTTTTCGGAATTAGTTCTAAATTAATTAAAAATAAGACAAAAAATTAAAAAAAATGTGCTGATACTGTCCCCCCTGTGAAACGCCACAATAAAAGCACTGGAGTTATAACAGAATTGTGTGTAAGGTAGGTGGATTCTTTATACGGGAAGCAATCGGGAAGCCAACTGCCTATATACCGGCAGCCGGCTTCCCGACTGTCTTATCCCGGCATGGGTGAAATGGCGGGCGTCTAGATGTAGACGCCCGCATTTCCCCAACGCCGGGAGACCGGCGCCCGGCATCACGATCGTAGTGATGCCGGGCGCAGCGAGTGGACAGCCGCGGGGGGGGAGGGTTAGGTTTAGGGCTCCTGGGGGGGACTTAGGGTTAGGCACTCCCCGGAAGGGTTAGGGTTAGGCTAGGGGGAGGGAGGGTTAGGGTTAGGCACCCCCGGGGGGCATTTAGGGTTAGGCACCCCCCCGGGGGACTTAGGTTTAGGTAGCGGGGAAGGGGGTGGTTAGGGTTAGGCACTTAGAGGGGGGATTGGGGTGAGGCACTTGGGGGGGAAGTTAGGGTTAGGCACCCCTAAGGAGGGTTAGGGTTAGGGGGGGTTAGGTTAGGTTAGTGGATACTTACCTATCCACGATCGGGATTTCCAGTGCTGTCGGGCTTCCGCTGCGTCGCACTCTGCTCCTGTCGGGCTGCCGCTGATGGGAATCGAACCGCCGGCCATGCGGCTGGCGGTATTTCATACCCATTCCCTTTATACATACACAAAGAAGGTGCAAGTTGTGCAAATTCCATCCATATTAGTAGTTGAGATGTGAGTAAGCTTATTACAACACATTGATGGAAATGTATAAAATGTTCTTTACCTCAGCGCTAAGAGACATCCTGCATTGCTGCTTGTCGCATGGGTCGCTGGTTGTACTAGAATAATATAAATATAACAGTGGCCAGAGAGTCACTAATTTACCCCTCCGGGGATCCATTTCCATCCAGTGGTTCCATGTGTGTGGGCAGATTGTGCATGCACAGGACTATCTGACAACCACAATATTTTTTTTCAGAACTGTGTATGGGCAAACCTATAACGCATGCACATTACATTATATATATAACAGAGGATACAGGGCCTTGTCTGGACCTTATGTATACATAACAAAGGTGTGATGTTGTTTTTGACAGTCGCCACAAATCTATGATTTTTGTAACTTGGTGAGTAGCCACAGCAGTTTGCCACCATAGTTAGCTATGGCAGTGACGAAATGACACAAAATGTGAGGTGCATTCGGAGAAATCTCCATGGAATGCGCTTGTTACATTTTGAGTAACGTTAGAAACTCCTTTTTTGGGCAAAAACGCACAAAAAATTGTTTATCTCCTCTTAATAACAAAGACAGACATATTTAACTTGTGAGTGTGCATACTTGAAAATCTAGATACAATTGTAAATCATCCCATGGCCCAAATAATAATAATGCGATTTGCGGGAACCAGTTCTATTTTGGCGTTATACAGTAGCTTCTAGATTCTGATAACCAGCAGCCTATCACATTGGGGCCCGTTTATGTTCAGTAGAAGCTGCTGAAATGTATTTGGTGCTATTAGCTCTGGCAAAATTTGAACAAAACTTCTACCAGGATGTAGGACAGCAGGGACAGCCCTGTACACCATAATGACAAGAGGTGCCGGAAGGGATAATAGAGGGATTACTGCACATAGGGAATATCTGTTAGACAGGCCGTTGTTTTCTATATATAACCCCCGTCTCATAGCATGACCCGCATATGCTTTTCTTCCCTCACTTTACCACCGTCTCCTCCCCAGTGCCTACATCAGTAACCAACCTTTGGGTTCTGCGGCCCTGCTGCTTACCTGAGCATTATGACTGCTAATGCAGCAATGTTTATAAACAATGTCCATGTTCTGCAATGTTCTGTAATGTATGTCACTTTTATTCCTGTTCTTGTTCATACTGTTTCTGTTTTTGTACTTTGTAAGGCGCTGCGGACCCTTGTGGTGCCATATAAATAAAGGATAATAATAATTGCCAGTCAGTTGGTGACTATGGGCCTATACTGCGCATGTGCAGATCAGAGTTTGGGGGTGGATAGGGGGAGGTGACGGGTTGTCATTTTGAAAGCGGGGACATATCTGCCCTGTTTTCATAGCGTACCAGGGCCTGGGTATGCATCTTCCAACACAGATCTCCTGGCCTCTGCAGCATGATTACACAGGACATCCTGAGTAACATGAGGTATACCCACTGGAAGCGCTACCTGCCAATCACACACAGGACAGGCAGTTGGCAGTCGCAGCTGATGCAGCCCCTAGAAGCCTGTGTCCACAGTGCAGGCAGCACGGGCAACAGTAGCCCCCCCATATTTAAGATGGTAGGAGCCACTGATAACCACAACATGCTGGGGGCGCGGCTGTAGGACCTAGTTTGCTGTATTCGCCCACCCACTCCCAGCCCTCTGATATCTAATTATTGTACAGTATTTTAAAATCCAAATAGCATAGTGTCATCTCACACCTACTGTACTTCACTAAAGGGTCCTAATTATGCACAAAGACATACTGTCTACTTACCTTCAACGGAAATATCCTGAATGGCGAAACGCAGAATAATAGTCCAGATCATACCCAAGGTCATCTTCAGATTGCCATCAACAATTTCTGTGTGAGTAGAAAGGAATATTGAGACAGTAAACAAGAAATATACATATACATTTAGTCTCAGTTCAGTCTTATTTCTATCCCAGGTATTTTCAACTCTTAATGCATTAGTTTCTGTCTCTGCTGGGGGCTTATGGGCCTGATTCAGAGTTGTAGGCAGGGTTGTCTTAACAACAGTGTGGGCCCTGGGCAAAGCAATGCCCTGGGCAAAGCAATGCACTGGGGCCCCTACCCACCCATTCACGGGAAAAAAATGTAAATGGTCAATAAAATTAAACTCTCCTGCATGC
Organism: Taudactylus pleione; assembly: GCA_031769625.1. Classification (NCBI taxonomy): domain Eukaryota; kingdom Metazoa; phylum Chordata; class Amphibia; order Anura; family Myobatrachidae; genus Taudactylus; species Taudactylus pleione. Next base: position 459,270 of record JAUIMM010000084.1, read on the forward strand.
CCATCAGACCTCCCATACATGCAGAGAGACTCTCTCTGAAGCCGGCGGATGAAGTGAAACTGGGGCTGAGGTGAGTACTTGTCACCGGGGGGGATGGAGTGGGGGAGGTTAGATCAGAATACAGTACACCGGCGGCCGGCTTAAACAAATATCATAAATTTACCAACTGGCCGCGGCTGCAGAGGGGCGGGTTGGCGGGCCCCTGCAAGCTTCGGGCCCTTGGGCAACTGCCCAACAAGCCCAATGGAAGAGATGACCGTGGTTGTAGGCAATGACGATGTTTACGCAGGAGTTAAGTGGAGGAAAAAAAGCTGGACAGAGACTGGTTCTAATAACCAGGGGAGGGAGTGGAGTGGAGTGGAGGAAATAAAAGCTGGGCAGAGACTGATTCAGAGCCGCACACACACCACACGCAATGCAGATATTCACACAGTTCAGCAATTTTTTTGCAACTGCGCCAAAAATTACTAATAACTCCTAGGACGCATGCGTTACACAAAGTGTATGCATAAAGACGCTGTTGTGATTGAGACACAAGAGGGTAAATTTACTAAAGTGAGAGTTTCAGAATTGGAGATGTTGCCCATAGCAACCAATCACAATCTAGCTATTATCTTCTAGAAGGTGCTAGTTAAATGTTTGGTTGCTATGGGCAACATATCCACTTCTAAAAACTCTCACTTTAGCAAATATACTCCAAGGTATCAGAAATGTAGTGGAAAAGTTCAGGGCATTCCTGGGCAGTGACTGGGATGTGGCAAAATGGTGCATTCAGTGGGCGTGCCGTAGGCGTGTCAATGCAAGTGGCTGTGTACAGTACAGATATCTCCTGCTTACCTTCCTCTCGCGGAATGGCCCGCTGTCCCCATACACTAGTATCACAGATATCTTACTTACCTTCCTCTCGCGGAATGGCCCACTGTCCCCATACACTAGTATCACAGATATCTCCTACTTACCTTCCTCTCGCGGAATGGCCCGCTGTCCCCATACACTAGTATTACAGATATCTCCTGCTTACCTTCCTCTCACGGAATGGCCCGCTGTCCCCATACACTAGTATCAGAGATATCTCCTACTTACCTTTCTCTCGTGGAATGGCCCACTGTCCCCATACACTAGTATCACAGATATCTCCTACTTACCTTCCTCTCACGGAATGGCCTGCTGTCCCCATATAATAGTATCACAGATATCTCCTACTTACCTTCCTCTCACAGAATGGCCCGCTGTCCCCATACACTAGTATCACAGATATCTTCTACTTACCTTTCTCTCGCGGAATGTCCTGCTGTCCCCATACAGTAGTATCACAGATATCTCCTGCTTACCTTTCTCTCGCGGAATGTCCTGCTGTCCCCATACAGTAGTATCTCAGATATCTCCTGCATACCTTCTTCTCGCGGAATGGCCCACTGTCCCCATACACTAGTATCACAGATATCTCCTGCTTACCTTCCTCTGGCGGAATGGCCCGCTGTCCCCATACACTAGTATCACAGATATCTCCTGCTTACCTTCCTCTGGCGGAATGGCCTGATGTCCCTATACACTAGTATCACAGAAATCTCCTACTTACCTTCCTCTCGCGGAATGGCCTGCTGTCCCCATACACTAGTATCACAGATATCTCCTACATTCTCCATCTTCAGATGGTGTTTGCCCCCGCAACCCGCTCCTTCTCTATGGAAGGAGTCCTGGGTTGCAAAGAAGGATCCTTTAGGATCCCTCCGCCCCTGTCCAGGTCCTTCTGCCGGATGCCGGGGCTTTTGTGCGCATGCGTGACCCATAGGTCACGCATGCGCACTAGTGTCACTGCTCTGAAAGGACCAGTGAATAGATTTACTGCTTTGAAAGGAGCAGTGAAGCACTTCGGTGGGAGACACTTTGCAACAGCTGTCTCTGCACCGGAGCATTTATGAATTGCTGCGACGCTCACGCCGAGTTAGTATATTAATTATCGGACCCCGATAATAACATAATGAATAGACCCCATTAACCTACAATCCTAGTACAATACTATTAAAAAGTACGTTGGGGGAGAATTATCAAAGTTTGGAGAGAGATAAAGTACCAACCAATCAGTTCCCAACTGTCATTTTACAGGCTGTGCCTGAAAATGTCAGTTAAGAGCTGAGTGGTTGGTACTTTAGCTCTCTCCACTTTAGCTCTTGCCAAACTTTGATAAATCTCTTCCATGATCACCTACCCAGGGCCAGATTAACAATGATACGGATGAAGCTTCAGCTCCGGGCCCCCAGATAAATATAGACCCATTTTCAGCAGCCCAGCTGGTCACATGGTCGACTATAAATTATAAGTATTAAAATTATATTACTATTTTTCTCACAAAATAATGCAATTTTTCTATTATCATGTATTTATGGAGACAATGGGGCTAATAGTGTAGGAGATGTACACATCCATAGGGAGCCAGTGTGGCTGATAGTGTATGGGGTGTACACATCCATAGGGAGAGCGTGGGGCTGATAGTGTATGGGGTGCAGTGGCGGAACTAGCGGCGGTGCAGCCGGTGCCTAGCACCGGGGCCCGCTGTGGTGCAGAGGCCCATAGCCGCCTGCATCCAACAGTGCCGCTGTACCCGCCTCCAGTGTCCCCTGGGCAACACAGTATTTAAGTGTAGTACAGAACGCAGTAGGAGTGGTCCGCACTACACAGTAACAAACACACTGCCGCCAGTGGCGACCGTGTGTTTATTATAGCAGCCAAAGAGAATCAGACCAACTCTCATTGGCTGCTGCATCCACGGAGGGAGCCGGGCTGGAGCTCACTCATGAGCTCCGCCTTCCAGCTCCCGCAGTGAGTGATGGGAGAGACGTCATGACGTCTCTCCCTTCGTGCAGAGCGGGAGGACAGAGGAGCTGACGGCAGCGGGTGCAGGTAAGGGTGTTTTATGGGTTTTTTTTGTGTTTTTGTCTTATATATGTAGGGAGGGCCACTACTTGGGACACCGCATAGGGGCACCACCTCCTGGGGGCACTGTATATGGGGCACTACTGGGGGTACTGTATAAGGGGCACTACTGGGAGCACTGCATAGGGGGGACCACTACTGGGGGCACTGTATAAGGGGCACTGCATAGGGGGGACCACTACTGGGGGCACTGCATAGGTGGGACTACTACTGGGGACAATGCATAGGGAGGGACTACTAATGGGGGCACTGCATAGGGGGGACCACTTCTGGGGGCACTGTATAAGGGTCACTACTGGGAGCACTGCATGGGGGGACCACTACTGGGGTACTGCATAGGGGGACCACTACTGGGTGCACTCTATATGTGGCTCTACTGGGGGCACTGTAATAAGGGTACTACTGAGGGCTCTATATAAGGGGCACTACTGTGGGCACTGCATAGGGGGACCACTACTGGGGGAACTGCATAGAGGAGCCCAAAGCATATTCTTGCACCTGGGCCCACCACTCTCTAGTTCTGCCACTGATGGGGTGTGCACATCCATAGGGAACGAGAGGGGCTGATTGTGTATGGCATCGGTTCCCAACCACGGTCCTCAAGGCACACTAACAGTCCAGGTATTAAGGAGAGCCATACTGGAGCACAGGTGACTTAATTAGTACCTCAGTTATTTTGATTTAACCATCTGTGCTCAAGCCTGGATATCACTAAAACCAGGACTGTTAGTGTGCCTTGAGGACCGAGGTGGGGAATCACTGGTGTATGGGGTGTACACATCCATAGGGAGCTAGTGTGGCTGATAGTATATGAGGTGTACACATCCATAGGGAGACTGTCGCTGATAGTATATGGGGTGTACACATCCATAGGGAGCTAGTGTGGCTGATAGTGTAGGGGATGTACACAACCATAGGGAGACTGTGGGGCTGATAGTGTATGGGCTGTACACATCCATAGGGAGACTGTGGGGCTGATAGTGTATGGGGTGTACACATCCATAGGGAGACTGTGGGGCTGATAGTGTAGGGAGTGTACACATCAATAGGGAGGCAGTGGGGCAGATAGTGTAGGGGGTGTACACATCCATAGGGAGCTAGTGCGGCTGATTGTGTATGGGGTGTACACATCCATATGGAGACAGTGGGGCTGATAGCGTAGGGGATGTACACATCCATAGGGAGACAGTGGGACTGATAGTATATGGGGTCTACCACATCCATAGGGAGCTAGTGTGGCTGATAGTGTATGGGGTGTACACATCCATAGGGAGCTAGTGTGGCTGATAGTGTATGGGGTGTACACATCCATAGGGAGCCAGTGTGGCTGATAGTGTAGGGGGTGTACACATCCATAGGGAGACTGTGGCTGATAGTGTATGGGGTGTACACATCCATAGGGAGACAGTGGGGCTGATAGTGTAGGGAGTGTACACATCCATAGGGAGGCAGTGGGGCTGATAGTGTATGGGGTGTACACATCCATAGGGAGCTAGTGCGGCTGATTGTGTATGGGGTGTACACATCCATATGGAGACAGTGGGGCTGATAGTGCATGGAATGTACACATCCATAGGGAGACAGTGGGACTGATAGTATATGGGGTCTACCACATCCATAGGGAGCTAGTGTGGCTGATAGTGTATGGGGTGTACCCATCCATAGGGAGATTGTGTGGCTGATAGCGTAGGGGACGTACACATCCATAGGGAGAGAGTGTGGCTGATAGCGTAGGGGATGTACACATCCATAGGGAGAGAGTGGGGCTGATAGTGTATGGGGTGCACACATCCATAGGGAGCTAGTGTGGCTGATAGAGTAGGGCAGCGTTTTTGAACCACTGTGCCATGGCACACTAGTGTGCCGCGAGAAGATTTCAAATGTGCCGCAGTGGTCAGCTCAGGGCACTTATACTGTAGTGTGTTTTATTCCTGTGGACGCCAAAGTAGTGTGTTTTATTCCTGTGGACGCCGTTATGTGTGTATATTTTTATGTGGGAGCCAGTGTTTTCATTGGTCACACACACCGCATTGCCGGATGGTGTGCCTTGGCAATTTGAAAATCTTGTGTAGTGTGCCTTGAGTTGAAAAGGTTGAAATCAAATGGCGTAGGGGGTGTACACATCCATAGGGAGACAGTGGGGCTGATAGTGTAGGGAGTGTACACAGGGGCGTAGGGAGGGCGGTTCCAGTGGAGCGCAAGCTCCAGGCGCCGAAGGTGTCCGGAGGCGCCGCCCGCTGTGTACCCGGCAGCTGTCTACGCTGACAGACTTCTGGGCAGAGGCGGACTGGGCCGGGGGGGCAGGGTGCCATGTACTGGGGGCACAAGGGGCACTGCAGAGGGAGGACCACTACTGGGTACACTGTATAAGGGACACTGCATAGGGGGGAATCACTACTGGGGGCACTACTGGAGGCCTGCATAAGGGGGTCCTCTCCTGGGACACAGGGGGCACTGCATATGGGCACCACTACAGGGGGCTGTCCCATATCTTCCTCAATGGAACACTTGAGGGGGGTGGTGCCGTAGCACGCACATGCTCCGGGCACCCTGGCTACACGCTACTCCTCTGAGTGTACACATCCATGTCGCTCTGGTCACACCCACACAGCACTGGTTACATCCTCACAGTTAAGTGCCTTCAACATTTCCAGCCCCAGCCACATGTGGCTCTTGATCCGGCCCTGCATTACAGTGCAGCCCCTCTTCTGTCTTTTGACAATATATTAATGAGACCTAATACAGGTCAAAAGAGCTGAGATTGCAGAGATTCCCTGCCCCAGTGCATTTCTGAAAAGCAAGTCCGCCATGTACAGTAATAGTCCTCCTTATGATCTTCCACCTGTGGGTAATTACAAATATAGTTTATAGATTTATCTGTCCTGAGCTGACACTCACCCTCAGCACCAATAGAAACCAGTTTCACTCCTTTGCTTGCAATGAAGTCCAGAGCCTTGTTCACATTTGCGATCTTGTGGAATCGCATTTTTCCTTTGTCTGGCTTTGGCAGCCTCTCTCCTGTAAGAATGCAGAATACAACAATGAAATATCAACCAATGAAAATCCGTTGTAATGTTTACATGATTATATACTCTTCTAATCTTACTGTTCCTTCCTTATGATGTGACTGCAGCCTGATCCTGGAGATAAAACATTGGCCAGAATGTTATAGGTTACGATTTGGCAAAAGTAACAATTTCTCAGCAATTTTGTAGTAACATTTAAATCAGCAATATTTTTATAGACAAAACCAAACTGGTTTGTTGTAATGAGATCAGTACATGACCGGAGAAACTGGTTAGGAAGCCTGCCTTATTTATTCTGTTATTAGCCTGCACCTATTTCCTGAGTGCTTTGGCATACAATCCTCTATACGGAGGATAGACTCAAGACGCAGGACTGTATACACCCACACTGCTCTGGTGACTGGTGAGATATGCAAGCTGGACCCGGCTGCATGATTTTACCGGACATCCTAAGTAACCTAAGGGTTACTCAGATGTCCGATGTTCATGCAGTTGGTCCGATGATGCTTCTGCGGATGCAGCACTGGATCAGAGAAGCCGTCAGTTGACGTTTTTTTACTTAAGACACCTCCTGTGGCTTTTACATATATTAGTACAGCGGCTGTGCTACACCGTACATCCCTGAATTAGGCCCTTTATTGCAGTGGTTATTTTTAAAGCTAGCATGATATAAGAATATTAATAATATCCCCACATCTGGGTGATCAGACTGCGCATATTATGGGCATAACTAGGCTTACCATACTATCCCTTTAAATTGGGACATGTTCTGTGAGGGCTGACTTCAAGTCTGCATTTCACCTGGTTTTATTCAGCCAAAGAGCCTGTGTATTTCATGAGTGTCCAGTCTTAAAGGGATAGTACGGTAAGCCTAGGCATGACCATATGTACTATTGCTGTGTAACTCAGCTCTCTGGGTACCCTAAAGAGAGACTCTACCATTCAAGCTCAGGGATTATTATGTATCATAGTGCACTGTGTAAAATCTGCTACACTTTTTTTGATCTCTTTATTTAGCATAAAAGTTGACAAAATAATGCAACAATGTCAGAAACAATTCTATGAAATCAGATTTTAATAAGACATACAGACAGAAAACATTATGTTCACATTGGTCTTTGGAGCTCATTCAGACCCGCTCGCTAAGATGCATACTCTCGCTGCTATGAATGGTATGCAGTATGTAAGCATTGTGCGTATACATCGCAGTGCGCATACCTTAGCGAAAGTTCACAATGCATTCGCTCGCTGCGCATAGACAGCCCAGCAGAGTGAGTGACAGGGGAAGCTGTTTGTAGGTGGTATCAGGGGCTGGCCATTAAAAACAGGGGAGTGGAGGTGCTAACGCAGGTTTGCTGTTTTTTTAGTGCTGTTTTATTATTCTACCTATTTCTAGCCTACGTTTTAAAGTGATATTTTATGGAATATATTTTTTGCCTGATTTGTTTTTACTAAATAAAACTGATGTTATATTTTTAACACACTGCTCAGTAATAATTTTACGGGCTTGGGACACCAGAGGTCACTGTCACCCTATCTTTTTGTCTTACAATTTGTTTATATAGGCCACTTACCATTGCCTATTTTACTTAGGGTTGAGCTGACGTCCAGTATAACCATTGGAAGTGTCAAATACGACTGAGTTCTGCTAAATTGTGTGATAAAGACTGGTGTTTGTGGCGCTGTTTACAGCCTTATATATATATATATATATATATATTATGATGTGGGGGGGGGGCACCACTGAACTTTCTCGCACAGGCCACCAAAATGTCTGCTCACGCAACACAAGCTTTCATGTAGGCTCTTCAGGTAGAAATCCAAATGGGTGGATTGTGACATAACCATACATACTATTGTAATGTTACTCAGCTCTCTATTTGCAATAAAGGAGAGACTATACCATTCAAGCACAGGAGTTACTGTGTATCACAGTGCATTGTTTAAAATCCTATACACTAGGGGCATGGTTGGACTGGCCCACAGGGGTACAGGGGAAATCCCCAGTGGGCCCCACTGCCTGTGGGCCCACCCCCCTGCTCCAGGTGTCAGGCTTCGGACCTCAAATTATCGATTGTTACTCTACTAAATGGTCAGTCACGTGGTGGAGCAGGACCACTGATCAACATGGGGGCTTGGTTCCCTTGAATAGCAACTACACCAAGATTTGTCTAATGGTGATCCATTAATCTGTGGTGGCTGGCTTCACCCCCACTGGTGGAAGACCACTCCCCTTGAGCATGGGCCCCTAGAATTGCATTCTTCCGGTGGGCCCTTCTCGTCCCACTCCCACACTGACTAGGGGCATACAACATGCGACACTCCAGCTGCTATGGAACTACACATCCCAGCAACTCTGCCACAATTTTAGCATGCCTTAATAGCAAAAATAACTCCTGAGCTTAAATGTTATAGTTTTTCACAACATACACATATTACCCTCACCTTTAAAATGAAATAATAGGTATTGTTCTATAGAAGAACAAATATGCTACTTTACCTGCACACAAAGCTGAAGTGAACAAATGACCGCTCACACACACATCATACTTCAATATTAGAAGCAATTGAGCAGTTCTGTGATCATGCAAAAGTCCAAGTGCTTTAATACAGGTCACAGAACTCTGAGGTGACATTTAATGCCTCTAATACACTTATATTATAGTTTCTATACTGTCACTGTATAATGTTCTGGATTTCAAAATTCTATTCTGCCTGTCCTCCAGCTACCATTATTGCCAAGGTCGTTGTCCCCAGCCTTCATTAGGTCTCATACGCTGTATAAACCCAGTAATTAAAAGCATTATTGATTTTTGTATGCTGTCATACTAACATACAAAGGGGCTTATGTAATAGGGTGAGAGCTGCAGTCACTGCGGGAACTCTTGCGAGTCTTCCCATATATTTAAAGCTGCAATCATTTTAAAGGCAAAACAAAGCTGGTTTTGTCTTTAAAATGATTGCCGCTTTAAAAATACAGGAAGACTCACAGGAGTTCCTGCAGCGCCTGCAGCTCTCACCCTATTATATAAGCCCCAATATGTGATAAGATGATAAGGAGGAGCAGATTCCAATTCTATTGTCTGTTTCATTCCATTTACATGTTCTTCATGGAATGTTTCGAAGAGCTCGCAGCTTATGGAAGTGCAAGCAGAAATAAGCTACCATAATTGGCATCTATACGCCGGCAGCAGCTTGCAGCTAATTGAATCTGTGCCTATGTCTTTGAAATGAACATGTTGTACATCAATACTGAAGTGCTGCTGAATTTTGTGGCAATAAAAATAAATGTCATTGGTACTTTGCCTCTCATTTACTTACTCTACTGTATGTACTTGTAAGCACCCATGACAAGCCTCTCCAAATGCAAGCAGGGTTGCCAAGGAGGGAGGGGACTTGAGCATCTCATGGGGCACAGCCACCCCCCCCTCAAGTGGTGTATAGCTTGCTGTATTCAAGATTCAGATCAAGAGAAACAAAAAACGGGTATGTACAATACAGGCTTCTAATGCAACATTTTCAAAGAAAGTAAAAAATACCCAATTATGTCACAAAAACCTGGATCAACCTTACAGTGGTGAGGGGATGGGGCCAGTGCTGAGGGGAAGGAAAGCGTAGAAAGGAAAAGGTTAGGAGTAAATGAGGACAAAGACCTCAACCAAAAGGCTGGATGATTAATAGTTAAAGAAAGAGGATCTGAAGGTTATTGAATAAGGCTATGTTTATCCCAAGCTTTCCTGAAATATTTAGAGGAGTTGAATGATACTTGTCATGAACTCCATTTGATGTGTGCCTGAATCTGGATTTGATAGTTGTATAGTAAAGCAATAGGCGCAGTCTATCTGAAGTAGAGGTGAAGTTGGGGAGAAGCAGAGGTGAAGTTGAGTTGAAGACAAGGTGATGTCGGGGAAGTTGAGGTGAAGTCAATCTGGAGTTGAGGTGAAGTCAGGGTGAAGTTGAGGTGAAGACAAGGTGACATCAGGTGAAGTAGAGGTGAACTCAATCTGAAGTAGAAGTGAAGTTGGGGTGAAGTAAAGGTGAAATCAAGATGAAGTAGAGGTGATGTCAGGGTGGAGACGAGGTGAAGTTGAGGACATGTAACATCACTTGGAATTGGATTGCCTCCATAATGCCTAATTAATTTATTTTGATGGTGAGCCATGGAGTCTATATTTAGTGGGAAAAATATTTAGGGGAAAACAGGAAATTCACCTTCAATACAGTGTGTATCATGTTTCTTATATCTTGCTAAAGTTGTGCAAGTTTATGGCAACTCCAACAAAAATGGAGAAAAGTGCCATCCATGTGACAGCCTTACAAGCAAGTGCTTCATCAGTCCTGTTCCCAGGCCAGGTGGTTTGGGTCTTTAGATGACAAATCAGTGGAGTTGAATGAATCACATACTATAAAGAGTAGGAGCCTGATTCTGAGCCACATGCAACTCTGTGAAATCCCATTAGCCAAATGCGAACGAAGGTCTAGTGGGATTATCTGCCTGTGATGACTGCACAGCCTTGTGTATGCCAGTCCAGTCATTATCATTAGTACTGACATTTACACCTACTCCATACTAGTTGCAAGGAATACAGCTAAAAAATTACATCCACTTGGCATAGGCGTGACTCAGAATAGGACACAGCTCTGGCTACATGCCCATGACATACCTACAACACTACTATGACTTCTTCTCTGTGTGTATGCCCAGTTGACACCCAGAAATGCCCATCTGCTCAGAGATATGCATATATTTGCTATGGTGCATGCACAGTTTGCTAAAACTTGCTAGATGCAGCCGCATTCAACTGTGGACTCAGAGTCAGGTCTAAGATTGAGAGTTAAGTATTTGTGGTTGTTGGGTATGAGTTCCCGGTGGTCAGGATGCTGCTGGTCAGAATACTGACAGCGGCATCCCGACAGTGAAAATTTCAACAGCGGTAGGTAAGTATACTACCCCTAACTCCTACCCTAACCCTCCTCTCCGGTGCCTAGCCTAACCTCCCCCCTATAGCCTAAACCTAACCTCCCCCGCCACACACCCTAAATCTAACTCTCACCCCTTAGTGCCTAACCCTCCCCCTAGTTCCTAACCCTAACCCCTAACCCTAAACCTACTTACTTTTGGGATGCCGGTGGTCGGGACTCTGGAACCAGGATTCCAGTACTGGTATTTAGACCATCGGCATACCGCAAGTCGGGATGCTGACTACATCCCCGTTGGGGTATTTAATGCCATTTGTAAGCTATGTGGAAAACTCTACTACTCTCATCCTTGGGGATGGCAAATAATATCAAATAAGAGAATAATGAGGCTGGGGTGGGCAAGAACCCATTAGAGCTGTCCCATGTGGTTAGAGAGTGGGATATTACTGGATGAATGGCTACTGCTTTTATCAATAAACTACATGGAAGCTATGGAAAGTAGGAACCTGAGATCATTCCCAGGCTTTCAGCCTCTATCAGCAATCAAATACACTGTGGTAGAGACAGGATTATTCCATAGAATGCATTCATCAATTAATCAGTAAGATACAAATCTAGGGGTTCAGTGTTTTTGGGATTGATGAATATATTCATTAATTTCAGCTAAGAGATTTGGGTGGATTTGTTATTTGTTAAGAGAACATCTTCTACATAAAGGGATATTTATGTTCAGACTTCCCTACTTTAATACTAAAAAGGCTGACATTTTGTCTAATTCACTCGGGTAAAGGTTCAATAAGGAGAGCAAAAATTAAAGGGGAAAGGGCGGCATCCTTGTCTTGTGCCATTCTTGATTGATGGAGAAGAATTTCCATTAGCCAATACAGAAGCTGATGGTGAGTGATACAGTTCCAAATACCATCAAGTAATTTACCTCCAAAAGTGCACAGAGCTGAGAACCCTATCCATAAAGGACAAGGACATTCTATCCAATGCCTTTTTTGAATTAAGGGCCATCAAGAGAGAGGGACATTTCTGTGTCTGGATTGAGGAAATCAGGACAATGGAATGTCTGGTGTTATCTGGAGCCTGGTGACCAGAGATAAAATAAACTTGATCAGAGGGTGAATCAGTGATGGAAGAAGAGCCCACAGTCCATGCATGAAGCTTTAGGTCTCAATCTGTTGATTATTTTGCTTATTATTTCAGTACAGCCTCTGATTTTGTGTGTGTGTGTGTGGGGGGGGGGGGGTTGTCGTTTTCTGTTACTAAATTAGCTCATAAAGCTGTCAGAACTGTAGTGTTGTCAAATGCATATGACTTACCAGAGATGACCTCAAGTAAAAGCATCAGTTTAAGCCCATTTCTGAAATCTTCCTCAATGTTCTCAATCTGCGTGCCAGCTTTCCTAAGGTGAGAGTTACACCAGGCTGTGAAGGTCTGTATAAAAAGGCAAAATGAATAATTAATCAGCTATACGTATTATCCAAAACGTAAGAAGAAAGATATGAATGGCACTATCAGAGCAATCGGTGGAAACAGATATTGACATACTGTATACTGATTCCCCAAGCACACCTAAGAACAAATTCGGCAGTTACTGAACTATGCCCACCCAGTTTGGCACTCTGTGCCATCCCCCAACTTATTGGCATGCTTCTTATATCAGCACGATTCTTCCAAAACTATTTAGGTTGCTTTAATAATGTTTCATAAAAGCGAATAATATTTTCTGTGAACTAAGGTGAGATTCAAAGTATTTTGCATATGAAAATTATGTATGTTTTCACAAGTGATCTCAACAGGTGCTCAAATTGCTATTGTTTATTAAGAAGATCGGGGATAATATTGACCTTTATGTTTCTGTGCACAAGATAACGGCCATCGTATTGAGCTCATTTTTATCATTATCACTATTATTATTATGTCTGTGTGTCTTTCCAAATATTATATTAGCTGGAAATTAAATTTGTAGCTCAACATCAGTTATAGTATGTGGTTTTACTACGGAGTGGAACATTACATTACAATGTGGGGGCTGTACGTGCACAATGAAGCCCCAGTATTTGCCCATGCTCAGAAAAGGTCTCTCCCGATCTACTGAGAACATTCTGGGGGCCTCAGGAGGGTGACTCCATTGCTGGGCACCTCTCACCTCTGTGCCCCGGGGTGCCAAACACCTGCAGTCAGGCACAACAAGAATGGATGGCGGGTACAAATTACTTGTGTCTGGAACTGTCTGGGGGTCCGAGCATGCCAGGGAGACAAAACTATGCCTCCAAGATGCCATGGCTATGCCCCCTCAGTCTCTTCAGAATTGGGTGTCCATACATTGGCAACACCACTCTCTATAAACTCCCTTGTAGTTGCAGTAGTTTTACCACTTGTTTTACTATGTATAAATGATATGACTGAGCTGTATCATGCACATCAAAGTGAAAATCTGAGCAATCTTATATGTTCAAAAACAGTTGTCAAAAAGAGTGTAATGTGTTTACCAGAGTAAAATGGTGTTTGCTCTGTTGATGGACTTTAAATAATATCACGATGTACAGTATATGAATTAAAACCAATGATGAGTGACATTTTCTAAACTGTTCCATGGAATATTCACCTCCCTCTCATTTTGTGTGTGGAATCTTGTGCTTTTCCCCAGCAGAATTAGAGATTGATGTAAAGCTTGTGGAGCAGATCATTCTTCATCCTCGCACTGTGCATGCTCTGGAATCAAAAGTGACCAAGTATAGGTGATGGCGCTTTTCCGTTGCATCTCCAATTGCGACTGAAGGGGTGTTACTTGTTACTGGGCTGTATAGGAGTGTTTGCACATAGGCTAAGCTCCATGAGGGTGTGTTAATGGAATTGCTGGCTGTGCAGAGTTAGCTGCTGGTGTACATATACCCGTTTTAAGATGCATCTTTTTTACCAAGGATAAGGAAGATTCAAATGCTCTCTGGTAGGATATTAAATAAAGTGTACACATATGGGGGCATTTCTGCCACAGTGATGGGTACATCTCTGCATGTAGGTGAATATAAGCATTTAGTTCTGTGCATGCCATGTGGAAGCATTACTGATAACGTTGGGGGAGATGTACTAAGCTTTGGAAAGTGATAAAGTTGAGACCAGTAAAGTACCAACCAATCAGCTCCTAACTGTCATTTTTCAAACACAGTCTGTAAACTGACAGTTCAGAGCTGATTGGTTGGTACTTTATCTCTCTCAACTTTATCACTCTCTAAGGCTTAGTGGATCTCCCCCAGCATGTGTTCAGTCCTGAATCAGTCCTGTCCTGCAGCGTTTTCCTATCATTTTTGTTCCACCCAGAATGTCCCTATTATTTTGTTCCATCCAGACCCCTTCCTTATTATGTCCCAACCCCACCACTGAGTGAAATGAATTAATACTCTTTCATCTCAGCTCAGAAAAAAAGCAGAATGCGAAATCTACAGATACCTACAGATGCCATTTCATGGAATGGGGAAGCTAAACCAGAACTTGACCTTCATATTGCATAAGAAAAAGATATTCACAACCTTTGGCGCTGCCTCATATAGCAGCAGAAAAAAGATCACGATATAAGTCACCAACTTACAGATATAATCATAAACACATAAAAAATGATCTTACAAGTCCGCGCTAATGAGATGTTTCCAGATAACTAACCTTTTTCACAGACTCCAAACGTATTTAAATCAGTCCATATGAAAAAGAACATAGAAAAAAAGAACTCTTTTGTAATAAAGTTCTTGCCATAAATATTGTACACCTTCAGTGCTGAAAACGGAATGGCCGGCGGTTCGATTCCCGTCAGCGACAGCCCGACAGGAGCAGAGTGCGACGCAGCAGAAGCCAGACAGCGCTGGAAATCCCGATCGTGGATAGGTAAGTATCCACTAACCTAACCTAACCCCCCTAACCCTAACCCTCCTTAGGGGTGCCTAACCCTAACTCCCCCCCCAAGTGCCTCACCCTAATCCCCCCTCTAAGTGCCTAACCCTAACCACCCCCTTCCCTGCTGCCTAAACCTAAGTCCTCCGGGGGAGTGCCTAAACCTAAGTCCCCCCCGGGGGTGCCTAACCCTCCCTCCCCCTAGCCTAACCCTAACCCTCCCGGGGGGGTGCCTAACCCTAAGTCCCCCCCCGGGAGCTCTAAACCTAACCCTCCCCCCCGCGGCTGTCCGCTTGCGGCGCCCAGCATCACTACGATCGTGATGCCGGGCGCCAGTCTCCCGGCGTCGGGGAAATGCGGGCGTCTACATCTAGACGCCCGGCATTTCACCCTTGCCGGGATAAGACAGTCGGGAAGCCGGCTGCCGGTATATAGGCAGTCGGCTTCCCGATTGCTTCCCCTGAAAACGGATGGAGAGGTGAAGACAGTCCCGATCCACAGTGGAAGTAGATTGTAGGAGAATAGTCAAAACGTCCATAAAGAATGCATCCACACTGTGATCACAATAAATGGTGCTTACATGTAAGCTTACATGAATAAGGTATAGTGCACACACGTAGCGGTTTCTTTGGGGGTCTCCTTTAACAATCACAAATCTGCAGATTCCTCATATGAATAGGATCCAGGCGTTCGCTCGGGAGCGATCGGTCGCACCCAAAGTGACCGAGAATATGCAAAACGAGCGCTCAGTCGCAAAGCACATCGTAAGCGCAGAAAAACCCACAACTATGAAAGCACACCTCCTATCTCTACGGCCTAATTCAGAGTCGGTCGCAGGTGGCAACCTACGTCAGCACGATTAACACCTGTTACATTGTTAATTGCCTACAAACATTGGTCGAGGCAGTAATCATCGCCAGCACTCACAATACTTAAGGTAGACCCTGGGCTACCCTTAGCTCTGTGACCAGTAGCATCGTTATTGCAACGAGATGACGTGTGTGATGACTCGCTCAGTAATATATGCACGCCCTTAAAACGCCCTTTTTAAGGTCAACCACGCCTGCGTGCGCACCACCACACCCCCGTTCACAAGCACCTTCCCCTGTAACCACCCATAAACGGCACGAAATGTCAATCACAGCTATGACCTCGTAGTGACTAGCGAGCAAGAGGATTGCGGTCGGGAAGACAGGCTTGCGCGCGCGCACTGCCAGGTACACACATGCGCAGTTGAAAAAACATCGCTCGCTACGTCCAATCGCTACGTGCGACCGCCTCTGAATGAGGTCCTCTGTAACAGAACTATATCCACATTATTTGTATAAAATATACAAAGATGTGTGTTATTTGACACATCGTTCTTTTGCTCTAGACAATTTGTTTTCTCAATGCAGTCTTCACATAAAGGTACTGTACAGTATTTCTATAAAGAGAGAGATTAAAACAAGAACATCTCTTTGTATATGACTAACAATTATATATGTATGATATTGGGGATGATAATGAGGATTTTAATGATATATATAACATTTTGACCATATGTAATTATAACAGAAGGCAGCACTAAACCTAAAGGGAGTTAAACTCTGAGGCTAGGAAAGGTTTTTACTCAGGAATTGTTTGGGGCTGGGTTTGATGTCCGATTCATTGATTGATAGTGACTGGTATACAATAAAAATATAGTATTTAGAAGTGGTTTAGTAGAAGGGGTTCCAGTCAATAGAGCTACACTAAAAAGGTTGACAAGGTCTAGATAGACACCAAATGATAGACAGTCAACAGATAGACAGGGACACACAAAAGGTCAACATGGATGAAGATAGTCATGTACAAAAGGTCGACAAGGCCAAAATGTTGACATTGGACATGGATTAAGCACCTCCTGGAGGGTTAGGGTTAGGCTCTAGGAGTGACGGTCAGGGTTAGGCACTTACCCCAATGGTTAGGGTTAGGTACTAGGAGGGACGGTTAGGCACTTACTGGAAGGTTAGGGTGATGCACTAGGAGGGATGGTTAGAGTAGACACCAGAGGGGAGGGTTAGGGTTAGGTACCAAGTGTGAAGATTAGGGTTAGAAAAAGAAATGTATGATGACCATTTTTGTGTCGACAATTTCAATGTGGACCTTTTGACACTGTCGACCTTTTGTACCTGTTTATCGTCATCCATGTTGACCTTTTGTGTGTCGCTTTTTTGTCCCTGTCGACCTTTTGTCCCTATCTACTAATTTTCTATCTTTTTACTGTAGATCTTTTATACCAAACTGTAGCAGAAAGGTGTATTATTACTATTATTATTATTAGAATGTAAGCTCTCACGAGCAGGGACCTCTTCCCTCATGTGCTTCTCTTTACATTTTCTTCTACTCTTTACTCCCCATAAGGGCACCTAACACGTGACTGCCAACTCCTGGCTGCTTATTGTGAGTTCTTTAATCGCTATTGCAGCAATGTATATAAATCGTGTCCTTGTCCTGCACTGTAATGTACTGTAAGCTACTTGTTTCCTGTTCACCTATTAGTTCTATGTACTATGTAAGGCGCTGCGGAACACTTGTGGCGCCATATAAATAAAGTATATGTATAATAATAATATTATTAATCTGGGCTGTGCAGGCTGTGGCCCTCTTTGCCTGCTAGTCTTTCCCGCTCTACCACCCTTTTGATCATTGGCTTGTTTTGATGGTTGAGTTATGGTGCCATTGTTTGGTTATGATGTGAAAGACAGTGACCATATTGGTGTAATAGTTGGTATACTCTCCTTCTTAGTAAAGGCTTGGCTGATACTGTCCGTTTGGGGGTCAGCAACATCATACTGTCTGGTGGGTCACCGTGGGCATGAAATGAAGGAGAGGCAGAAACCATGATGATATAGGCACCAAGGGCAGTACTCCGTCCTCAATATATAGTCAACATATAGTATATGTTTGTATAGTTTGCCCTGATTCTGGCCACTCTTTGTTAGGCAGGAACTGCCAATAAAACCCATGACAATCTTATAGGTGCCTTATTTACTTATACAGTATATCAGTGTGGGAGCAGCTAAGTGATGCTTGCTATCTTTCAATATGTGCAGGCAGTGGTAAGATAAGTCTGACTCTTCATAGTCCAGTCTTGGTGTATCAATACATGTATGACATGGCTTGGTGGATCATGCATATACTGTGGAACAAACATTAACTTGAGATTTAAAATAATGTTTAATAATTTAATGAATAATAATTAAGATGGTGTTTTCCCAATAAGAAAATTATTTAAGTAAATAAGTGAATAAATTAATATATAAACTTATAAAGCAAAGTTTTCTATGAATATGCCCTGCTAATACCGTGATCCTTACTAAATAGGCTTCCACAAATAAAACACTAGATGGATTTATAGAGCTTCTGCAAGAATGGGTTTTTTAGAGAAGGGTGTTTTTTTATCTTCAGTATTTGAGCCAAACGCTGTATTATTTATGTACAGTATAAATTTAATACACACAACAGTGTTTGCCCCTGTTTAGTTCTATGTTTTGTTTTTTTCAAAACTAACAGTGATGTTTCTTTAAATATGTCATTTTTGAGGCTTCTGGCCAACCCCACAAATCTGTCAGCTTCCTAGAAAGCTATTTATAGGGTAATGGTATCCTGGAGAGTCCCAAAGAGGGTTTATGGGATGTACACGGTACATCATCCTGGAATGAGAGAGCTGGCTACCCCATACCAAATGGATGGACAGGTGGGAGATCCTATTACTGTCTGTAGTCTGCTGGTAGCATCTTCCTGCATATTTTAGGGCCGTGATGCTCTATTTAGGACACTACCTTCCACATGACATCTCTGCTTCAGCCAATGAAGCATGCTTTATGGTACTGACATAGTATACAATTTAGTTACCATTATTTATTCCATCAAGCATGCCATTATGATGTAACAAGGACTTATGTAGAAGTACATTTAATCAGCACAGTGTTAACAACTACTACAAGTGCAGGATTTGCACCATTCAGGCCAAATGATTATCATACCCAGTAGATTATCACTGCTTGAACTGCATTGTTACCCTGCAGAGAGGATTAGCCTCATTTATCTGGATCTCGACATTGTGGACTGGATTAACACTATGTGGGCCAAATTCTACACAAGTAGAGCATTGTAGTGGTTGGATATGGTAAGCCACACATACCCAACTGCATAAAATAAATTAGGGGTGTGCACCGGCCACTTTTCGTGTTTTGTGTTTTGGTTTTGGATCTGGATCCTTCTTCGTGTTTTGGATCTGGATTGGTTTTGCCAAAACCACCCTTCCGTGTTTTGGGTTCTGGGTTTTGTGTTTTGGATCTGTATTTTTTTTAAAAAAAGCATAAAAACAGCTAAAATCACAGAATTTGTGGGTTTTTCTGCTCCTATGCTATTATTAACCTCATTAACCTTCATTTCCACTCATTTCCAGTCTATTCTGAACACCTCACACCTCACAATATTGTTTTTATGGCCAAAAGGTTGCACCGAGGTAGCTGGATGACTATGCTAAGCGACACGAGTGGGCGGCACAAACACGTGGCCCATCTAGGAGTGACACTGCAGTGGCAGACAGGATGGCAGTTTGAAAAACTAGGCCCCAAACAGTACATACTGCAAAGAAAAAAAAGAGGTGCAAGATGGAATTGTCCTTGGGCCCTCCCACCCACCCTTATGTTGTATAAATAGGACATGCACACTTAACAAACCAATCATTTCAGCGCCAGGGTCTGCCACATGACTGTGGCTGAAATGATTGGTTCGTTTGGGCCCCCACAAAACAAGCTGGCAATTAATGTGTCCCTGCACAAACTGGTTCTACGGAGGCAAGATGTCGTCCTCATCCTCCTCATCCACCGATTCCTTGGATAAAACAGGAAAAAGGGATTTAGGTGACCCTGGACTGCTTACGGTCTGAGCCAAAGTTTCTGAACTGGACAGTAACTTTTTATGAACGCGCTGCAGGTGCCGTATAAGGGAGGATGTTCCTAGGTGGTTAACGTCCCTACCCCTACTTATTTCACCTTTACATATGGTACATATGGCAAGACAGTTGTTGTCCGGATTTGGATAGAAATATTGCCAGACCAAAGAGGTGGAATGTTTGGTCTTCTGCCCAGGCATGACCGTGATGGGCTTTTTCATCCCACGGACAACAACTGTCTCCCCCGGAGCCTGATTTAAACAAACCACATCACCATCAGAATCCTCCTCGCCAACTTCCTCCTCAGTGCCAGCTACACCAGTATCCTCATCCTGTTGTACTTCAACAGTGACATCTTCAATTTGCATATCAGCAAGTGGACTGTGGGTGCTCCTTTCAGCACTTGCAGGGGGCGTGCAAATGGTGGAAAGAGCCACCTCTTCCCGTCCAGTGCTGGGAAGGTCAGGCATCGCAACCGCCACCACACTTGGACTCTCCTTGGGGATTTGTGATATCTTCTTAGAACGCACATTTCATCGCTGTGCTTTTGCCAGCTTAACTCGTTTGATTTTTTTAGCGGGAGGAGGGCTTCCATCGTCATGTGAAGCTGAACCACTAGTCATGAACATAGGGAAAGACCTTAGCCGTTCCTTGCCACTCCGTGTCGTAAATGGCTTATTGGCAAGTTTACGTTTCTCTTCAGATGATTTAAATGTTGTTTTCAAGGTAATTTTCCTGAACTTTGTCATTTGGGATTGTATGTGCCCTCTACTATGACATTGGGCATCGGCCTTGGCAGACGGCGTTGATGGCATGTTATCGTCTATGTCATGACTAGCAGCTTCAGCACTAGGAGGAAGTGGTTCTTGATCTTTCCCTATTTTATTTTTATCGGAGAAAGTTTGGTCCTCCATTTATGTTATATTGATATATACGTGCGGCTAAGGCGCACACAAACACAGAAAATAATTTTTTATTTTTGTTGGAGACTAGTGCACTTTGTGGGTTACACCACCCTTTAAGAAATGAGCCAGCCGGCCCTTTACTTATGGGACACAGGCGCACGCTTGGCACTACTTTGTTGATGCACGTGCGGCTACTGCGCACACAATTCACAAACACAGAATTTTTTTTTTTATTTGGTTTGGAGTGTACTTTGGGGGTTACAGCACCCTTTAACGGTCAAGCCAGCCGGCCCTTTACTTATGACACAGGCGCACGCTTGGCACTACTTTGTTGATGCACGTGCGGCTACTGCGCACACAATTCACAAATACAGAAAATATTTTTTTATTTGGTTTGGAGTGTACTTTGGGGGTTACAGCGCCCTTTAACGGTCAAGCCAGCCGGCCCTTTACTTATGACACAGGCGCACGCTTGGCACTACTTTGTTGATGCACGTGCGGATACTGCGCACACAATTCACAAACACAGAAAATATTTTTTTATTTGGTTTGGACTGGAGTGTACTTTGGGGGTTACAGCACCCTTTAGCGGTCAAGCCAGGCGGCCCTTTACTTATGACACAGGCGCACGCTTGGCACTACTTTGTTGATGCACGTGCGGCTACTGCGCACACAATTCACAAACACAGAAACATTTTTTTTATTTGGTTTGGAGTGTACTTTGGGGGTTACAGCACCCTTTAACGGTCAATCCAGCCGGCCCTTTACTTATGACACAGGCGCACGCTTGGCACTACTTTGTTGATGCACGTGCGGCTACTGCGCACACAATTCACAAACACAGAAAAAATATTATTTTTTTAGCACTTGGGGGGAGCACCCCTGATGGACAGAGCACCCCCTGGACAACACTACAGCACCCCTTTAGGACTGGGACACTGCACAGGACTTTGGAGTGGACACAGCCCCTATGGACAACTGACTGCACAACACAGTCCAGCCAGCCCCTATGGACTTTGAAGTAATGGACACAGCCCCTATTAACAACAGCAGCACAGCACAACACAGCCAGCCCCTATGGACTTTGAAGTAGTGGACACAGCCCTTATGGACAACAGCAGCACAGCGCAGCACAGCACAGCACAACACTACTCTGCACTACACTACACTACACTACACAGCCCAGCCAGCCCTAACTCCCACCCTCCCTCTTCACTGTCCACAGCCGAGTGAGAAAATGGCGCCGACGCGGGTACCTTATATAGGATCCAAAACCCGCGAGACTCGGAAGGCGGGATGATGACGTTTTGCCTCGATTTCAGAATCCGAGTCAGGCGGGAAAAGTCGAGCCTGACTCGGATCGGACTCGGATCGGGGGGGCTCGTGGGGGTTCGGATTTCAGAAATCCAAACCCGCTCACCCCTAAAATAAATACATTCACGCTCAATTACTGGTAAATACATTATTTATTTTACACAGATGCAACATGGTAGATGATCATGCAAAGACCCCCTAGGGATGAAGTGGGAGTGACTACCTATATAACTGACTTAATAAAATCAAGATTTTATTAAACCAATAAAAGTTTGGTTATCTACATAATACAAATCATTACACTGGACAGTCCCAACTCAAGCAGTACCATCACTCTATATATCCTTTATGCAGATCATAACATGGGATAGTGTTTACCACAACTTTGAAAGAAGCATAATGATGCTGAATAGTTTGGCACCACACTGGATTATTGCTAAGAATATTGGATCATGTACTGATTCATTTCTATGCGCAATATGGATCATTACCATTCAAACTGCATTATTAACTTTAAATGACAAGGCATGTGCATGATATGAGCTGTCTTCATATATATGAACAGCAAATAGCTACGAAAGTGACTGTATTGGATAATATAACATAGTGTGGCAAGACCTGGTGGCACCCTAACTAGCATAAATCCTATATCTGAATTGGTTCACTCATCCCTTTACGGACATTGCATCCCCAGCTACTCTACTTCTGACTATTAGCATGCAGGAGGTGGGAGAAGCATCCTCTAGATAGGATGGTTGTACCATTGATGGCGGAGATTCACATGGTTTCCCACCATGGATGGTAGCCGTGGGCTCTATGGTTTTCTTTTCTCGCTTACATAGTGCTACACTGCTAGACAGAGCTACTAGGCTGTCAGCCCTGCGGCACCCCCGGATCTGGCTCTTACACATATTGGGGTTATTCATGAAGTAGAGTAGAGCCTTGTTTAGCTGAAATCAGGGCTCTTCTCTGCTTCGTGTTATTCATGGAGCAAGTTTACAGTGGAGAAGTGTATTACCTCTCCAGCAGTACCCCTGCTCCATGCCTGCATCACATCACCTTACTTTTGTATGGTGAGTGCTATTCATAAAGCTCAGCTTTCCGTTCTTCTCCTGCGATACAGATTTGCCCTCTGAGGATGGCGTAACCTGTACCGCAAGCTGAACAGAGCAAGGAAGTAACATACTTCCCAGCTGTCTGCCCGGCACCCGGCGCTAGCTCTGTCCCCTGTTACCCAGCGTCCATTGCAGCAGGTCTGACCTGCTGCTCTCGGACGCCGGTGCATGCGCAGTGAGGAGCACGCATAATGGGATCCCGATATGTCTGTCTTCGGACAGCGCCCGAAGACGCCACACAGGTAAGTGTGCCAACAGTTTTTAAATAAGATTATCAATGTTTAAGATTTAAATAAGATTTGATACCAGCCGGTGTTATAGAATATTTTGTTAGATATTAATTATTGTCTATATTTTTATTTTTAAATTTATCAAATAAATAATTGGTGAAGAATTTTGATAATACTGTTTTGCCAGCGCTTTCTTTTTCATTTTTCTGGATTCATTTAGAGCATTTTGGGTAGAGTAATCCCATACTTTGAAGGCAGCAGGCAATCAGTTATACCGCACTCATAGGGGATACAAAATTGGCGTCAGGTTTGTCTTTTTGTTTTATTTACTATCAGGTAAGTGTACATGAATAGCTACTAAACATCACTATATATCGCATGGATGTGATGCGATATATAGTGATAACTTTTAGTAGCCACTTCATGTTGTACATGAATAGACCCCATAGTGTGCTGGATGTCCTGTCTCTCTCTATAGCTGAATAGACAAGCTTAGCTGTCAGTCGCAGCCCTGCACCGTCCTCAGTTCTTATACACATACAATGCGCCACGGTGCCTATGGCCTGCCTCACTCTATAGCTGACATAACAGGCTCAGCTGTCAGACAGCAGTCCTGCATCATCCCCAGGCTCTGGCTCTTACACACACATACAGTGTAGGGATGGCCATCGGTGTGGTTACCACCGATGGTTACCATTGATGGTGATTGGGCAAGTGGCCATCGATGGTAACCAACTATGCAATGAATGAGCATCAATGGCTTCACCAACCGATGGTCATCCCTGTTCTTTGACTGACTGCTCCATGGGCCAATCAGGACCTTGGAGTGGGGCTTTGCTCCTATCCTCCATGTCCCGGAACCTTGCAAACAAAAAAAACATTCGGTTTAGCTTTACCATCGATGGAGGGAAACCATCTTGTTCTCTCCAATCAATGGTAAAAGCATTCGGCATCGCCCATAAGCCATTGATGATTATGAATCATTGATGGTCAATGGCCATCCCTAATACTGTGTGCTGGGATGCCAATGGCTCACCTCACTCTATAGTTGACTTCCCAGTAGGGATGTGCAGGCTCGGATTTACTCGGATTTACTCGGTTCTTATCGCCACTTTACCGCAAATTCGGATTTATTATATTGGCTATCCAAAACACATGATAGGCGATAGCCAATAAAATGCCGTTTTGAGATCCGAGTAAATCCGAGTAAAACCGAGCCTGCACATCCCTACTTCCCAGGCATGCACAAAGGAAACTTCCCAGCCACACAGACAGACCAAGGGGTCTATTTACTAAGCTGTGTTAGGAGATAAAGTGAACGGTGATATGGTACCAGCCAATCAGTTCCTAACTGCCATGCCACAGGCTGTGTTTGAAAAATGGCAGTTAGGAGCTGATTGGCTGGTACCTTATCACCGTTCACTTTATCTCCCTACACTGCTTAGTAAATAGACCCCCAAGTCTCTTCTGCCAATGCAAAAGCATTGATGGTACAGAACCACATAGTTTGTTACCATCAATGGCTCGTGCAACTGCCACCATCAGTGGCAACCATCGACGGAGGCCGCGCTAATGTCCACCCTATCCTCTGAATCCTCAGAGTGGGAGTGTGGCCCTTGGTTGTGCCAACATAGCCATGCACCATACTCCCAACCCATCACGTACATAGAGGAATAGACTCGGCAGCTTCAGAGGTAAGAAACCGCTGGCTACTTTCCCTCATGTCAGCTTAGTCACTGATTGACTCAAAAAATCCCTTCTTCTGGATTCAGTGACCTCACTAAAAGTAACTTTAGTGAAGATGATTTGTGCATGTAATTTCTATTGTTAATTATAGTTTATTAACACAATCATTGAATACAAAGCTGTGAAGTCATTGCCAGCTACCCATCCCCCACCAGGACTCCACAGAATATAGTCGGCACACTATACTGAATTTGTACTTTTTTGCCCTTTAAATAATTTTTTCCCCCTAGAGAATAAGAATAAAAGGAATAATTGGAATTTAACAGAAAAACAAATATGGACATTTCAGAGATAAATAAGTGATACCTAAATGCTCCCTGGAAATTAGGTATAATTGGCAGCTACTGTATGATATTGTAAACTTTACTTTTATACTGCTAAGCATGTACTTATTCAATAGCACCATCAAGATTTGACATGTGGGGCTTACAGTAAATCAAACTTGAATGTAGTATTAGAGTACCACCACTATAGGGAGTGTGGCTGCTACAGGGCCTGGGCTTCTCTGTATATATATATATATATATATATAAAATGCCTGCTAGTGCCATAACTAGGGATGTGTGAGCTGTGCCACCACCCAGGGCACAGGGACATGGGGGTGGCACCATCGTTGCCCCAACACACCTCCATTTGGTTTGCAGGTTTTCAGGAATGGCACCCTGCAACGAGTGGAGCTGCTACAGAGCCACCTGGAGCATATAGATGAAGTCATGATGTCACATGTTTGGTAGTGGGCCCAGGACAGGATGGAAAATCGCCCTGCTCTGGTGTGGGTACCTACCAACATGTTCAGTGGAACAGAGCAGTGGCCTCTGAGTGGGATCTCCAAGCCATCTCCCAAATTTTGCTACGGGACCAGGCAAATTTGAGTCCCCCATCTACCTATGTGTGTATAGTTAAATAAAGTTTATGCCTCTTGTTTTAAGATCCATGTATTTCTTCACTTGTGTCTCCACACAATAACTATTACTGCACTTGTGCATTAACAGCCCTCATCTGATTCTCTAAATTGCCTGGGGCAGAAAGAGCGTGAGATATAGTGTATGTACAACTAAATATGGACACATGGGCAGTGCACCAATTTGTCCACCAGGATGTATATTTACATTGCGCGAATGTACTTACATGTATCTCTAAATGGATCACATATTACAATGTGAACTAGAGAAGAGATCTGCTTTTGCTGTTCCTTACTGTATTCGTACATTTGAATGTTGCAGAATATATCGTCCCCGACATCCCTGAATACAATTGAAACAGTGATGATCAACTCATTCTCCTCCTACTTTCCAATTATGGTTACCTCCAGCCTAGGAGTACTAAGAGGCAGTGGTGGCTCCAGGGTTGGGGCTGCAGCGCAGTACCAAATTAGAATAGGGGAGCATATCTGCATCTGCCACTGCTCAGAGAGGAGATGCTGGTGGCCAGTGCAAGGTGGGGGCAGCGCAAATCGCGTCAAAATGGCCCCTGTTGCACAATGCCACAAATCATGTGCAGGGAGGGGCACAATGATGCGAGAACCGTGTCATCATATCCCAAACATTTCCCTGAGAAATAAGCATGGCACAGGAGGGTGCCTCATCCTTCCAGGACTCCTTAGGGACTCCCAGCTGTTCAGGGAGAGTAGTAAGTATCATTCTCCTGTGTGATGTGATCCAGGTAGAACTGGGAATATTGAAAGCCAAATGTCACCAACAATATGTTTCTCTCGTTTCTCGTTTTCCCTGAGAGTTTATTCAGAGTGCCAGTAAATGCTGGTACTGGGACACTGCATAAATAATTACCTATAAAACTACGAGTCTTCTGAATGTTTATAAACTTGTTGAAATGTCCACTATACATAACACCTTTACTTTCAGCTATAAACTGTAGAGGAACAAAGGGGTTTAGGCTAATTTATTTTGTGTCAGTTTCCCCATGATGTCATAATGACAGTGGAGAAAATCACGCTCTAAGGCAGATTTCCTCCATTACAAATGTATGCTCTCATCCTACAGTGCTGCCACCCAGAGCCGGATTTAGACCTCATGAGGCCCTAGGCAAGATACACGTTTGGGGCCCCCCTCCCTCAAACAATCCTGTACATATATTACAGTAGGTATCGCTGGAGCAAGATACACACATCATATTAAATACATGCGATATAATATATATATTATGACGTATGTATATAATATGATGTGGGTATCTGGTATGCGGTCAGGAAGCCGGCGGTTGAAATGCCATCCGCGGGCTTCCCAACTGTGAAATCCCCGCATGGGACTAATGATAGGCCTCGAAATCCCACCGCCTATCAGCTGCACGCCGAAATCCCAACGCCCAGCATACCGAACAAAGGTAAGCCGGGCGTCGGAAGCATATAGCCGTGGGGTGGGAGGGATAGGTTTGGGGGCTCCCAGGAGGACTTGGGGTCAGACACCCCCTGGGAGGGTTAGGCTAGGGGAAGGGGGGTTACGCTCCCCCCTCGGAAGGGTTAGGTTTAGGGTGCGGGGAGGGGGGGGCTTAGATTTAGACACCCCTGGGGGGAGGTTAGGGTTAGTGGGGGGAGAGAGTTAGGGATACTTAAACTATTTACCTTGTCAGGATCATCAGTCTTCTGCCATCCGGCATCGATATTACATCTACCGGACTTACGTCTGGAGGTATGTCATACCAATTCCGGGTATATTGCTCCAGTGACACCTACTGTAATATATGCACAGCTATTATAGTGTTACTGTTCACAATATATATATATATATATATATATATATTTGTCATCTTGTAATAAATATATGAGGGGTGTGTATATTTGTATATACAGTCAGGTCCATAAATATTGGGACATTGACAGAATTTTCAGATTTTGGCCTCTATTCGCCACCACAATGGATTTGAAATGAAACAAACAAGATGTGCTTTAACTGCAGACTTTCAGATTTAATTTTTGGGTAATTACAACCAAATCAGGTGAACGGTGTTGGAATTACAACAGTTTCTATATGTGCCTCCCACTTTTTAAGGGGCCAAAGTAATGGGACTATCAACTCAAAAGCTATTTCATGGACAGGTGTGGCCTATTCCTTCATTATTTAATTATCAATTAAGCAGGTAAAAGGTCTGGAGTTGATTCTAGGTGTGACATTTGCATTTGGAATCAGTTGCTGTCGACTCTCAATATGAGATCCAAAGAGCTGTCACCATCAGTGAAGCAAGCCATCATTAGGCTGAAAAATCAAAATAAACCCATCAGCAAAAACATTAGGTGTGGCCAAATCAACTGTTTGGAACATTATTAAAAAGAAAGAATGCACCGGAGAGCTCAGCAACACCAAAAGACCCGGAAGACCACGGAAAACAACTGTTGTGGTTGACAGAAGAATTATTTCCCTGGTGAAGAAAAACCCCTTCACAACAGTTGGCCAAATCAAGAACACTCTCCAGGAGGTAGGTGTATATGTGTCAACGTCAACAATCAAGAGAAGACTTCACAAGAGTGAATATAGAGGGTTCACCACAAGATGTAAACCATTGGTGAGCCACAAAAACAGACCAGATTAGAGTTTGCCAAACAACATCTAAAAAAGCCATTACACTTCTGGAACAACATCCTATGGACAGATGAGACAAAGATCAACTTGTACCAGAGTGATGGGAAGAGAAGAGTATGGAGAAGGAAAGGAACTGCTCATGATCCAAAACATACTACCTCATCAGTGAAGCATGGTGGTGGTAGTGTCATGGCGTGGGCATGTATGGCTGCCAATGGAACTGGTTCCCTTGTATTTATTGATGATGTGACTGCTGACAAAAGCAGCAGAATGAATTCTGAAGTGTTTCGGGCAATATTATATGCTCATATTCAGTCAAATGCTTCAGAACTCATTGGACGGCGCTTCACAATGCAGATGGACAATGACCCGAAGCATACTGCAAAAGCAACCAAAGAGTTTTTTAAGGCTAAAAAGTGGAATTTTATGCAATGGCCAAGTCAATTCCCTGACCTGAATCCGACTGAGCATGCATGTCACTTGATGAAGACAAAACTGAAGGGAAAATGCCCCAAGAACAAGCAGGAACTGAAGACATTTGCAGTAGAGGCCTGGCAGAGCATCACCAGGAATGAAACCCAGCGTCTGGTGATGTCTATGCGTTCCAGACTTCAGGCTGTAATTGCCTGCAAAGGATTTGCAACAAAGTATTAAAAGTGAAAGTTAGATTTAGGGTTGTTTAGTTTGTCCCATTACTTTTGGCCCCTTAAAAAGTGGGAGACACATATAGAAACCATTGTAATTCCTACACCGTTCACCTGATTTGGATGTAATTACCCACAAATTAAATCTGAAAGTCTGCAGTTAAAGCACATCTTGTTTGTTTCTTTTCAAAGCCATTGTGGTGGTGAATAGAGGCCAAAATATGAAAATTCTGTCAATGTCCCAATATTTATGGACCTGACTGTATATATATATTTATATAAAAAAATGTGTGTGCATATAAATATATACAGGGGGGTAGGCGAGAAGGAAAGGGGCATCAACAGAGGTGGACTTGAGGAGAGTGGGATAAACAAAGAGATAGACAGTAGGAAAGAGGGGGACAAAGAGGGAGACGGAAGGAAAGGAGGAAGAAGAACATGGTGAGACAGAAGGAAACGAAGAAGAACAGAGGGATACGGGAGAAGGTGGGGAACAGAAAATACACACCTACACAATAGCTAGTGACTAGGCAAATATAACATATATATATATAATGCAGTTTATAACTTACCCAGACTGCTATTTCATAGGCAGAAGGCCATTGTACCGTGGAGGCTGGATACACTGCGGGGGATTGGGGAGGCTGCAATAGGGGAGTCTGGCAGCACTCAATGTGACTGTGGAGGCTTGCTGTTTCGGGGTAGGCTGCGGGGGTGGGGGTGCTGCTTTGGGGTAGGGGGTTATTTGGTTGGAGTAGGCTGATTAGATCAGCATATCCTGCGGGGGAGGGGGGAGGCTGGCTCACAGACTGCAGGGGCTTAGCTACAGCAGTGCAGTATGAGGGGGGCTGACAAGATCAGCGCATGCTGCAGGGAGGGGGCCTGGCTACAGTGTGGGTGAGTCAGGAGGGGGGCCTGGGTACAGTGCGGTGTCAGAAGGGAGCACTGGCTACAATGCGGGTGAGTCGGGAGGGGGGCCTGTGTACAGTGCGGTGTCAGGAGGGAGGCCTGGCTACAGTGTGGTGTTGGGAGGGAGGACTGGCTAAAGTGCGGGTGAGTCGGGAAGGGGGCCTGGGTACAGTGCGGTGTCAGGAGGGAGGACTGGCTACAGTGTGGGTGAGTCGGGAGGGGGGCCTGTGTACAGTGCGGTGTCGGGAGGGGGCCTGTGTACAGTGCGGTGTCGGGAGGGGGGGCCTGGCTACACTGCGGGTGAGTTGGGAGGGGGGCGGTGCTGGCTACAGTGCAGTGTCGGGAGGGGGGGCCCGGCTACAGTGTGGGTGAGTCGGGAGGGGGCCTGTGTACAGTGTGGTGTCAGGAGGGAGGCCTGGCTACAGTGTGGTGTCGGGAGGGAAGACTAGCTAAAGTGTGGGTGAGTCGGGAAGGGGGCCTGGGTACAGTGCGGTGTCAGGAGGGAGGACTGGCTACAGTGCGGGTGAGTCGGGAGGGGGGCCTGTGTACAGTGCGGTGTTGGGAGGGGGGGCCTGGCTACAGTGCGGGTGAGTTTGGAGGGGGGCGGTGCTGGCTTCAGTGCGGTGTCGGGAAGGGGGGCCCGGCTACAGTGTGGGTGGGTCGGGAAGAGGGACCGGCTTCAGAGCGGGTGAGTCGAGATGGAGGGTTTGGGCAGAGGAGTCTGGCAGAACACATACAGGGGTGGAATGGATTGCAGGTACTCCGGTCGCTGCAGTGGTTCCATGGGCTCCCAGCTGAAGGCAACTCCAGGTCCTCCTCCCCCAGCATTTTAGAGGCAGGGGAGGGGAGGGCCCAGACAGTACTGTGCGTGTGTGTGAGACTTCTCCTAGGCCGGTGCCAGCAGCAACAGTTGAAGAGCAGCAGTTTATCCTCTCCAGGGCCAGATTACGGGGATTCCTGGACACGGGCCCCTTGGGACCTGGCGGGCCCTAGGCGGGCGCCTAGGTTGCCTAATGGTAAATCTGGCCCTGCTGCCACCCCCCTCCTCGCCTCCCCTCCTCGCTCCCTGCCCTTGACTTTGCCATCTACTTTACGTCTAAAATTGACTCCATACGTCAGGACATCATATCCCACCAGACCCTCAGCAGTCCTCCCCCTCCTTTCCCTGACCTTCCCTCCCCATCCATCTTACCAACTCTGACATCATTCTCCCCTGTATCTGGAGAGGAAGACATGGCTGTCATCTAATCCTCCTCCCTTCCACCTCCCCCCTTTACCTTATACCTTCCGCCTCCTACGCTACCTTTATCCCTTTGCCTGTTCTCATCTTGCCCACCCACTCAGTCTCTCCCTTTCATCTGTCACTGTCTCTTCTGCATTCAAACATGCCCTTGTTTCCCCCATTCTTAAAAAACCTACCCTTGATCCTAACACTCTCTCCAACTATGACCCATCTCTTTCCTCCCTTTTGTCTCCAAAACTCCTTGAGTATGTTGTTTACAACCACCTTACCACCTTTCTTTCCTCCCTCTCCCTCCTTGACCCTTTCAGTCAGGCTTCCGTTCTCTCCACTCCACCGAAACTGTCCTCACGAAAATCAGCAATGACATTCTTGCTGCCAAATCCAAGGGCCACTACTCTCTACTAATTCTTCTTGACCTCTCTGCTGCTTTTGACACTGTGGACCACCCTTTCCTCCTGCAAATCCTTCACTCTCTTGGTCTACGTGACACAGCCCTCTCCTGGCTGTCCTCCTTCCTTTTCTGTCTCCTCTTTTACTCCTCTTCCCCCCCACTTCCACTTACAGAAGGTCTTCCTCAAGGTTCTGTTCTTGGACCTCTCCTATTCTCCCTCTATAAGTCCTCTTGTTGAGCTCATCAGCTCCTTTGACCTCCAGTATCATCTCTATGCTGATGATACTAAGATCTACCTTTTCTCCCCTTACCTTCCATCCCCTCTCCTCACTCATATCTCCAACTGTCTCTCTGCTATCTCTTCCTGGATGTCCCAGCACTATCTTAAACTTAATATGTCTAAGACTGAGCTGATCATCTTCCCACCCTCCCGCATAACCTCACTACCCACAATTTCATTATCAATCGATGGCACAACTATCTCCTCTAGCTCCAAAGTGCACTGTCTTAGAGTTATCGTGGACTCTTCCCTCTCCTTCAAACCACACATTTAGCACCACTCGCAGTCCAGCTGTTTCCATCTCAAAAATATTTCCAAGATCAGACCCTTTCTTACCCAGGACGCTACTAAAACCCTTATCCACTCACTGGTCATCTCCAAATTAGACTACTAAAACCTCTTCCTATCTGAGCTACCTGATCCCACCTTTCTCCAATCAATGCTGCTGCTCGGCTCATCTACCTCTCCAAATGTTCTACATCTGCCTCCCCTCTCCTACAAGCCCTCCACTGGCTCCCTTTCCTCTTTAGAGCCCAATTCAAGGCTCTTACACTTTTTTAACAAAGCCCTCACCCATTCCTCTCCCACTTACATATCTGACCTGATCTCCCTTCACTCTCCTGTCCATCTTCTTTGCTCAACAAATGCACTCCTCCTCTCCTGCCAACTGATTACTTTCTGCCTCTCCCACCTCAAAGATTTTGCCTGTGCTGCTCCCCACCTCTGGAACTCTCTCCCTCTTCCTATCAGACTCTCCACCTGTCTACAAATCTTCAAACAGGCTCTCAAGACTCACTACGTCATCAAAGCCTTCCAGCTCTCATCCTAACCCGCTGCTTCTTGCTCCTTCCTCCCTGTCTACCCCATCTGTGTCATGCATATTTGTCTGCCCCGTCCATTTAGACTGTAAGCTCTCACGAGTAGGGCCCTCTTTCCTCTTGTGCTACTCCTTATACTATCATCTAATCCTCACTCGGGCACCTAACACCTGGTTTCTTACCCCCTGTTGCTTATTTGAGCATTATGATCACTAATGCAGCAATGTGTATAAACCTTGCCCTTGTCCTGCATTGTATTATACTGTAAGTCACTTGTTGCTTGTTCACTTATTGGTCTATGTACTTTGTAATGCGCTGTGGAACACTTGTGGTGCCATATAAATAAAGGATAATAATAATAATGATGTAAGTGAGATGACTATTTAAGAATAACCTTTCAGAGATATCTCCTGCATTTGGAAATTGCTCAAAAAGTTTAATAACTAAAGTAACCCACAGATGTAAATAACCGCTTATTCCCTGTGGAGGCATAATTGGCAGAGAGATATTGTCATCCCTTCCCAGCAGCCTCCATGCTCCTCCCCTCCCAGCTATAGCATTTTGCCTATGCAGAAGCACAAGCCAGCAGTAAGTAAGGTTTAGCTGTCAAGTACAGTACAATATATTCACATGTATCCATAATTTGGGAAGTAGTTACCATCCCGGCGGACGAGATGCTAGTGCTCAGAATACTGGCACCGGAATCCTGCCAGTATTCGGAATCCCAGCACCAGAAGCCCGACCGCCGACATCCCGACGGTAAATATTAGGGTTAGCGGGAGAGTAAGGTTTAGGGTTATAGGATAGAGTTAGGCACTAGGGGGAGGGTTAGGGTTAGGCTGCGGGGGGGAGAGGAGGGTTACAGTTAGGTTGCAGGGGGGTTAGGGTTAGGCTGCAGGGAGGGAGGATTAGGGTTAGGGGGAGGGTTAGGTTTGGAACACTTACCAAATTCTGTTAGGATTCTGTCGGGATGCCGCTGTCTGTATTCTGACCTCGGGCAACCTGACTGCCGCGATCCACTACCCAACCCCATAATTTAGCATTATACTAAGTAAATAGTTGAGACATGGTAATAAGAGCTATCCCATTATCATTGTTGGGGTCATATTATAAAGGCATAGTATCTTTTTCATACCGCTGCACCAGATTGTGCAACATACAGCCATGGGCAAAAGTTTTGAGAATGACACACAAGTATTGGTTTTCAAGACCTTTTTATCAGATGTTACTATGGTATACTCAGAGGAGTAGCGTGGAACCATGGTGTCCTCCCCCCCTCACTACCTGTACTCAGCCGTGCCAGTGGGGTATGGCCAGCCTGCGGGGAAATACTGACATGAAGAGAAAAACAGCAAACAAAAGTATCACGCTAGGAATTGAGGTCCCATTGCGGGAATAGAATGCTTCGGTGATACACTATCTGACATTAAGGGGTAGCTGCTTTGACACTGCTTTATTTATATATAGCACCTATGATCTGACTTTTATCTCATTTGAATCATTGTTATTAGTCAATAGAGGAGATTGTATTTTATATTATGATAAGTTTACTTAAATTGACAGAATACATGTGCTAGAGTGAAATTCCACAGGGTGCACAGCTTATTACTGTAATTACTGCCCAAAGCAGCTATCACTTGAGTGGGAACACCTATGGGAATCTCCATTCTCAGCTATACTCTTACTTTGCAAATTTACATTGCACCTATATTAATGTGAGTACTACTAATCATGTTCTGTCTACCACAATTATTTCAGGTCTCCTAATACAGTATTTTTTAAAAGACCTTTCAAATAACATTTTGTAGTCATGCCTAGGAACACCTCATTACTTTACATAGCAAAGCTGTGACTTTTTTTTAAACTCATACTTGCCAATAAGAAAAGAAGGGTGGTGACAGAAGCCAATAAGAAAGGCGAGGCGAGGGGAGGGACAAAGAGTTGATCAGAGAGGGGCAGTGACAGAAGCCAATAAGAAAAGGAGAGGAGAGGGGTGGTGACAGAAGCCAATAAGAAAGGAGAGGGGAGGGACAAAGAGTTGATCAGAGAGGGGTGGTAACAGAAGCCAGTAAGAAAAGGGATTCAGCATGGCCGGCGGTTCAAATCTCGACAGCGTCATCCCGGCAGCAGTGAAGATCCTGATCGTCCAGAGGTAAGTATTGACTAACCTATTCTCGCCCCTAACCCTCCCTTAGGGGTGCCTAACCCTAACTTCCCCCCAAGTGCCTAACCCTAATCCCCCCTCTAAGTGCCTAAACCTAACCCCCCTTCCCCGCCGCCTAAACCTAAGTCCACCAGGGGGTGCCTAACCCTAACCTCCCCCCGGGGGGTGCCTAACCCTAAACCTCCCTTCCCCTAGTCTAACCCTAAACTCCTGAGGGGGTGCCTAACCCTAAGTCCCCCTTGGGAACCCTAAACCTAACCCTCCCCCCCACCGCACCTGGCTTACCTTCGATCGGTAAGCCAGGTGTCGGGCTCCCGGTGTAGGTAAAATGACAGGCATCGGGATTTCGACGCCTGTCATTTAGCCCTTCCCGGGATTAGACAGTCGGGTAGCCGACGGTCGGGATTCCGTCCATCGGCTTCACGACTGCTTCCCAAGAAAAAAGGGGGGGGGAGGGAGTCGAACAGAGAGGAGTGGTGACAGAGGCCAATAAGAAAGGAGTGGACAGGGCAAAGAGCCGATACAATAGTAGATAGGGGAGGGAATTAAAGAGGTGAGAAGTGAATGTATTCAATCTGACAGGAAAGGGGAGGAGGTGACCGAAGATGATCACAGAGGAGGGAGGGCCAGAGGGGAGGCAATCTGGGCAGCTTGAGGGAGCATGAAATGTAGAAACGGGTCTTTGATCCGTAACTTATTTAGGATATAGAGCAAACAAACCGAGATAAAACTAACAGGCGGCCGTCATACTGTGCAGCGCCCCATGAATTCAGGAACCCTGGATGGTGCCCTCTGTCCATTTTGGCACCCGGAGCTCATGATCCACTGGAACCACCCTCGCTACTGCCCTGGGTATACTGAAGTCAAATTACAAGCATTTCATAAGTCTCAAAGGCTTTTTTTGACAGTTACATTAAGTTTATGCAAAGAGTCAATATTTGCAGTGTTGACCCTTTTTTTTAAGACCTCTGCAATTCGCCCTGGCATGCTGTCAATCAACTTCTGGGCCACATACTGACTGATGGCCACCCATTCTTGCCTAGTCAATGCTTTGAGTTTGTCAGAATTTGTGTGTTTTTGTTTGTCCACCCGCCTCTTGAGGATTGACCACAAGTACTCAAAGGTCTGGGGAGTTTCCTGGTCATGGACCCAAAATTTTGATGTTTTGTTCCCCGAGCCACTTAGTTATCACTTTTGCCTTATGTCAAGGTGCTCCATCATGCTGGAAAAGGCATTATTTGTCACCAAACTGTTCTTGGATGGTTGGGAGAAATTGCT
Organism: Taudactylus pleione; assembly: GCA_031769625.1. Classification (NCBI taxonomy): domain Eukaryota; kingdom Metazoa; phylum Chordata; class Amphibia; order Anura; family Myobatrachidae; genus Taudactylus; species Taudactylus pleione. Next base: position 495,538 of record JAUIMM010000084.1, read on the forward strand.
CTTGGAGGATGTTTTGGTACCATTCTTTATTCATGGCTGTGTTCTTAGGCAAAATTGTGAGTGAGCCCACTCCCTTGGCTGAGAAGCAACCCCACACATCAATGGTCTCAGGATGCTTTACTGTTGGCATGACACAGGACTAATAGTAGTGCTCACCTTTCCTTCTCCGGACAAGCGTTTTTCCAGATGCCCCAAACAATCTGAAAGGTGATTCATCAGAGACAATAACTTTACCCCAGTCCTCAGCAGCCCAATCCCTGTACCTTTTGCAGAATATCAATCTGTCCCTGATGTTTTCCTGGAGAGAAGTGGCTTCTTTGCTGCCCTTCTTGACACCAGGCCATCCTCCAAAAGTCTTCCCCTCACTATGCGTGAAGATGCACTCACACCTGCCTGCTGCCATTTCTGAGCAAGTTCAGCAATATAGGTGCCCTGATCCCGCAGCTGAATAAACTTTAGGAGATGGTCCTGGTGCTTGCTGGGCATTCTTGGGTGCCCTGAAGCCTTCGGCACAACTATTGAACCTCTCTCCTTGAAGTTCTTGATGATCCCATAAATGGTTGATTTAGGTGCAATCTTACTAGCAGCAATATCCTTGCCTGTGAAGCCCTTTTTGTGCAAAGCAATGATGACTGCATGTGTTTCCTTGCAGTTAACCATGGTTAACAGAGGAAGAACAATGATTTCAAGCTCCATCCTCCTTTTAAAGCTTCCAGTCTGTTATTCTAACTCAATCAGCATGACAGAGTGATCTCCAGCCTTGTCCTCGTGAACACACCTGTGTTAACGAGAGCATCACTGACATGATGTCAGCTGGTCCTTTTGTGGCAGGGCTGAAATACAGTAGAAATGTTGTTTTTGGGATTAAGGGCCTGATTCAGCAAGGAATGCAATGCTGCATTCGCACGCACCCAGCCACTGCGAGAATATGCTAATGAATGCATACGCATGGCAATTGCAGCAGAATAAGCATATACCCAGCACAACATAATACCACCCACTTCCCTATACTTGTGTCCTCTATACCTGGTAAGACAGCGGACACATCGGTGACATCAAGAACCATCGGACCCATACGCACAATAGTGGTTGACCTGACCCTCCCGCACACATAGCGAGACTTGCTGTGTGTAACTAGACCTCAGGCTGCGTCCGCCGCCACAAGGACTTAATTATGCACACACCTGAAATGCCGTCCAAATGCACAGGCATGCCTGCGTTTGCCCGACCACTCCCCCCATCACCACCCACAAACGGTACTTCCTGTCAATCACTGGGTGTTAGGTCTGCATGCTGTATGCACAGCCCCATATGGCTGCTTACAAAAATACACAAATCTGGGGCAAGATGGAACCACAAGGGGGGGGCGTGTTCCGATGCAGTTGCCGGCATTTACACGCAGTCGCAGCGGAAACTCACCCCCCCACACTCGTGCAGAGCAACTTATTTGGATTGAGAACTTAAGGTTCATTATAACTTTAGCTTGAAGTCTGCATTCACAGACTTATACAGCACTTCAGCTATGTTATATGCGCTATGTTGGGATTTGACTTCATACATGACACTTTTTTTTTCTATTTTTAATCTGGTAACCCAATCAAGCTGAATGTAGGGACCCCTGCCTAACGTTATCTTCACACCTTAGCATTGCCCAAAATAAGGTACTCTACTAAAAGTGACAGGGGGTATGACGTAAGCAGTACACACTGCATGCCACAGTAAGTACAGTACAATGTGTTGATGGAGTATTCACTATTTAAACTGGACATTCCAAACTCCTTCCGGTTCATAAACAGCTTTGCAAGATCTCAACTTTAACCTCTCTTCTTAAGATCTTAAAATGTATCTCCCTGTCTCTTATATTCCAGCCTATACCCTAATTAAGCCAGGTCTTCCTTTAGAAATATCTAAGTGACCTCATGGCCCTGTCTCCCCCCCCACACATCTAGCTCTCCTCTACAGGGGAGGAATCTTGAGCTAATTTAGACATTACCTTTAATGGATCCGCAGTCCGGAATAGCAGCTGTTATATGATGCTGGAATCCTCTTGCTACTCCTCTTACACACGCAAACTATTATAGCTCAGAACAGCATCTTTACATGACAAATTCTCAATAACTGTATCTTTAAAACCATCAAACGCTTTCAGTCTACAGTGATTAAATAAGCATCTATTAATAAAATAATGACATTCATTTAAAGGCAATAGAATTAGCATGCAGCATTTACAGTTAGTATAATCGCATGTCAGTAATTTAATTTGTGTAAATTCCAGACACATAATTTAAAACTATGATATATATCATTAAACACAGTAAATGTTGCAAATAGAATGTAAAATTACACTATATTTCTTCTTCAAAGTAGTATTTTTTTAACGAAAAATAGGGCTGATATAGTTTTACAGGCTCCAGCAAAGCGTTATGGTAAATAAAATTCCATGTGCGTTAATATGCATGTTAGAAATGTTTTAGTGGTGTTTCTGGCACTGAGGATTGAGGATTGATAATACTAATAATAATAATAGTAGTTCTGTATGGATGAGGCCATAGAGTCAGTAGTTTTATTGTTTAGCATGTGAGACCGGATTTGTACTATACACAATGGGGCTGATTGAGAGTTGGGAGCAAAATAAGGGGCCTATTTATTAACTACTATTTGCAGATACTCCTGATTTTTGTTTTCCCCAGGAGATATGCCGCCACTGTTCATGGACCTATTTATCAATTACTATTTGCAGATACTCCTGATTTTTGTTTTCCCCAGGAGATATGCCGCCAATGTTCATGGACCTATTTACTAATTACTATTTGCAGAATATCCCTAAAAAAAAAAACATTTTTAGTGGGACCCACACATTTTCAATATCCCCTGAATGTATGTAGAGGGTTTCTATGGGGGTTGCATTTTGCTAAATTTACCAAGCCTGGTCCCGGTAGCTAATGCCATCTCCAGATGCAAAAAGTTCCAGGAGAAGGATCCAGGGATCCCTGCCCAGCACTTACCACTAGCGTATGCATGGGCAGCAGACCGCGCATGTGCAGAATGGCTCCTGGTTTCCGAAAGAGAAGTAAAGGTATAGCATTAGCAGTCCCTTCATTTGTAGCTCTTTTCTGAGCCTCTGTCCCTGCTGGTGTATCTTAATACATCCTGGCGATTGTTAATTTGTTATTGCCGCAAATGGATTGCATGTGAACATGTCCAAATAACAGGATTTTAGCCATATTTATAATTTCTTTTAGTGATTTCTGTTGATATTTCTGCAATCCAAAACCGAATCTGAACCAAAACAATTGAGGGTGATTTTGACAAAACCAAAACATGATGATTAATTAGAACCAAAACCAAAATATGGGGATCCGCGAACATCTCTACTAAAAACACACAGTGCACTGGCCAATCCAGCTGCCAAAAGGAACCTGCAGTGAGCTCACAGTGGCTGCTGATCATTCCTCCACCACCAAAAGTATAGCTCCAGCCATCCTCCTGCAGACTACTCCGCCAATGGCCATACCTCTTCTGCACACATGGTGCCTCCCTCTGGGAGCCATGCGCACGGCTCACAGTGTCCTCCCCCTCTGCACAAAGTAAAGCCCCCTTCAAACATCTCCACTCTACTCCACTCATAGTTATGCCCTCTTCATGCACGTGCCGCCTTTTGCTGTGAGCCATGTTTACAACTCAATGCCTGCAGACCATGCCCCCTCCAAACAAAGTAAAGGCCCTTCCAAACATCTCCACATTGCTCCACCCATGGCCACACCCCCTCTGCACATGCTCCACCTCCTGACTTTAATGCCTCCCTTACACTGCTGTATATGTGTGAAGGGGATCTGACAAGCATTTGCTGTAAGCCAGTGCTGTAACAAAATAGTAGCAGTTTGTGCATTGGGGCAATTATATCATGTTGTAAAATGTAATATATTAAGGCCCGTATTCAATTTGGAGCGAAAAGCCGTTTTCACGTGTTTTATTTTAGGCAAAAACTTTTCGCCGATGACATCATTTTCGCCTGTTTTGATTTTACTCCGTATACAATTTGGAAAACTTTCCGCCTAGGCGAAAAGTCAATGCAATGTAATAGGCGAAAAAGCTTCGCCTATGAATAGCAGGCGGAAAAAAGTGCAGAATTGGGGTTTTGGGGTGCAACGTTGCAGGAACCCCCGTGCAGCCTTCAGACAGTCCCCCAAAGCTAAACTGTTTAAAAAAAAAAAACTCTTAAGGACACCCCAAAAAATTACTTTGAATTTGGGGGCAAAAAAATAAAATTGTTGGGGGACAAACATAAAAACTAGCAAACTTGACTCTGGGGGGGGGGTTCCCAAGTATGCCCCAGGTGGTTTTTTCATTGCAGGGGCTTGCGGCAGGTAGATTTTTCATGATTTTTTCAACTTAACTTTATAAATTTAAATATATGCTGGCCCCCATTTTCAAGTACCCCAAATTTGCTGGGCTAAGTTATTTTCTGCAAAAAAACCTTCGGAATACTATTCTGCACCACTTATACAAAAATGCTATTTAGCAGCTATTGAGCCCGTTTAAAAACACCAAATACCTTCAGCAAGCCAAATCGGGGGGTACCATAGTGAACCCCCATGTCAGAGCATCTTTTGGGGGGTGTCAGGCTGATTTCCCCAAATCTGAAAGTACTTTCTGCTTGTTTAAGTTTCACCGGGTCAAGTTTTCGCCTGCTTTCAAATTGAATACGGCGATACGCGGGCACGCACGCAATTCTTTTCCGCCTGCAAAACACGCGATGTAGGAGAAAAGTCTGGGAGGCGAAAAAGTATCGCGGCTCGGCTCAAATTGAATACGGACCTTAGTCTGCTTGCAAATTTTACTACATCAAACTATTATTATTACTTCATTTTATTACCAGTTATTTATATAATGCACACATAGGGCCTGATTCAGAGCCGGACGCTCTGACCAGAGCGCTCGCTCTGAATCAAGGCCCTCCTCCATGAAAATGGAGCGTCCTCCTGGACGCTCGTATAGCTGTGGGTGACCACCCACAGCTATAGCGAGCGTCCATGATGATGGTCGCGATGGTCAAGACCATCACCCCACCATTGGGCTTGCGACGGAGACCCTGCGGTAGGGTATCGCTGCCGCAAGCCCTGGAGTGATTTTGGCTCTATCAGAGCCAAAATCACTCCCACTGACATCACTAGTGATGTCAGTGGGGCCGGCTTGAGACGGTAGGCGTTCCCAACATCGACAGCACGCCCCCTTTGGTGCGAGACCCGGAGCGACAGCTTGGCTGTCGCAGTCCCGGTCTCGCGCATGCGCAGTGGGGCAACATCGACCCGTTTGCAAGCGTCCTTTGCTCGCGAATGGGTCTGAATGACCCCCATATTCCGCAGCACTTTAAGGAGAGTATTTGGACATTCACATCAGTCCCTGCCCCAGTGTAGCTTACAACATACTTGCCTACTTTTGAAAAAACATTTCAGGGAGATTGTGAAAGCAACACCTGCTAGGTAGTGACTTATAACTAACTTACATACAAATGTATACAAGCCCCAAAGCAGTTAGTAAGATCTATTTGTTGATGAAAACACATAGGGGGTAATTCAGACCCACTCGCGAGTGGCAGTACGCTCGCAAGTGGGTCGATGTTCCCCACTGTGTATGCACACGACGGAGGGAGCTCCGTCATGCGCATGTGCGAGACCCGACGAGCGAAGGACTTTCCTTCGCTCGGAGTGTCTCATCAAAGGGGGCGTGCTGTCGATGGTGACTGACAGCACGCCCCCTTTGGTGGGCGTGCCGGGGGCATGCCTGCCAGACGGAGGCGTTCCCAAGGGAACGCCTACCGTCTGAAGCCGGCCCCACTAACATCACTAGTGATGTCAGTGGGAGTGATTTTGGCTCTGATAGAGCCAAAATCACTCCTGGCCTTGCGGTTGAGAAACTCAACCGCAGGATTTTACTCGCAGTTCCGATGGTCGCGATGGTCAAGACCATCGCGACCATCATTTTGCACGCTCGTATATGCTGTGGGTGGTGACCCACAGCTATACGAGCGTCCAGGAGGACGCTCCATATTAATGGAGGTGGGCCCTGATTCAGAGTGAGCGCTCTGGTCAGAGCGTCCGGCTCTGAATCAGGGCCATAGTTTTTTTTTATAAAATGCATGTAGCCATAGGGATCATTGTGCTTTATAACCAATGCAGGGAAATTATAATATTGATCCCATTTCAATGTATATATCTGTGTTGTTTTTATTTAATAATGGGGGTAATGTGCAATCAGGGAGATTATTAGACTCTTCAGGGAGTCAGGGAGATTGCTACTATTTCAGGGAGTCTCCCTGACAATCAAGGTGAGTTGACAAGTATGGCTTACAAGATATGTTCCCTACCACATGCACACCCTACATCCACAAACTACATTACATTGTGGTTATTCATCCAACCAGTTACACAGAGCACAATCAATGCAGAAAGCAGCTTACAGTTTCAGGGATGAAGTTCAGTCAGCCAATCAGAAGTGACCTTCATTATAGTCTTCAGCAGGCCTTTGCACCAGCTCTCAGGCTCCCGCTAGTGATACGGCTGCTGCCAGGTATATATGTGTCTCCCTGAGGGTGTGTATCTGTTCGCAATTACAGACCCTCAATGTGCTTAATCTATGTTCGCCTCTCCAAGTGTAAGGAGTCGCAATTACCAAATCCGCTTACGGACATAAATGTATGATTCTTGTCTGCATGAACATTATAAACGTGCATATTTTAGGATAAATAAATTATTGTACGATGGTCTCTCCAAAGGTTTAAATAAAATGCAAATATGGTGGGATAAATAACCAATTTGTGCTGTCGAATCCTTTGCTTCTCTCGTCATTTATTTGTTATAGATATGTTATAGAGATGAAATAAAACTATCTATAATTAAGTCACCATCAGGGATAGTATTTTGGATGTAAATGGATATCAGTCTTCATGTCATGTGCTAAAAATGTTGCTCTTCACTTCAGATGTTGGGAAATGTCTCTCACAAACTAGTAAAAGTGGCTGGTGCAGAAATGTCTGTACAAAATGGTCACAGCTGTTTCTACTAGTAGCAAAGAGGATACAATGCTGCCACATCCGTGCTGTGTCTGTTACACAGCGTCTATTCATAGCTTCTACCAACTGTCTCTTATCCTTCAGCATATACCTTATCTGCTCAATGACCTCAGAGCCTGTGTGAGAAGTGAGATAGTACAGTATATGTCATGCCAGGGGTGTTTCCTATAATGCACTGTTTACCAAATGCAGTCCTCAAGGCACACTTATGCTGGCCATACACTAGCGCAATTTTGTTACTGATTGCCCGAATTTAGACGCGTCGTACGATGAATTGTGTCAAAATCGTGTAGTATTTAGGTAGGGTCCGATCCTGCCGCTCTTAAAAAGTATAGTATGATCAGATGTGCAGCTCATATTATCTATCGTATTTATATGCAGATCGTGTGTGAAAAAAGCTCCAAGTCGTGCCGTCGGAACTGCCGGGGAGTTCAGGGGAAGACGTACGATGAATCGCATCATACTAGTGTATGGCCAGCATAACAGTAAAGGTTTTAAGAATATTCATGCTTGAGCATAGATGGTTTCATCAAAATGACTGAGATACTATATAAGTAATCTGTGCTCAAGCATGGATATACTTGAAACCTAGACTGATAGATTGCCCTGTAGACTTGATTTAGAGATGGACGCAATTGCAGACACCTCCTTGCTGCATTCGTGTGCACTGGTTTCTCCTTTGGTCAGGCCACGGGAGCTGAAGCTTCCCGCAGCCTGACCAATTGCTCGTCATTTCAGAGGCCAGGAATCTGCATCCGCCGACGCAGACCCTGGCCTCGTCCCATCTGGAAAATGGGGGCAACACACCCCCTTCTCTGGGAATGGTGACCAGCCACGCCTCTCTCTGCCCCCCAAATGCTGTAGCATGTGAATCATGCTGCGGCTTGGGGGGTCTGCAAGCTAAATTGCAGAGCCTTTCCCTGTGCAGACCCCTAACCATCGGATGAACGTTACGTCTCAGAATCAGGCCCTGCTACAGTACAGAGCTTTGTTTTAACATCTCAATAAAATATTGTTTTAAATTCAGCAAAATTACAGTTTGGCTGTTAATCAGTAATTACTATCATAATTAGATCAATATCACCATTTTTTAACTAATACTTTTTATTTGAATTGTTGAATAATAAATAAATTGTATAATCGCATGAAGAGTAATAGAAAAATAGAACAGTAAGAGTACGTCATCTGTATGCAATGACAGCGATCATTCTGTGGGCTGTAGCTTATTTGTTCCCTAGGGACCAGTGACATCATTGTATCACATGATAAGCTGAGCTCCCATGAAAATTTCACGCAATGTCTGTCTACACTGTATACAGCTGACAGGTGCACTTTCATGTTATAGTATTATATTGCTAATTATAACTTTACTTTCATATCTTATTGAAAAATTCATATTTAAAAGCAAAACCGAAAAAAAAGGTGTGGGGGACATTGTGATTAGATCCATACAGTGCAAAAGCTTATCTATAATGGGTGCAGGTTGGGCATTGAACACTGCCCCATGGGTGAAGGGAGACACTCTGCACCCAGAACAGACTTCAGTATTTGCCTTGCTGCAGCTCCTCCTGTATGTAGGTCCCCATTTATTAATGAGTTTTTTCACCAAAACGAGTGATAAATGTCACTGTGTATGATAAATGGTGCTCCAGCCAATCAGCTCCCAACTGTCATTTTTCTAACAGTTGACAGTTGGGAGCTGATTGGCTGGAGCACTATTTATCATACACAGTGACATTTATCACTCGTTTTGGTGATAAAATTCGTTACTAAATGGTGGCCGTAATCTGCCGGCTGTGTCATCTTCTGTGTGCTATCTTCATAAAGATGGTGCCAATAGCAAAGACCCTGGAACTCTGCCAGCTCCTTTGCTATCTTCCATGCATGCGCCATCTCCTCGTAAATATTGCTGGTAAGATCAGAGCCGTAACTAGACATTTTGGTGCCCTGTTCCAGAAAGAGCTTTGGTGCCCCCCCCCTTCATAAACAGGGATAGTGCGTGCGGGCCAAAAAAGGGCCGTGGTCTCATAGGGAAAGAGCACGGCCACATTATAATACTCCCAACTCACATTACGCTACACAAGCAGTGCCCCTTATTCACATTACACTACATAGTAGTGTCCCTTATACACGTTATACTAAATTGTAGTAGTGACCCTTACAGATTACACCAAACAGTAGTAATGCCCCATACATATTATGCACACAGTACAAATCCCCCCATTACACATTATCCACGCCCCGTGGTCTCTCTGCACTTACCTATATAGCCCCAGCTCCTCAGTGTGTCACGGTGGGAGCCGGGGTAAGCAGCAGTCTCTGTCCCCGCCTGTGCCACCTCCTCTGCACTGGGCTGCAGCCCAATGCCAAAGGCACGGCTCCTCTGCGCAGGGCACTCTGGGACTGGGGGAGACGTCATGATGTCTTTCCCAGTCCCTGAAGACACTGCAGCAGATGGGGAGGGGGCAGAGCTCAGGGGGAAGGCAGCTGCAGTGCTGCCCGCTGTAATGTGTAGTAGTAGCGGTACGCCTGGCACAGAAGGAGCCGTGTACACCGCTACTATTATACATTGCAGCGAGAGGCCGCGGTAGATGAGAGAGGGTGATCACGTGTGATCGTGGATGGAGGCAGCCAGTTCCGCCCACAGAGCATGTGCGCTCTGTGTGGGTACACCAGCCGCACCACCCTCGTTACAGCCCTGGGTAAGATAGCGTCACCTGTAGATAGCCACAAAGAAAGATACTGAAATTTCCATAGTAATAAAATGTGGGAAAAACTGTGTGGTGCATAAAAGATATCATAAAGGAAAGATACTGGACCTCAGTCAGAGGCGGTCGTTAGTTGCAAGCGGTCGCACTGAATCAGGGCGGCCGCTTGCATCCTGAATGGCCGCCTCCTTGTCGATTGTTAAGCTGTGGGTTACCACCCACAACTTAACGACCGACCAGGTTGATGGTCGTGATGGTGATCTGGGCACTCGTAAGCCCCAGGGAGCTTTCTGCTCTGATGGAGCAGGAAGCTCCCCACTGACATCACTGATGATGTCAGTGCGGCCGCCCATAAAACGGTAGGCATTCGTAAAGGAATGCCTCCTTTTTGGAAACCACCCCCCCCGGCCCGCCTACCAAACGGGGGCAGCTGTCGATCAATATCGACAGCCGCCCCTTTGGTAATGAGCTCCGGAGCAACGGAGTTTCTCTGTCACTCTGGGGCTTGCGCACGCGCAGTGCAGCCACTGCGCGTGCGCAGGCCAAACCATCGAGTCGGTTACGAGCGCATCGGCGCTTGCGACAGACTCTGAATGAGGTCCACTGTCCTTATGAGTCTTAAATGGCTCTTTTATAGATCTGCTCCAATGGATAAATTAAGGCATATGCAAGAAATAAAAATAAAGGAACATAGGCCCTCATTCAGAGCCACTCGCTATTTGCGGTCGTTCGTTCTAAAACAAGGGGTGGCTATTCAAATGAACCGTTCGCTGTTTGTGGTCTGTTCACGCCTCTAGGTCTGAACGAGCGAACAAAACTTGCGTTCGTTTTTTTGAAAAATACGCCCCCTGGCCGCTCGCATCCTACGTCATGTCCGCTATTTATTAGATTAATCGAGTACATCGACCAGGGTATGAACTGCTCGCTATTCTTGTGGTTGGTTTTTGCTACCACAATTTTGCGAGCAGTTCTGGCTATAAAAGAACCCAGTGACGTGGTCAATGACGCTGCTGTTTTAAATATGCACACCCATAAAACGCCAGTTTTGACCTTTAAGCACGCCTGCGATCGGATCTCCACTCCCCGTTTTCAAGCACCTTCCCCTGTTACCACCCACATACGCCTCTTTCTGTCACTCAAATTATCAGGCATTCGCTATTTTGCGAGCACATGAATTTCGGCCGCACTGAGTGGTTCGCGCATGCGTATAATGATCCGTACGCATGCGCAGTTGGGCAAACATCGCTCGGAGCGAACGAGCAGCCACTTGCGTCCAGCTCTGAATCAGGGCCATAGTGTCTAACAGTCTTAAAATTCCTCTACAATGGGTTAATTGTATATAAATCTATTCGGGGGGCGTGATGAAACCTCTTCTTCTTAGTAAGGCTACCAGAACTTGAGAACATCCTGGAGACCACCAAACACCACCAGAGGAAAGACACAGGAGAGAATTCTGGGACCTCCACCTTTACAATATTCTCACGTCACTTTTTTTCTAATTTCTGATACTAGAAAACGGTTTCCCAGGATGAGGGATTATAATGAACTTGATTCTTAATGCTTATTACCAAAAAACATACATGTAATTATAACACTCTAAGGGAGGAGATAACATCTCACCCCCCAAATAGATTTATATATTATTAACCCTATGTCCCCATTGTAGGATAATTTTAAAACTGTTACTATGGGCCTGATTCAGAGATGGCCGAATTTACACAGAACAAGCACACAAGCAGCTGTGCTAATCTGTCCATCTCAGATGTAATGCAGAAGGAGGTGTCAGACACATCCGTGCTGCATTTGCGATCCCAGCACTGTGACCGACGTTGGCCAGGAATTTGTGTCCGCTGACGCAGTCCCTGGAACTGTTCCGGAAATCACAGACCAGGTACGTCCCCCAAACACTGCAGCATGTCAATCATGCTGCTGCTTGGGGGGGGTCTGCGAGCGAGATCGCAGGACCCGTTCTGCACATGTACAGTACGGGTCCTGTACAGACAGCAGACCCTTTTAACATCGGAGATGCTCATTCATCCACGCATGAACGTACATTTCTGAATCAGGCCTTATGTTCCTTTATTTTTATTTATTTCATATACCTTAATTTATCCGTGAGAGAAGATCTACAAAAGATCTATAAAAGAACTGTATAAGAGGAGGGGGACCTTCCTTTATTATATTGATTATAAATAAAGTGCCACACTACTAAACATTAACTGCTGCTGTTTTCAAGGCAAATTATGGTCACACCAAATATTGATTTGATTTAGATTTCTCTTCTGTTCATTCACTTTGCATTTTGTTAATTGATAAAAATAAACTATTAACACTTCTATTTTTGTAAGCATTCTTACTTTGCAGCATTTTTTCTACAGCTGCCTAAAACTTTTGCACAATACTGTATATAAAAATCCTAACATGGCTCAACTTTCAAAATTGCAGATTGTGGGCCTGATTCAGAGGTGGATACAGCTGCAACTGTGACTTTGGGGTCTATTTACTAAGCAGTGTTAGGAGACAGAGTGAAAAGTGATAAGAAAGTGATATGGTGCCAGCCAATCAGCTCCCAACTGTCATCTCACAGGCTGTGTTTGAAAAATGACAGTTGGGAGCTGATTGGCTGGCACCATATCACTTTCTTATCACTTTTCACTCTGTCTCCTAACACTGCTTAGTAAATAGACCCCTACGTCTTTTTAAGCAGCTGCCACTGTGTCTTTATGCTAATGCTGCAGCCATAGGGCTTCCCCCACTGCGTCTTAGAGCAATAACCAGCGCCGTAACAAGCTGACACTGCACCTTGTGCTGGACCCGCCCCCTACACCTGTGATGTCATTACACCATGCCTAGGGGCTGGGCTGCCATCAGAGGAGGGGATTGCCGGGCCCATATTCCTCCCAGCCCGGAGAGAGCGGGGGCCCAGGTGGCAGTGGTGCAATTTGCAGCCAGGGAAAAACAGCAGAGCCGGCAGCACTTTAAATATGGCACCGACCTCGAGCCAGTAACAGCTCGCAGACCGACAGCCAATCAGGAGTGGCCGCTCCTGATTGGCTGCCAGTCCGCGAGCTGTGGTTGGCTCTCGGCCGGTGCCATTTGAAATGCCATTGCCGCTGACACTGTTTTTAGCCGGCTGCCGGTGCATAACTGCACTGCTGCCACACAGGCCCTTGCTCTCTCCGGACCAAATGAAGGTAGCTTAGTAACTACATAGGTCCTAATGTACTGCACGCCCACCCACCCCAAGTCCTGCTAGCCTTCCCTGCCCTGTGCCCCTCCTTGTTAAGGTTCAGCCTTCTCTCCCCTGTGCCTCCCCCATACTCCATCCTTCCCTGCCCTGTGCCACCCCCCCATTACGATTCAGCCTTCCCTGCCCTGTGCTCCTCCCCCCCCCAGGAGGGCCTTGCCTATTTTATCAGTGCCAGACCCACAATTTCTGGTGGCAGGCCTGCCTAGGGGTTGGGGCCATTGACACCACTGCTGGCTAGGGAACAGGGCTGCTGACCTGCTGCCAGCTATAGGAAGTAAAGCACTGTCCACAGCGTCCTAAGGACACTGCGGGCAGCTCTGTAGTAGCGCTATTGGCTGCAGGGTGCTGGTCCAGGTACCATGCAAGCCACATGGAGGTGCTGTGGGGCAGCGATGGTGCCGCCCACAGGGTCCTGTGTTCTGTGCAGCAGCAATGCTCGCACACCCCTACTTATGACCTTGGCAACAACCATTGAGAGACATGCATATTGCGTCTCCATGCAAGCGCAGACTGAATCACTGGCGCTTGTGTGCGGCATCGACATTACGTACAGACAGGAATCATTCCCTGTAGCTCACAGGCTCCAAGTACATCAATACACGGAGTGCTAGGGATCCTCTAATGTGTATGAAGTTCATGTATGAAGATGCTATCTGCAAAGCTGTTACCCCATATAGGAATAAAGGAGATGTACAAGTAGCACCGACATGTGAACCTAAATACAGTTAGAAGGGATACTCTGAAGTTGAGCCCAATGGCTGCAAGAACTACCCTGTTTCTGTGCAAGTCTGTCCTACTATTTAGGGCTACTTCAATTAGTCACAAATTGTTTCCGCTACAAAAACCTGCAGCCATGTTCTATGCAATTCCAATAAAAAAATGACAGTCATTTGATAATCATTTAGTGCATTAAGATAACGCAGCTTTGAAAGGGAGAAATTGCAGCTCTTTGCTTGCAGCTCCAACTTTGGTGATAACTTTTAGACATTTTTATTTTAATGTTGCAATTTCAGAATATAGATCAGTACCTTTGTTACAGCCCTTCTAAGTTCTAATAAATAATAATGTATTTAAATATTTTTAAATAGTAAAATATGGGCAACAAAAGACAAATAATTTTTTATATAATTTTGTCTAAAAATTGGTGATGTATGCTAATGTGTGTATTGATGAAAAAGGTTGTTTTTTTTTAATTTGCAGATGGTAGTAGCAAGCAGAGCTGGCCCTAGGCATAAGCAGTACAGACAAATGCCTAGGGGAATCTGGAAAAGCCTTGGTGAAGAGCAGAGTGAGGTACTGGGACAGTGGAAGTTTCTGTTGGGAAGAGGGGTGCAGGGAGGGGAGAGAGGTGTGGACACTGTTCCTTTACCACACAATTAGTCTATTAGCTCCTTGTTATGGTGAACAAGTCGATCTTTAATTAATTCCGGTTCCTGGGACCAATGAGGGTGGATTCTTCTTTTATCAGTTCTAGGGATACCCCATCAATGGGTTAGCTAGGATTTCCCGGCATTAGACCCTCTCACCAAAAAATCACCCTTTATTCTATGTTGTTTTTCTGGGGCCCACTTTTTTCTGGGGCCCACTAACAGGGGTTTCCGATTTGAGGTGCCACTTACTTGTATTCTATATATATATATATATATATTTATAATATATATATATTTACAGTATATATATATATATATATATATATATATATATATATGCACTAATCCACGGCACTCACCATTCCTAGATTTGGGGTGCAACAAGGTATGTGTCCACATTGTTTAAATATACATCACAGGAGCTCTGCACTCACCTTAATAAATAATAATGATAATAATAATTATAATAATAATAATAAACAGTGGAGTTTTGGTTCATGAATTGGTCAATGCATTTAAGCACTAATGTGATAGCTATTTCAATTATATAATTCTGAGCAACAGAGTAGGGACTTGCAGTAATGTGGGGTGTCTTGGCGGGGGCTGCAAGCTTGAATGCATTGATCAAATCATAAACCAAAACCCCCACAGTTTATCATTATTGTTAGTTATGATGAAGAGTGCAGAGCCCCAGTTTTATATATATATTGTATATATGTGTGTGTGTATATGTATGTATATATAAATATTTTTGTATATGTAGACATGTATATATATATATATATATATATGTCAATATGTATTATACATTGTAAGTGTGTGTATGTGGAGAGAGAGATGTAATAGATATGTAAAACTGGGGGCAAATGAATCACAGATTTGTGTCCTCCGCCAGACAAGAAAGAAGAGAAGAAGGAGGAACACCTAAGAAGTAACTTAAATTTGTGTATCATGTGTGAGAGGTGTCAGGGAGACTCCCTGAATAGGGGGTGATCTCCCTGACTTCCTGAATAGGGGGTGATCTCCCTGACTTCACTTCCTGACTTCCTGAATAGGAGGTGATCTCCCTGACTTCCTGAATAGTAGGTGATCTCCCTGACTTCCTGAACAGGGTTGACCTCCCTGACTTCCTGAATAGGAGATGACCTTCCTCAATAGGGAGTGATCTTCCTGACTTCCTGAAGAGGGGTGATCTCCCTGACTACCTGAATAGATGAGGGTGATCTCCTGACTCTTTGAAGCTTTTGTCTGTTTAGCACGCGTTTCTTTAACAATAAAAAAATAATTCAGAAACCAATGTGTTATTTTTGGTGTCCATGTATAAACTTTTATTTAACACCTTTGGGGTTCAGGTTGATTTCCCCAGATCACACACTGCAGAGTTAACACGTGATACCAGCCAGTTGGCAACAATTTTGTTGTTTTGATGTTTCTAATACCATTTTAGACCTACATCTAAATCCAAGGTTTTTGCACTTGAATGCCTATCAACCTGGGATTTTTGTATGTCTGAAAACAAACAACCTGGGGAAAAGAATTGAGTCCATGACCCTGCATTTACCAGGGTCAGACTGAGACCCGAAAATTTGCCAGGTTGATAGATTTGCTCATCACAGATGATTGCACCACTGGGACCAGATATAATGGGGGCCATGTCTGTATGGTTGATGCGAGGGGCCCTTAAAATACCCCTGCAGAAAAAAGACAAATAAAGATAACCAAGATAAGATTTTTTTGGAACACTGACTAACTTGTTATACAGCGTGATGATTTTTTTATATTTAATTGTATACATAAAAGTAAAGTTAATGTGACAAGTCTGTTGTGAATTAGCATAAATTGTTATCTATATAGCAAGTAAATTGTACATTTAAGTTCTATTAAATACTGTATAGAAGACATCATATTCAGACAGTGTAAGCTTTTTCTCTAAAGTAACAGACCCTGCATATAAAAATGGTATACATTTTTTTTAGAAGTATTAGTAGCTCATCTAGACACCATGCCAGGGAAGAACATGAAGAAGGACATGGCATCATTTTGCATGATAAGAGTGTCTGCACATACAATACTCGGTTATGAACAGAGGTGTAACTAAAAATATTTGCTATGTCCCTTTCGGAATCGGTATGGGATGCCGGCAGTCAGAATCCCGACACTGGCATCCCGACAGGGCTAGCATACCAACACTTGTTGTTTGGTATGCTAACCCACCCCTCTACCTACCCTAACCGTCCCTCTTTGGTGCCTAACCCTAATCTCCCCCCTAGAGCCTGACCCTAACCTCCCCCCTCCCCGCACCCTAAACCTAACCCTCCTCCCTTAGTGTCTAACCATAACCAACCCCCTAGTGCCTAGCCCTAACCCCACACCCTAACCCTCCCCCCCAGTTCCTAAACCTAACCCTCCCCCCTTAGTGCCTAAGCATAGCCCTCCCCCTAGTGCCTAACCCTAATCCCTTACCCTAACCCTCCCCCTTACCCCACTACTTACCTTTGGTATCCCGGCAGCGGGATGTCAGCATCGGCATTGTGATAGGTGTCGGGATTCTGGCGCTGGTAAT